>CM067220.1:81341729-81941729 GCA_034190945.1 Octodonta nipae
TTTTAAAAGCTTTTGGAAACATTTCTTCTTAAAATTGGCCAGTATGAGATCCTTGGAGACACAATTGGGAAATTTACTACTTTTAATAACAAACGTTAGGAACATAATTATTAATAATTTGACGCAATAAACTTTGAAATTTACTAGTGTGTGATTTTATATCAGATTTACCAGATTTTAATAAATTAAAAAAGGGTGAATGCACAATAAGTACACTAATAGTATAAGAAATAGTTTCAAGTTTAGAGTAGCCACTGTTACGTAGTTCTATATCAAGAGCAGAATGATGCTCATCACAGTTCAAAATAGAATAAAGTTGTTGTTGATAATTTTAAAATCATTAAACTGAGTAACATAATAGAACAGAAATTTGAATAATGAAAAGCTGCAACGCACTTCAGCAGTATTATGAAATCCATGAACAACTGATGAATAAACAACACATTTATAAACTCAAATTGCTGGAAAATATTAGAACCAGATAAAATTGTGAATTGGCCGTTGAAATAACAAAAGGATGGTTGTGGACCTGACGACATATATTTACCAGTTTTAACATACATACTATATACATTTTCTTGTGTTAGTTCTTAATAAATCATTCCATTTTGCCAAGGCTTTGAACAGGGGTCCGCACCTACCTAAAAAATTACGCAACCCGGTATTTTGTACTAAAATTTTCAACACATACAAGGCCTACCGTGTAAACCTTTTGGCTTTCAACAAATATCGAACTATGGTCAAACGAGCAAAGTCGTTCAACCTAGATCGACCCGTGAAAACGAACCTTTACGCATAAGATGCTTTGGTAGAAGATTTTGATTGATGCAGCACTGTCGTTTCCCTATCCATTATTGTTACCTTCCCTAATAGCAATGAAATGAAAGCGGTTCTGATAAGCAATGAAAATGATTTTGGTCTACCGAGTTGTTTACCAACACGATCTTTAAGCATGTCGAGTATGTCTTTAATGGAAAATATTCCCGTTGACAATTCGTCAATCATACTTGTAATTCCTTAAGTAAACAATTGGCTATTTCCACTTAAAACGCACAACAACCTGATCAAATATATATTAAAAAAAGCTTTTTTACTGACTTAGACAAGAATACAATTATTTCAAATGGAACTGTAACAATGCTTTACCAGCGTAACTTCTTTATCCGTTTTTATTGAAGATATGTGATAGATTATATGTACTATCTGCGTCGTGTCACAAAGTTGGGGAAAATAAAAAAAATTAAAAAATTAACAAAAAAAATGGATTTACCAAATAAATGTACAATAGTTGTTAATTTTGATTCACGATAACATAATTGTTTAGCTACACACTATGCCATTTGTGGATTAACACATTGCAATAAATTCTGTGGGTTTAAAATTCACAAATGTTCAGTCTCAAATTCAACGTCTTTATTTTTATCCAATTAAACTTATTTAAAAACAAACTGACTAATAATATCATTGATATGCTAAACTCTGCATCCAACCCAAACTGCCTAGCATAAAGCAGTCGCCAAATTTTCCAGTCTTTTTGGGTGACAGTCTAGGTGGTATTCGAATTCGGAATCAACTTCACCTTTGTGCCATTCGCCACTGTTCTTTTATAATCAGCATCCTTTCTTTTGTATTCGTAATTTTTTTATCAATTTAGAAGGTTTCTTAATTTTTTTCAAAAAAATGACTTATGAAACATGGGCTATCCAATATAACAATTTTGTCTAACTTTGTTGAACCACCTAACATAACTATAAATCTACCAATCTCGAATATATTTCACCGAAACTGCAAGCACTTATGGGCTACCCTACATAATAATTCTATTTAACATTTTTTGGAACAACCTTGAATAACTGTAACTCTGCTTCACCCTATCGTTCAATCATCCTGTGTAAGCTGCTATTTATTTGTCAACCAATATAACATTTTTAAATTACCTCACTATAATTCTACTCCACCCCATTCGCTATATAACAATTATTTCTGATAATTTTTGAGTCACTTCGTAAAATATAATTTCCCTCCGCCCTATATTTTAACCATCCTTTATATGCTCCTTTTTCTAACATTGTGTTAAACACAATAATAACTATAATTTTGCTTCGCCCCATATGTCAAGTATTCCATAGATCAGGATTCAACTGTTCATTGTCTACTTTATACTTATAGGCCAACCAATATTACTTTTCTTGTACCACTCTGTATAACTATAAATCCACCAATCCCCAACATATTTTACCCAAACCGCAACTTTATAGGTCACCCTATGTAACAATTTTATTCAATATTTTTTTGAACTGCCTTCTATAGCTATAACTCTACTTCCATCTTTATTTAAATCATCTTGTATATACTGCTGCCAAAATTAGTCAACCATTATAACTTATTTGTCTATCATTTTTTGAACCATCATGTATAACCATAATTTTATCCTACAAAATATTTCAACCACGCTGTATATGCATCTTGCTTAGGGATCAACATATAGGTATAATATTTTTTAAACACTTAACTATAACTCTGATCCCTTCTATATTTCAACTCTTATCTATGCTACTATGTAACTTTTTTAACATTGGTTTAATAACATTGTATAACTATAATTTTACTTCACCCCACGTCTCAGATACTGCATATATGCAACTCAGCTCATGTTCTATTATACAAAATTTTTCATACAATTTTTTATCCACACTGTTAAACTAGACTTCTACTTCACCCTCTATTTCAACCACCTTGTATGTACAACTACTTATCGGCCACCCAGTATAACACTTTTGTACCACCCTGTATAAATATAAATCCATCTTATTATTTAGCGTATGGCAATAGTATACGTGAATTGATGTTATAATATAAAAATACGAAATTACATTTAAACACAAACATTACACAAGAACAAGAATACACCAGAGATAGTAATAAGTGATGAGACTGACATAAAAAGGGAAGACATAGAAACAGCACTCCAAAAACTGAAAAACTGAAAGAGCCCAGGTCCGGATAACATCGCCAACGAGTTACTTAAATATGGAGGAGAGAAGCTAAACCAACAACTAACAACCTTAGTCAAAAAAATACTTGCCCAGCACAGAATACCAGATGAGTGGAGGAATAGCATTACGATTCCACTATTTAAGAAAGGAGATAAAAAATGCCCAAGAACTATAGAGGAATAACTCTACTATGCACAACGTTGAAATTAACCACAAAGATAATAACAAATAAAATAAATGAATGTGTATCATTAGCAGATGAACAACAGGGTTTTAGGTCGGGAAGATCCTGTACGGATGCAATCTTTGTCATAAGACAAATAACGGAAAAATCGATCGAATATAATCGACCAGCCTTCATGTGTTTCATTGACCTGCAGAAGGCCTTCGATCGAATACAATTAAAAGATATAATACACCTTCTCTACGATAGACAGATACCGTACAATGTCATTAAAACAATCGAAAATATATACTCAAAAAATACGATCCAAGCAAAAATAGATGGTGACCTAACTGAACAGATACCTGCAAATAATGGGATTAGACAAGGGGACTCTCTCAGCCCGCTACTATTTAACATCGTGATGGACGAAATCATAAAACAAGTACGTAAACTAAGAGGATACAAAATGGGAAATAAAGAGATCAAAATCCTGTGCTATGCAGACGATGCGGTACTGGTTGCGGAGAACGAGGACGATCTGCAGAGGCTACTGTACCAATTTAACAAAACAGCAAAAAAGTTCAATATGATAATAGCAGCGGCAAAGACAAAAGCAATGGTTACTTCCAAGACACCGATCAGATGCAAGCTCGTGGTGGGTAACAAAATAATACACCAGGATATGAAATTTAAATATCTGGGAATCGAAATATCAGGACACGGGGAAGTGGAGACGGAAGTAAGAAACCAAGCTACAAGAGCCACAAGAGCAGCAGCATACCTAAATGACACAATCTGGCGAAATAAATACATTCGAATTGAAGCCAAAGCCCGCATATACAAGGCCGCAATCAGGCCTATACTATCCTATGCAGCAGAGACACGACCTGAGACCTCTAAAACAAAACGGATAATGGAGACTACAGAAATGAAAATAGTTCGAAGAATAGCGGGAAAATCACTAATGGATAGAGAAAGAAGTGAAAACATAAGACAAGCATGCGGGATAGATAACATCAATGACTGGGTATTGGACAGAAAGATAAAATGGAATGAGCACATTGACCGCATGACGGAAGAACGAATTGTGAAAATATCAAGGGACAAATCACCAGCACGTCGAAGAAGCCTTGGAAGACCTAGGAAAAGGTGGAGTGACAACCTCCCAGGTGACTGAGCAGAGGCAAGGATGTGAAGAGAAACAGGCAAAGATGCCTATACACAGCATGAAGAACAAGAAGAAGAAGAAGAAGAAGAAGAAGAATTAAAGCGTACAGAGTAAATCTATATATATATATATATATATATATATATATATATATAAAAGAACAGAAACATAGTAATCACAAGCTAACAGATAGGATCTTTATCCATTCAGTCGCTGCAGGAGGGAGAGTATATATATCCGTTATTGCTCCTTGGTAGGCCGTAAGTTTACAGTCTTGGTATATATGTTTGACTGTAACTGCGAGGTAAATCGAAACCCGCAGGTTCCCCATGGATGCTCACATAGTCGACTACCTCTGGAGGGGCATCCCCCCTCCAACCTGCATCCCATTCCCGAGACCCCTGAAATCACTTTCATGCCACTCTTTCGCAGTCCTGATTGGTGGATGTCTGGATTTTAGTCTGGTGAGGCAAGCAGTTGGTATATACTCATGGATAGGCAACTCCGATATATCCATTATTTTCTCGTATTCTCGTAGGAGAGCTTCTTTCCCTTGGATATTTGACGGCATAATATGGCTGAGAGTTTAGAGCCAGTAAGTTGGTGTAGATTTTATGCATCCCGTTATGATACGCATGCTCCTGCGGAGCTGAACATCAACTTTTGAGACATGGTGGCTGTTTATCCATACTGGAGCAAGATACTCAGCCGCGAGACCCATTGCCGAACATCGTAAGGTATCGGCAGTTGCTCCCCATGAGGTTTCACAGAGCTTTTCCAGAAAATTATTCCTCGTTTGAATTTTTGCAGCCGTGCTCTCTATATGTTTCCTAAAAGGGAGCGTTCTGTCCAGTGTAATACCCAGGTATTTTGGGTTCGGATTGGACCTAAGGCGTTCACCATTCCAGAATATTTCAGGCTCTTGATTAGCCTGTTTATTATTTAGGTGAAAAAAGGAACACTCTGTTTGACTGGGACTTGGAACTAGTCTCCATTTTTTATAATAAACATCCAAAGTTTCGAAATCTTTTTCTCACATTCTGCATCAAACGATCTAACTTTCACTATAGCCAGATCATCGACGTACGCAAATTTATGTGCAGTCGTTGCAGGAAGATCAGCTGTGTATAAATTAAAAAGGACAGGAGCAATTACGGAGTCCTGAGGAAGGCCATTATTTAGAATTTTCTGTTTGCTGACTTTGCCGTTCATGGTCACTTGGAATTTTCGTTTAGAAAGCATGTTATTCAAGAGCCTTCCAAGTTTTTGACAGGGAATCACATGCAGAAACTTATAAAGGAGATCTCCTCTCCATACTGTATCATAGGCAGCTGTTAAATCTATGAATACAGCCGTGGTTTTAAGACATTCCTGGTATCCTCATTCAATGAACGTTGTCAGGCCTATCAATTGGTTCGTGCAGCTTCTACCTGGTCTAAATCCAGTTTGTTCGATTGGAGGGTTCGCAAGTAATTTCTCTTGGAGTCTATTAAGTATGAGTCTTTCCAAGAATTTGTAGTAGGGGCTAAGGAGGGAGATTAGTCTATAGCTGTCGGCTCGTGATTCTGGGCTTCCAGGTTTTAGTACGGCAAATATTTTTGCTCTTTTAAATTCATTAGGCAGTTTACCAGTGTTCAGAATATCAGTAAAAAATTTTGTTAAACACTGTCTAGCACAGGGGCCGCCCGCCATTAATGAGAAACTCATTGTGAACTCCACCAAATCCCGGAGCCTTTCCTAATTTTAGGTTGAGAGTCGCTGCACATATCTCATCGATGTTAAATTCTCCAGAGAACTCGGATAACCCTGAGCTTGAATGTTTTAATGCCTTTAGTTCTCGTTTTATCATTTTGGTATGCTGGCGATCTTGAGGAGCTCTTGACAAGTCAACTATTCGAGTAGCTATGTTGTTTGCTGTGACTGCAGTTTGGTTTCAGGTAGCGGGTTGACTGGCACCAAGCTTCTTGAATAGATTCCATCAAAATCTACCAATCCCGAAGACATTTCACCCAAACTGCAAGTGCTTATGGGACACATTATATAACAATTTTATTCAGCAATCTTTTGGAACCACCTTGTATGGTTGTAACTCTGCTTCACCTTATAGTGCAACCATCCTGTATACGCTATTGTGTATTTGTCATCCAATATAACATTTTTAATTGCCTAATTATAGTTTTACTACACCCTATACGCTATATAACAATTATTTCTGACAATTTTTGAGCCACTTCGTAAATTATAATTTTAACCGGCCTTCATATGCAACTTTTTTTTAAATTGTGTTAAACACAATCCATATATAAAATTTTGCTTCGCTCCATATTTCAGGTATTTAATATATCAGAATGCTACTGTTCCTGGTCTACCTTATACAACTTTTTTTTAATATTTTTTAATCCACCCTGTAAAACTATAATTCTACTAAGCCCCGATCTTAACCACCATATATTTACAACTACTTATGGGTTACCAAATATAACATTTTTTGTAGCACTCTGTATAAGTAAATTCACCAATCCCAACCCATATCACCCAAACCGCAACTATTGATGGTCACCCTATATAACAATTTTATTCAATATGTTTAAGAACTGCCTTCTATAGCTATTACTTCCATCTACATTTAAAATATCTTGTATATACTGCTACCAATTAGTCACCCACTTACTTGTTTATCGGTTTCTGAACCATCCTGTGTAACTACGCTAAATAACCAATTTAGAGATATTTTTAACCATCCTGGAAAATATAATTTGTCTCCACCTTATATGTCAACTACCCCGTATATGCAACTATTTCTAACATGTTTTAATCACACTGTATAACTATAATTTTACTTCACCCCATGTTTCCGATATTGCATATATGCAACAGTTCATGTTCTATCTTAAAAAAATAGCACAATGTTTTATCCACACTATTTAACTATAATTCAACTCCACCCTCTATTTCAACCACCTTGTATGTGCAACTACTTATCGGCCACCCAGTGTGTAATTTTTTGTACCACCCAGTGGAAATATAAATCCATCAATTCCCAATTTATTTCACCAAAACTGCAACTGCTCATGGTGCACCCTATCTAACATTTTTAGAGATTAAACTACTTAACTCTACTCCTCCCTATATTTCAAATATCATATCTGTGCAACTGATTATGAGCTACGCCATTTCACATTTTTTCCTCATATTTTTTTAAGCACATTATGAAATATAATTTTTCTTCATTAAATCCATCCTTCATTTGCAACTGTTTCTAACCTGGTTTGAATCACACTGTGCAACGATAACTTGAGACTTCGCCGTATATTTCAGGTACTCCATATATGCAACAGCTCATGCTCTACCCTATATAACAAAATTCTTCTAACTTTTCTACCCACACTGTATAATTATTATTATACTCCATATTTCAACAACCTTGTATGTGCAACTACTTATGGGCCACCCAATATAACATTTTTTCACCACTCTGTATACTTAGAATTTTAGTCCACCCTATATATCATCTCTTCGGTATATGAAACAGCTTGTGGATCATAACATTCCTTTATAATATTTTTTAAACCTTCCTGTATAGCTGTAATCATACTTTGCTACATATTTCAACCATCCTATAAAATGCTACTTGAAAATTCGTGAACTACTTGTGGATATAAAATAATTGTTTAACTACCCTATAAACTATAATTCCACTCCATCTTATACTTCAAAAAACCCGAATAAACTACTGCTTCTAACATTTTTTCCATCTCATTTCACTTTAATAATAGCTCAAGAAAATTCAAATATCCTACCTGCCTACATAACATTTTTTTATCCACTCTTTATAAATATAATTCTATTCTATCCTTATTTCACCCACATTGTATATGCAACTACTTATGACCCTAACAATATAACATTTTGTTATCCAACCTGCATAAATATAATTCAACTACCTGGTATATACCACTGTATAGGTCCACTCAATATATCTTTTTCCAACCACCCAGTATAACTTCCCCCTTATTTCGACCACAATTTATATATGCCGCTACTTACAGGCCACCTAATATATCTTTTTTTTCAAGAATTCTGTAAAATTCTGATATATCAGTTGAATTAGTTTTAAAGTCAAACATGTTACATTGGCATATTCCGAACTATGAATAAAAGCTAACCTGTTTCAAGTATGTTTGGTGCATGAGCTGGAACCAATTGACTAATTGCTTATTACCGAACATGGTATTAGTTTTTTGGCTATCTCTACCGTTTTTGTCAATGTTGAATTTAAGTCAAACTATAAGCTTCGCAACAAAAACAGATTCAGCAAAAAAAGTTCACTAGTTATTACGTGATGACGTAACAAACAAACAAACAAACAAATAAGCAGACAACTACAATTTTATAATAGTATAGATAAGAAAATATAGATATGAAAGGATAGGTGATATCGTGAGAGGTTTAACAGATTTTCACGTTTGTTTGGGACAATTCAATGTCAATTTGATAGTTCAGCTTCGATATTAAAATTAGCTTTAATTTACGGGTGATTTTAATTTGAAACTATAAATGGTTTCTCTGTCGATTTATAGTAATTATTTAGATATTTTTTAGATTATTTTGCTGTTTGGAGTTTTATTTATATTTTATTTATTTTATATTTTCAGATTTACTTGGGAATAACACCAACATTACGATATTCTATTCTATATTTCAAATACTCTAGACTTCTCAGGCCATAAACAGACCTCGTTTTTAATGGAAATAAGAAGTTAACACAACGGACTTAATGCAGTTAAAAAAATTAAAAGAACTAGCAAAGACAGTTATAGCATTCACAATTTGACACTAAAATATTTGACATTATAAACTGAGGTAACAATGAGAATTTACTCCTAATTTCTTAGTTACAGTATACCACAAAAAAAATTCTAAAGATCATCTGAATTAATAAAGCTTTTTCCAAATTGGAAGAATTTGAAAGAGTTATCTTCAGTATTTAATCTAGTGCTCCTAGGTGCGACTTTGTTATAATAGTGCATTCACCTAAAATGAGATCCCATTAAAGCTATAGGAAAAAACCTAGAAAAAACTTTCTGACCTATCCCAATACACGGTTGTTCAAAACGACATTTTCGTTATTAATTTCATCCTTGATTATTGTAACCAGGAGCTGTTAAATTCAACGGAAATAATTAACAATACAATCGCTTTCGTTTTGTATTGTGTTTTTATTTGTGTAATATGGTTGAATTTTTAGGTTGAATGTTATAACCTCGGTTCTAGGCATCATTTTTTCACTATTCGAATTGATTTATTATAAATTTTTTGAATTTTGATATATTTTCGTTATTTCTTGTTTTAATGTTGTTTTCATTTTAAGTATATTGCTTACTCTTTTTAGTATTTCGCAAAGACCCGGATTGATACTATGGTTGCTGTAGTAATGTGCTTATTTTGAGCATTAGCAGCTTCGTGTTGAATGTTAGTGATTGTTTTGAGATCAATTTTGTCTAAATCTTTACTGATGAATTTTGAAGGATAATTGTTAACAGATCACATACAGATTTAATTGTGCCCATTTTTACGGTGTTTGGATAATTAGAGTTAAAATTGAGAAATTCAACATACAATATAAAAATACCTTCACACTAGCAAGTTTTGGCTATGTAAACCAGTACAATAAAGTCCCTATCGCTAAAACATATTCTATAGTAAAAGGACGACTAGTACATTATTCACCACGAAATCAACATACACAACGGACAACTTACTTGACCTTGGATTCTTGCCTGTCCCCTTCCTTAAGCAATATTGTCATGGAAAATCGTGAAGAACAAATAATTTTTACTAAAGAGAATAAACTTATTATCTATGAGTATTCTCTTGAAGATTCTTTGCTGTTTATTTTGTCAAACAGTTTAATGTGAAATTGCTAATGCTAGAATTGTCATTGCAAACTTTAAAATTTTTAAATTTTGTTATCCGTTGTGTTATTTTTTTTCTACTGAAAACGGGATATGATTTAGACTCGTAACTCTTAGAGCAGGTATATGAAGTATACAGACTTTCAAGTGATTCTGATATTATTCCCAAGAATGTCTAAAAATATAAACTAGAGATGCCACAACTATGTTTCAGAAAACAAGTTGTCCCTAAAAATTTAATTATAATATATATATATATATATATATATATATATATATATATATATATATATATATAATATTACAAAATCAACATTAGATCGTTTTGTCTGTACATTGAGATTTTCTCACTTCCTCTGAAACAGTTAATCATAAGAAATTAGTAAAAGCAACAAAATATAGTTGAAAATATTCGAAAATTTACCCAGTTTCCAGAGATAAATGTTATGAAACTAAATCTGCTTAAGGAAGCTTCTATTTCTGAAGGTTCTTTTACCTCAATTTATTTGACATATTTTTGCAATTTCTAAATTTCGTTGATTCTTGTATCTCAAATAATTATTCAATTGATTTTTGTGCATCATTTTAATGTGTTTAAGGAAGTCATTTCTCTTAGTTTACTTGGATTCTACTTTCTTATTTCTATGTTGGCTTCTGTCTTGCTGCCAAAAAATGGCACAGTTGAAGTCAGTTAGCAGGGAATTCATTTGATATTTTCCTTACGTCTTGACTTGACTGAAAGGTATAGTTCTCTATTATGATGTTTGTTCTTATTAGATATTTTTCTGAGAAAGGCGTATTTGATTTTTTTGCGTGCTGAAGGCTATGCCCGGAACAGGGATTTGATTATTTTTTTCTCATGTGCTTTAATAACATTGGAACTTTGAATTTTTAGAAATTGTCGAAATCTTTGAAATTTATTTTGACATGGAATGTATAGACACCAGTGTTTGTGTATTGTATTTTATTTTTAAAACTATACCAAAGCTAAAGAAAATAAGCACTAAAAAAAAGATAAGTGGCTCGGGAGAAAAATGAGATTTTTAAGGTACGAATCAATGAAGTTAAAAATTATCAAATTCAAGGGAAACAGGAAAGTACAAAAACCTATAAAATATATATAGAGGAGCACAACAAACACTAAACTAAACGACTTTGCCTTAATTGCATTAAAGATATCGCTACAAAGAATGAAATCTCCTGATGCTACTCGACAATACTTAACGATATTTTAGATTTACAAATGGTGGTAATTTGTATTCATTAATAAAAACTGTTATAGTTCTTGAACATTTTTCTATTTCATTTATAAAAACTATTTGAAGTAAACCCTTTAGAAGTTGTATTGGAAGCGTTATTTAAATAATAGCTGCCTATTTACATCAATATGGTTATACTGTTAAAAGTTTAAAAAGTCGTCGAATCCTTTATAATTACGAAATTTCGTAGGTAGAGGAAAAGGGATTGTCAAAAAATTATAAAACTGGAACGTTAAAACTGACATTTCTGAAGATTTTTGTTAAATGAATAACAAAGGGTTTATTAGATTCATAGCATACATTTGAACATCCCTGTAATGGAAAACTGTTTTGAATATTCACTAATTTCTTTGCTTTCCGTCCCTAAAATTTATTTTAATTTTACATGACTAGTTACAAAGCGAAAGGCAGCATTTATAGTGTTTAGGTCTTAAAAAAAAAACTAAAATACTAATCACATAGTACTATATATCTTCATGGAGTAAGTATTATCGGCAAACATGCAGAACTATTAGAACCCGATTTAGTAAACATTGCGCCAATATAAATTATAAATCTAGTGTAGCAGATCACGTTTATGAGCTTAGTCAATCCATAAATTTAATTGCTTTACAATTAATTATAAATAAAAGTAAATAATTAATAGAAACTAGACTCGTAGACTGAAATCCTTCTGGTATAAAAACAAAGAATTTTAAAAAGGAACAAATTCCAAACAGCCCATTCTGTAATTTATTACATAAAAAATCCTAGACATCTGTGTCTTTATAATTTTAATATTTAGTAAACTCAATTACCTTATTTCAATAGTACCTTTTCCCACAAATTTACTGATAGTATTATAAATTACGAGAGAATTGTTACAAGATTAAGTTTTCTACTTTGCAACTTTAGTGGTTTCTGTACTACATACTTAACATATTCTGCAAAATACTCTGATTTTACACATCTGGTTACAGTTACCTAATTTATTCCTAAATGCTGCAAACTAAATTACCAAATGTGTAATAAATCTCTTGGATTTAAATGATTGTTTGAAATGCGTTGGAACTTATTCCCAGAAATTTATCATACGTCATAAACACATCGTACATACAGGAATAATGATCTTTTTGTGTTACACGTCCTAATTGCTTTGAGGTTCTTTCTCTAGATATTAGCCGGGGTTTAGTTATTTTCTAAATAATATGTTGTATTTGTAGACGAAACGTGCACAGAAAGATTCAAGCTTCGCATACAAACAATGGGAACCTTTTTGTGTTTAGCAGAATCCCAATCTAAGTTTGTCTGGGATTGTCTTTACATCCTGACAGCAAAATTTATTGCTAGTAGTATAAAGTATATAGGATGGACCAGGTTAATATATTATTTAGTATGAATCATAGGAGAAATAGCGTCAGATAATAGTTGTTGGATACTAAAGGCCACGACATAGATTTTTTTAAATAGACTTCTATTTTTTATCACGAATTTCAGACAAAGCTGGAAAAAGAAACAGAAGTTTTAAAGTCAGAAAAACTAATTTATTCCTGGACCTAACCATTGAGAATAGGTTCTATGTGACCAGCGTTTTCCTCTATACACAAAATCAACTCTCCTCATGAAATTTGTTACAGTGGATGGTAAAACCCCTCGGGGAATACAATCAGTTCATATCCGCTTCTTCTTATATTGTGCTGCAAATTTTTCAAGTCCCTAAAGATAAAAATTAGAATGTTGCAGTGCACCATTTAATTGTTTCCACATTTTCTGCCTAGTCTTAAAATCAAGATTCTTTTTGATTATTTCTGTAAATAAAAACATAAATAAAACTACTTTTTGTTTTGGATCAGGTTTTTTTATTATCAAGTTATGTTTTGGGACAGGTTTTTTGATCCTCTATTTAAATAAAGGTATAGAAAGAATCTTTCAGTACGAAAACCCCCATTAGCTTATCGCAATAACAAGTATATTACAAATTAAACAAACAGGTGCGTGCTTATGTGTTTTTAAACGCTTTTACCTCAGTACTCCGGCAACAATAAACGAATTTCGTTCATTTTCTTTGATAGAATAGATTTCTGAATTGGTTCCATATAGTATTAAATTTTTATCAATGACTTGGAATGGGCTATTTTGCAAATAAAAATGGAAAAATCTTGTTAACCGATATCTTATTGTAGCATAATATATGGCGAATGCGGAGGATTAAAAGATTTAAATTAATTTTATTCGAGATCTAGGATAAAATTAATTGAAAATGGATTGTAATTTCATAAAAACATTTGTCAATGAAACGTTTTTAAATAGAATGTTTTCTATTTGTGTGCATATATATACTGGTATTCTCTATTGATTGAAAGCAAAATAAACTTCCGGTTTAAACCGGAAGTGGCTTAAACACACTGAAAGTTATTTATTTCAAATGAAACATAAATATTTTTATAGCCCATTGGGATTTTACGTTATAAAATAAACATCTTTTGTTAGAATTTTTTTGATAAAATGTATTTTTAGTCCTCTGAATTATCTCAGAAAAGAAGATCCTAATAAGACAGCTTGATATGCAAAACAAAGAAAATACGACTTTACCCAAGAGTATGAACTCTTCGTTTGAGAATACTTGAAATAAAGCAATACTCACTTCCAGTTCCTTCTGGAAGTGGGAAAATTTAACTGGAAGTACGTTTTCCTTGAGCGAGTTATTTACATCCTAAACCTGGATTCGGAGTCGATATAGAAGTAAGCGTAACAAGGCAAACTACTCACTTCCGGTACTAAAATTAGTCCCGGGAGTTCGTTTATTCAAACTAAAAAAACAAACGATATTTCGAGACAAAGTATTGTGCCATACCACGCTCAAGAAAAACGTACCTCCGGTTAGAATTTACTACGTCCGGAAGGATGTTGCGTTATTATCATACTCTTTGCTAAAATCGTATTTTGTTTGCATATAAATCTGTCTTATTACGATCTTCTTTTCTAAGGTACTTCAGAGGAATAAAAATGTTTTGTATCAAAAATTTTTCTAACAAAAGATGTTTATTTTTCAACGTAGAATCCGGATCCGCTATAAAAATATGCATGTTCTATTTGAAAAAAAAACACTTCCGGTCTGTTTAAGCCACTTCCGGTTTAAACTGGAAGTTTATTTTGCGTCCAATTGATGGCAGTTTAAAAAAAAATAGGTTCGTAGCATCTTAGTGGAGGTGTACGGATGGTTTTGAATACCCGGTATGTAGTGTGCACTTAATTTAGAATCGTATTGATATTTTTCTTACTGACAATATTTGAAAAAAAAAGTTATTCTTCAAAAAAAATTGCATTGTCTGAAACCTAAACTAAAATCATTACAAGACACTTTTATCAGTAACTAATTACGACGTTTGTCAAAAAGATCAATTTTCCTCAATATTTAAGTATTTCCCTCATTTTTTGGTAATATTGAAACTGGTTATGAATTAAAGTTAAATAAAGTTTTTAAAGAAAAATGACAAGTTCGTGATTTTTTAATGAGTTCGCATGTTAATTTGAGTCACAATTTGAAAGTGAGTTCTGGATGTCTGTGGTTATCATTTCGTGCCATCACTATCGTTATGGTATTTTATCTTTATCGTTATACCAGATGGTTAAAAAAAGGGATATGTAGCCAAAATGCGGTTTTGAATGCCAATATAAATTCGCTAAAATATAAGGCGTTGTAGAATTATAATTACACAGATGGTTCAAAATATGTTAGAAACTAAATGTTTTATTTGGCGCCCCATAAGTAGTCGGGTTAAAATATAGAGTGGAGTGGAAAGTAATTATCATTATAGAGGGCGAAAAAAAAAACTAGGAAAAAATTGTATAGAGAATCCACAACCAGCTAATTGTAGATGATAGTTAAAAAATAGGGCAGAGTAGAACAATTGTTACACAGGGTGGTTTAAAAAATGGTGAATGAATAGAGGATGAGTGCAATATAGGCTTGAGTGGAATTATACTTAAACAGGTTGGTTCAAAAATTGTTAAATGGACGAGCCACTGGTAGATATATATATATATATATATATATATATATATATATATACAGGGTTGTTGACATATATGCTGGAGCAGAATGATAGCTATGCACCTTGATTTAAAAAATCTTACATAAAAACTGCTATATTTGTAGCACATAGGCAGTTGCACATATGGGGTGGTTGTAATATAGAGTGGAGAATGGATAAGAATTATAGTTATACAGTGTGGTAAAAGAATTAAAAAAAGAAAAAAAAATTACACGAAAAAACATTAACCAAACTTTACCAAATCATTTTCTCCTTACCAATAACATATATTTCTATATAACTTGTAATTATATTGATTTGTGAAAAGGTGGGATTGGCAGTGCAAAACTAACCGGGACAAGAAATCTGATAAAGAGAAGATCTACAGCTAAAAGTTATTTTCTGACAAGACCTGGTTTAAAGAACTGAAAAGAAGAACTTCACTTTTTGACTATAGATAGCTTGAATTACTAATGAGGTGAGTTTTCTGAATAGTATTTATAGTCTTAGTCGGTAGGTGCGAATCTCTGAATGAAAAAAAACTCCGTGTTGGTTTTAAAAGGCAGCAAAGTTGGCAAATTAGTGCTAGTTTGACGGTCTTCAGACTGATAACCTCTTATATCTATTCAAACCAAAAATAGTAAATATGTCTTGAACTATAAACAGAGTATTCTGGCTATATTTGTGGGTAACAAATTTTTGTACCTTCTTTTAGAGTGTAGCGTAAAATATATTTAATTAAATAATAATAGTAACATATAGAAAGTTGTGCTTTGTTGATATATTAAAAGAGAAGTGTGGATATATCGATAATAGTATCCATACATATAATACAGATATAGATATCTTCACAAAATGAAATTTACTGTCAGAAATGTAATCTATATCTTAGCTACAGGTTGTAAAAATTTGTATACTTTTCAAATTCATATTTTAACTGAAGTCGCATTTGATTTGGACACAAACACATCAACTGTGTCAGCTAAATGCATAAATATAATAACTTTTACCTCAAATTATTAATTGATAACATTGTATCTAAGAAATTTCAACATAGAAATATCTCAAACACATTCAAGTTCCCAGCAGTTTCTATTTGAAACGTATTTTAACAATATTCCGCCGAAATTACCCATCATAACCATAACCTGAAATTGTTTTAATAATTTTTGTTATATCATGTGAAATGGGATTTGGATAACCAAGTAATACACGGAAAGTAACAAACGATATTAGATTATTTTAAAAGAAACCGGAAAATATCATAACCGTTATCCTTTGCCACTCGTTATTGCTTTCTTCCAGGTATTTGGTAAATTGGAATGACAGTTGTTATTGTAAGGATTCGTAAAAAGAAATAACTAAGGCTTTTGTGAAGAAATGTTTTTATATTACGGATAAATCATAATTTTAGTACGTGAGAAGGTGTTTTTATCCCATGTAATTATTAATAGTTACAAATAAATACTTTGTTACATTTATATACCTATGGTTTAGTTTAATTTGCAGTAATAATTATGAATTGACGAAGACATTAAAGTAATTTTATCATATATTAATGAAATCGGTGATAAATTTAAACTCAAATTACGTTTTGATTTAAAAAATGCTAGTAGTGCCACGCAGTTGCATTTTTAGTAAACTATTTGATTCTTATATATGGATAAAATCTGCCTCCAAATAACGGCAACGATAGACAGATTTTATAATTCTCCCATTTTTAATAGGCCGATTAAGACCCTTCTTAGGGATGTCTATAAAATTCTGTCCGTTACACCGAGGATTTTAACAAAAAATATTAGGAAAAAGTGGCCTTTAGCCAAATATTCAGAAGTTCTATCCGATTATCATTACGATCAACACGTACCTGGCCTAATCCCACGTCCATCAGACCAAAAAGAGCATCTTTCCCCTTTGAACATATAAACAGCTAATTGGGAGACTTCATCACGTAAAGTGAAATAGATGTAGACGCATTTCAACAAACCAGAAGGCAAAAAAGTGGTTTACATATAAGACCATGTCAAAAACAAAATTTAATCATGATCACAATGTCGACACTATTTTCAGAATGAACAGAAAAATTAGCCCAATGTTACGTACCTTCAAGACGAGAATTCTTTTGAAGAAAGAGGTAGTTTAAAATTCTATATGCAGACTGCCACAGCAATCATGCTGGTCAAGCAAATAAACAAAGAAGCAAGAACAAATCAATACGTTAACGTTGCAAGAAAAAACTATCAATTAAAGAACATGCCATCACGACATCATACCGCACAGACATCTAATAAATCCAAACTCAACACTGGTCAAAAATATAATTGAATGCGCAAAATGTGCTCACGGTGGAAACAAGAGAGACCTGAAAAGGATAAAGTTGAGTTTGCCAAAACGTGACAATTTGAGCAACTAGGCGAAGAAAGATCTATTATCATCAATAGCAAACAATACCCGGACATATATCTTTATCGTTTTTTGAACGATAGTTGCATCTCCAGTTTTTTTTATATATTCTGTTGTGTTAGTTTCTTATTGTAATTGAAAACGGGTCTGAATTAGATCCTGAAACGTTTGGAGTATTTGAAATATACAGACTTTTCAGTAATTGAGGTGTTCTTCCCAAGAAATTCTAAATATATATCTTATTATATAAACATCAAGTGTCATGATGTTCGTACAGGCCAATCTCGGAAAGTGTACGATTGGCTTTAGCTGGAAAAATAGTTTTTGTCTCGATAAGTGTCCGGAAATTTGGAAAACTGATAGTGCGTATTTTTTGTCGCCTCCAATAGAAGCTCTCCGAAATGGAAGCTGAAACGTTTGTAATTGTTAAGATTAAAATTTGTCCGTGCGAAGCCGGGAGGGATTCCTTTAATATATAAAAATTCCAATGTGTTTATTTTCTGCAAAATTCGAGAAGTAGTCATAGATTGACACAATGTTGTTTTTTTATATGAGAAAATGATTTTATATATCCCGAAGTTCCCAAAAGTCCAGGAAATAATAAAAATTTCGTGAGATTTACATAAAAACATTTTTTAGTTCCCTTCATTCTACAGTATAGTTACAGCAACGGGTATGAATTTAATCTCTGAATGATGTGTTGTGGTAGTTCATATACTTTCATTTGCTACTTAATAATCAAAATTAATTTAACGCAAAGTTTCGTCAATATTGTGTATTCTATATTACTCCTATAAACAAATTAAAAAACAATGAAAATAGCTAGAAAAAATAACGCGAAGATGCCGGCAAAGACTAGAAAAGAACAGAAGCGATCAGATGCAGCTTGAAAAACATCGAGCCTAGTAAATTATACCAAGCTTCTGAGAACAAATAAAAAGACACTGCGAAGCTACCGAGAACAGCTAAACAAGTTGATTGACAAGTCTATTTAGACTGTTTTAATTATAGCTATCTCTACATTGTCAGAAGAAGCTACAGTGTGAGCTAAAGCTTTTTTACATATATGTTTAAAAAAGTTTAGATCTATTACTATTTTATCAAGTTATACAGTTGTTTACATTGGTTTAAATATTCACTGCCTAGAGAAAATATATTCAATTCAAAAAATAGCTTCAACACTAAAAATCTCTCGGGTATTCAATTATTTTCACTAAAAAAATTCTCATATGAGATTTTGGTAATTATTGAAAAATTAAATTTTCTTCAAAGCAGTTTCTAAGACTACACGTGAGTAATCAATTAAATGCAATAAATTTTGGAGGGAACACTATTATCTTTATGGCTGTAATAGGGAAAGCTGAGTTAGCGAAGTTGAAAATAGAATATCAATAGCCCGATTTTCCGCTTTATAGGAGAGGCTTCAATAGCTTGCGTTACACTGATAAGACAGGATCACAAGTTTAAAATATTTTGACACAAAAGGGATTGGCAGGATCGCAATCTAGAGAGAGCTAGAGACTATCAAATCTACAAAGTAAAATATATTTATCGAATTCCTGTTAAAAGAACTACATTGTACACAGGTTTTCTTTCGTCACAAGAAATGAGGATTTGTGAAAAATATATAAGTTAGATAATTGAAAATCAATGTGTGCTAATACTCCTGGGAAGTTGGTACTCTCAATTATACTAAAATTCCACAGATGCATAATTGTTTTTTCTTGAGGAAGGTATATAGCTTACATACTAAAACTGTTAATAACAAATTTTTATTCCTTAATTAATTATACGGGGTGTTGAAAGTTGCCAAAATTGCAATTTGGCAGAATTTGTAACTTTACAGCAACTGAATGACAAGTTTTAGTTTAAAGAGAAAGCTTGTGGTATACATGCTTTCAATAGCTACTTAATGATAGGTTTATCTAGCTGAGTGGGTAATTAGTTATGGAGTTATTTGGAAAAAACTGTAAAAATGCCCGTTTTTCAATCCTTCATAGTTATTCTTTGAAAAACGTTAAAACTTTAAAACTAGGCAAAAAGTTTCATTTTTGCGAGGAGAATAACTGTTAACAAACTTCACGGCTTTGAAGGTTTTCTCGTTAATGTGATTTTTTGAGGGCATTTTATTTTACCTAAAGTTTGCAATGCTCCCATTTTGCAACAAATTAATTTTCCCATTATCAGAAAGGAACTTGTTATTTAAAAAATCTTTCAGCAAAATCCTTCCCAAATTAATTTTTTTCTTGGTATTATTTTATGTAAATTCAGCTTGAAAGCCTGCATTTTGGTTTTCGGAATCAGGTAAAATTTACTGGTGGGGACAAACAAGTTCCCCTAATTTAACTATCTCGTATCGAACTGACATTCGTTTTTTATAGATTTTTCAGTACACATCAATTTTAATTAGATGATTGTACTAAGGAATTGATAATAATTTATATACAATTATATAAATGTTGAAATTCATACTGGGTTAGAAGGGGTTCCCACACTTGAGACTGGGAAAATATTCAGGGTCACGACCCCTCACTTGAGAATTTTCTATTAAATATACAAAAATAAATGACATCCAACGTTTAAGGCTCTAGAAATTGACAAATTAAAATAAGTGTAAAAAGTAAAGTGAGACATTTAAAGTAAGTTGAAAGGATAGATTTTAGAAAAGGTACAAGATAAATTTCCAAATTAATAAGAGCGAATTTTGTGGCATCTTATGAGTTAATATAATATTTAAAACAGGATATTAGAAGGAATTTAGAAGATGTTAAAAGAGATACATGTGAAAATCACAAGAAAATGGAGAACAATTGTAAACAAGCATTAGTTGACTTGACAAATGATATGGGACAAATAAGGAAAATAATGATTTAAAGGCCAAGAAAAGGATTAAAATTTGGACAAGACTGAAGAAAAATATAAAAATACAACATCAACAGAAGAGCAATACAAACACCTTACCTGTTAACAAGCCAGGAAGAAAGAGCAAAATTTTGAAAGTCAAAATTGAACGTAATCAGGCAAAAGCAGAACAGAATAGTAAAATGAAATTATATTAGAAGATGAAATTAATAGAAAAGTATATAAATTATGGAAGAGAAAATGGGATGAAAATAAATATGCAGATGGTAAAAATAGGATATTTGGTAACAATTATAAGTAATTTGAGATAAGAGAGAGAAGATATGAAGATAAGCAGGTATATTGACAAATGTGTAAAGTTTTGTGGGGAAACTCACAAGAACAGGATTTATTTCTGGGGACTAAACCCAAAAGTAAACTGGAAAGCCAGGAAAAAGACATAGAAATATAAACAGATCAGGAGGGATGGATTGAAGACCAAGCTAGCAGAGAACACGGAAATGAAAATCAATATAATAATACAAGTTCCAAGAGTAGCAAATAAGAAGGAGAAGAAAAAGCAGCACAAGTAAGATCAAAATGGAAAAACAAGCAAATGAGCTAATAACATCACATATATGGTAAAAACTATAAACGTTATTAACAGTTATGATCTTATTGACATGAAGACTAAAAAGATTGAAATTATATACAATACTGATAGTATTTTCAAGTAACAAACTTAAAATAACTCAATTAAAGTCTATATTGTAAAGAATATATAAAAGAATTGATAACAACAAAAGGTATAATTTAAAAGAACGGTAGAAAAAGGTGACATATTTAGTAATGATATGAGTTAATAATTGAAATTAAATAGTTTTTCAAGTAAATAAGTGAAGTTGAAGAAAATTTTAAAGGTTAAAACTAAAAAAATAAAGAAGACAAGAAGATAGTACAAGTGAAAAGTAGGTGATATAGTAGATAGTGTAGGATTTATGTGGAGATAATGTGAAATAAAAGAAACAGGATGAGACAGAAATATTTCAAAAATATGCGGAATTAATACGGAAATAAAGAGTTAATAAGATGAATTATATATGCAGTGAAGGTACCAAGGTACATAAGAGAAGAGAAGTTAAAATAAATAAACAAAGCGGTAATGAATTCGGAAAGAAATGATGAAATATGAATTATCCTGTAGGAAAGAAATGTAACAATATTTAGGAAATAAAGTATGGAAGTGGAAATGAAGATAATAAATTAAAATATAGGTAATGTGGAAGTGTTGAAAGAAAATGAAATATATGAGAGGAAACTCTTAACTAAAATCATGAAGTAATGTAGGTAAAGGTGTAAAATTTAAATTATAATTAAATAAATACAAATTAATTACAAGGCAATAAATATTATAAAAATTACGCATAGAGAATGCCAAGTGAGACTTTGGCGAAACCCAGATAAATATTTCGTCATACATATACATATATATATATATATATATATATATATATATATATATATATTATAAATATATATATGTTATATCACACTTCTCAAAATTGAGTATTTAAAAAAGATTTTATTAAAATAAACAAAACAATTATAACTTTAAAGTAAAAAAATGAAAATAACAATATAATACTTTAAAACAATAAAAAGACAAAACTAAACTAGACAGAACTGTAAGTAATAAGGAAAAAGGAATAAGGAAAAAGCATAATTTATACCCTAAGAACGCTGACTAAGGTCGCAGCGCTTGCAGTTTTCACGGATGTTCGTCTGCGGGTAACTGGAGACGACACGTGTTATGCTGAGTCAGTTGGGAACTTGTTGCTTGGTGTTTTCATATAAGTCGATGGAATTAACTTATATAACAACTCCCATCCATAATAAAATGTTGATGCTACAGCATCGACTTTAAGGGAGGTTCTGCAATTCAATATCCTCGACAGGACTAAGGAGGCTATGGAGTTTTACCCTGGGCTTGATGGTTGATGAACCTGGTGGTGGTGCTGGATCGGCAGAAGGGCTGATCGTTGGGGGCTTCTGGAATTTCTTTCTAATGCTGTTGATGGAAAGGAGGGCAACCACAATTGCGGTTGTTGCTTTTGTGATGATCGTAAACCAGGAGGTGTCTTTCTCTAAGAATGGTTGGTCTAGGAGCTTTTCCAATTCCCTGGAGTATTGGCCAAGATTAGGGTTAGCGATATTCAGGTCCCTGGCGTCCAATTCCTGTAGTCTCATGGGTTTCAACTTTGGAAGTTGACTGATGGTTGGCAGGTTGTCGCAACAGTTGTAGGGGATGTTGACTGGATGACTCTTAAATGTGATGTTGTCAAACGTTGTTGGTGGTCCTTCTGACATGGACCCTGGTATTTCCGATGAAGGCATTGCAACTGGGTTGGATGGTCAATAGAGAATTTGTCGATATGGATTGGGTAACGACATCTTCTCCCTTGCACTTGATGTTGATGGGCAACTGTCCAGAAATCGAGATTAACCAAAGGTTCGGGTCAATCTCTTGAATATTATATTCTTGGGCATATAATATTACAGGTTCACACGTTGGTGGAAGTACTGCTGGTTGTCGAAGAAGCTGTCCTTCACAAAGGGCTTCTTTGTCTATGGTGTGTGGAATAACTTTGGAACAGATCTTACGTTCTTTAGATAATGACTTACAGTCACTCAAGAGTTCGAAAGATGCGTACAATAGCGCATCGTCATCTCTCGCGATATGTTTTAATTTTGTTGGAAGAATATGGTGAAATCCTGTTCGATTATCCAAAACAGGGATAGGATACAAGCGGTACAGTGTATAAGTTTCAGGATTGACTAAGGGAATTTTTAGTACAAAAACAATTTTAGTATTGATCTAAAAAGCTTCCGATTCTATTAGATAGATGTATCTAGCAACATTTGAACTATAGGTTGGAAGTGGTAAATTATTTTCAATGTATTCGTAACTTTCCCTTAAGCTTTTACACAAATCCAAGACATTGGCTTGAAGTTCATAAAACGCAAGATCGTCTGTAATGAACTCAATTGACTTCCTAATTGCTTCGATATTTTCCGAAAATATTTTCTCTTCGGACTGAAATTTTTGTAGTGTGGTGTTAAGGTTCTTAACGGAGACCTAAAAGGGGGTCTCTGGAAGTTTTGTGGACGAAACTGGGGGATTATTTGAGGGAAAGTTTGGCCTTGTTTGTTGGTTAGGCCCAACAGGATTTGGCCTATGGTTTTGATTGAATGTTTGACAATTTTTTTGATTTTTCAATCGGCAATTTACGGCTATGTGGCCTAATCGACCACAATGAAGACACTTAAGAGGTTGTGTCGACTTTCGTGCTTGGAAGTTGGGTTTGAGAGGAAAAGATTTGTTCGATTTCTGATCCTCGAAATAAGAAAGTTGAAGCTCTCTTCTAATGCGGGAATGTGCCTCTAGAAGATATTTTGGATTACTGGCACGTACTACTTGAACTAAACCGGGTTCTAATCCCGTAAGCAGGGTATTCATGACCAAAGTATCCACTAGAGTGGTCTGGGCATCTTTTTGTTCTGGACTAAGCCCAGCCGTTTTGTGGATGCAGGAGTGCACTTTCGCACTCAAGACTTGGAGTCGATTATAAAATGTTAATGGAGACTCGTTTGAAAGTTGTTTCGGACGTTGAAAGTCGTGAATAAGGGAGGAGAGATCACGAGAATCTCCAAAGTGTAGGTTCAAGAGTTGTTTGATTTCAAGGTACGATCCGGGGTTCCTTGAATTAACTAACTGCGCCGCTTTCCCTTTTAGTTTGTTTTTGATATGTATTATATGCGCAATTACACGCGTCTATAAAGGTTCCCAAGGAAATTTGGTCGCCTTCAAATTCGGGTATTACGGAAAATATTTCTGTTAACCGGTATCTTTCTGTTTCAGGGGTACCTGAATTTGGTGATGCTTGTGCCAAGTTTATCGATATAAATGAATTGGAATATAAAGTTTATAGAATAAAATGTTAAAGGGTATAGTGAATTAATAAACTGTAGAATACGTTAATGGGTTTTAGACAATTGTTTGAATGATTGAACAGTATGGTATAAAATGTAAAGCAATAAAATCAATAGCTCAAATAAATTAGTTAATCAAATGGATAAATAATTCAATAAAATATGTAATTCAAATATATAAAAATCAAATATAAAAATCAATCAAATCAGATGTATTAAATCAAATTATTAAATATCAATGTTCAATAAAATAAATCAAATAATATTTACTTAAAACGAATGACGATTCACCATTACTTACATCAACAGGAACATTGAAAGCGCCGTGTTCTACGTTTGATTGCAGTGAGAACTTCTTCCAGGTTCGTTGTTCCGTTGAGGTATAGGAATCCGCCGCTACCAGTTAGAGTACTCGTGTTCTAGTAACGTTAGACGGATCCTACTACTCCAGCCTTGTGTATTTTGGGTAGTCTATAAAGATGTGGTGGTTTGCTGTGATGTGTCGTCAATTTTCGCGCAACTCACCAACAGCAGCACTATCAAAATTCCTTCTACCAATCATCCAACCTTTGGAGGGCAAAACATCATCGCACGTCAATGACTCAAAGCACTTTGTCGAAATCATAGGATCCATGGAACTTGGGCCAGAACATCGCTTAGTAAGTTTCGACGTTGAAAACCTTTTCACGAACGTACCACTAGACGAATTTCTCAACATAGTGAGAAAGAAACTTACTGAAGACGAAACCCTGATGGAGAGGACGGAGCTGCCAATAGACGCAATCATGGACTTGCCTTAATGTTGCCTCAAGCACTGCTACTTTCAGGAGAAGGACCGATTCTTCATGCAAGAACATGGATTGCCTATGGGTTTCCCGTTATCACCAACCTTCGCCAACATCTACATGGAATGGTTCGAAGAACATGCACTGAGGGGTTTCGAGAAGCAGCCTAAGCTATGTTTGAGGTATGTCGATGAAACCTTTATTATTTGTCAACACGGAGAAACAAAACTACAGGCAGTCCTGGAACACCTGAACCAATCCCAACTATCCATTAGATTCACCATGGAGATGGAAGAGAGTGGGTGCCTACCAGTCCTTGATGTAAAGTGTCAAAGGACTAGGACCGGAATCCAAACAACAGTCCACAGGAAGGCTACACATACAGGATGATACCTTCACTGCAATTCCAACCACCCATAGCAAGGAAAACTGGCATCATCAAAACACTAATCCATAGAGTCAAAAATATCTGCAGCACACCAGAAGCCCTCAAAGCAGAACAAGTGAAACTTAGAGAAGACCTTTTGGCGAATGGATATCCGGAATCGATCATTACCAAGGCGTTTGAAGAGCTGGACAAACCACCTAGGCAGGAAGAGGACACCATGTTAGCAACTCTACTATTACCGTATACTAAAGGCTTTTCGGAGAAACTTAGAAGAATTGCACACAACTATGGAATCAGAATGATCTTCAAAAGCAAACACACCTTGAGGAGCATGATAACAAGAACGGGGCCCGACGCACCAACAATACCAAATAACTATATATACAGCATACCGTGTGAATGTGGCAATCTTTACATTGGGGAGACAAAGCGACCGCTGGATACCAGGATTAAGGAACACCGCACAGCTACTCAAAGGGCAGAGGTAACGAAGTCTGGGCTAGCTAATCAGGCATGGACCGAACATCATAATATCAACTGGGACCAGGCTAGGTCAATTCACAAGGAAAAGCACTGGTACAAAAGAAAATTCATAGAGACAGCATATATAATCTCGAACGAAAACATAACTAGCGAGCCCAGCGTCCAAATTAAAAATATTTGGAGAGCTTTTCTTTTTCTTCTTTCACCAACCAGGTACGATGACGCCAATGACCTTGACCGGCGACGCATGACCGGTTGAGGGTATTATATAAATACCACCCATACTCTGAATTTCCCATCATTCACCTGATGACGATAGCAGATACACAGCTATTGAAACGTTGTGAGATCAACCACTTCAAGACGGAAGTCCAAGGAAACTTCGAGGAACAAAATATCATGTCCGCCACCGGCTCCCTCAATGTTTAGAACTCATTGATGAATGTTTCCTTTGAATGGTGTCTGGATATTCGTGAATTTCATTTAAAATAAACCTTTATTCTACCTGCATCATAGATTTTCTTATATCGACTTCTAATAGATGGCTATGAATATGCATATCGTCCGGAAGGCTATGGAAGAAATATTTCTTCCCAGTTCATAAATCGTGTAATTTGGCAGTTATAAAAACTTTATATTGGAAACGTAAAGGATCCCGCAAATTTTACATGGAAATTGGGTTTCACTCAATGTTTCTGAAATTTTGGGGGTAGATTCTTCTGAGCACCTGGATTAAAAGTCTCAATAGGCAAAACGCCCCAAAATGTTTACTTTGTTATTTACAGTGGGCTGAACTTACAAAAAAACATGAGAATTAAATTCTAATGGTTTGTACTCCACAAAAATTGATTATATTTGATAAAGCAAAAAGTAAGTATTTTGTTATGTGATAAAAATGATTGAAATTACAATATTCCTCGAATTGGATCTTATTAGTAGGAGTTACTGACTTTTATACGGCAATACATATCACGATAATTAGCCCGTTTCCTTTAAGATGGCCAACATTATCGCTACAACATATTGTAGTATAAATTTAACAACTTTAACCAGAAATAATCCTAAAACTATTGTTCGAACCATTTTGTCCGAAAATGCATTTCCGCCGAGATAAGGTGCTGTCCTGTGACTTTTGAGACACTCTCTATATATGCATGTGTATGTCTCTATGCGTTCGAATCCCAGACGATGCATATTGGAACATATAAAGATATATCAATGCGTGTTTTCGTGAAAGTCTCGTTTATAGTTATGTGTATGTATATGTATTTGCAAATTGTTATTTTTTGCAATTTCAGCACGCTGTAAACATTTTGGAGCGTTCTACCCATAGAGACTTTTGATCGACGTGCTCTGATGAATCTAACTTCATAATTTCAAAAATATTGAGTGAATCCCCATTTTCCATTTAAAATTTACGGGGGTCCTTTATAAAAACAGGACATTGTTAACATAAAGCCTACCATAAGGATAGGAGGGGCCAGCACGCATGCATAGTTCAAGTGATAAAGATCATATTATACGGTTTATAAGGCGTCATTTTCGACAATTGATGTCATATAGTTACCTATTTATGTTCATTGTTTAGGTTTTCTTTACTATAATAAATCATGGATACAAAAACTATATTGATTTCAATTTTAAAAAAATATTCTCATCTAACTGGAATAGGCCAAAACGTCTGGGGATACATATTTATTAAGAGTTTTTTTCATGGAATAAGTAACAAACTTGGCAAATTTGGAAATTTGGCCATTATAAAATTAACCCAATAAAGAAATTCATTATGCTAAATATATTTTCAGTCAGCAAATTTTTTTTGTAAAATACATCTCTTGTAAATGCGTTAACATTTTTCAATAGATGTTATGAATTCGGGTATCATTTTCGCAAACCAGATATTTAGGTTTCAGTAGTTTCTTTTCAATATTATTTCCAGTTGTTACTATTTAAATTAGATAAAACTACAGCTGAATGATAAACAGCATTCCAGTTAATTTTTTATATCAGATTTCGTCTGGAAATCCACAAAATAAGGCTCACAGTTTCTAGTAATTTTACGAAATTCTAGTTTCTATAGAACTCAGAAATATTATTTATTGACAATTTCAGTCGATATACAAAGAAATCTCCACGCATTTTTTAAATTTTACCTTTCAGTTAGACGAAATTATAATACCTATTGTGCTTTTCCTGAATATCAGATACTCTTATAAATAATTTGCATAGCTATGAAATGCGAATTTCACCCGTTTAAATACTGAAAGCCTTCAGAAAAATTTCTTTGCTATTGATAAAAGAAATGCCTTTGCCATAGCAGAGTGAAACTGCATTGCAAACGCTAGAGTTTGTAAGGCAAATCTGCCTTTCTCTTATTTTGCTCAGTCACCTGTAGTGCTATAAAGGGAAATGCGAAATACCCCTTAAGAATTGTAAATAAAAATAAGAGAGAATTGTGCGATTTCCGTATGACCGGCTGTCGAATTATAAGGTTGGAATAAACAACATTTTCCGCAATGAATATAAACTTGCTTCAGACTTTTCCGTGATAGAAATTTAAGAAATTGCTTTTGGGAGTTAAGAGCATGCAGAATTGAGCGAACATTTTCAAACCGTTTCTTGTTAAACTGGTTGCTATAATGTAGTAAGTACAATTCAGTTCACTCAAATTAAATGCTATTGGGATATTGAGTTCTTCATTGTTAAGGTAAAACGCGATACCAATCTAGGAAACAATGGTGTCCCATTAAAGAGATATAAGAAATCAATAACCTACCTATTGCCCTTTAACGAAACAATTCTTCGTATTTTCAGACCCTCATAACTTCGACGCCGATAATACTAAGATGTACTTAGTAGACTAGTAGACAGTAAGTTTCATGTTTTAAATTTTGTTAGTACCTAAAATTCGTTCATGTTTCCACTTAATCTCTCACTGCATCACCAAAACCTCATGAGCATTTCTTCATTAAATCCTAGAATGATGAAATTTGGTAAGTCTTGTTCTTGCAACCACGAACCCCAATAAGGCAGGTGCAGTTCTATGTTAAATTATTAAAATTTGGTAGTTCCCGATGAAATTTGTTATACTGGTTAGGAATTTCATAAAAATGCCAAAAAAGTAGAGACTAGGATTTACGCAGGATGTATTAAGGAGGTGGGACAACGTCAATACCATTACATTGATTTTGTAGTGACACTAATTTTGATTGTTTCACTGATTATGTGAAAGAGGGCGCTACCAATAGGATAAATGCGTTTTGATGTTTTTACAGGATGTTCGTAGCGGATTTTATTTTGATTAATTTGAAATCAGTTTTTGAGATAATTTAGTTTATAGGAAAAGATCCCAATGCAACCGCAACTATGAATTCATAAAATTTAGAAATTCTATCAGCTATACTTGAGAATGAAGCCTATTTTTTCTTAAAAATTATCTGGGAAACTGTGAGTCACAGAGATACGAAGTGGTTATAAAATATACCTTATAACTTTGAGTTTTAAACAAATTCATCCCAAAAATTGTGCAATTCAATTTACAATAACAAAGTTATAGTCAACCACTAGTATAACTGGAAGTGGCCAACAGTTTGAAATTAATTTAGTGAAAAAGAGCATCCCAATCATTTGTTTATCCAAGAAGTAGCTGGGTGACCAAGCTTCGCTCATGATTTCAATGTTGCTCCGATCTGTTGATGACATATATACATATGAAAATAATTTCATCAAAAATTATCAACATCAATTTTATTTATTTATTGCCGCTAATACTCTGATTTATCTACCAGAGAATGAAACTATCAAGTGGTCATTTATTTTTAAAGTTACAAATATTCAATCATTACATAAAACTGCTGAAGTTTATAACTAACTTGAGTAATAAAAGACAATTATTGATGTCATTTCAATCTGTACTAGGGTGTACACCCTGATCGGTACCTACTTGCTTGAAAATTTATTTGATTTCATTATTATGAATAAGTGGAAATCACATTTGTTTTAGTGGAATTGAAAGCAATTAATATATATTACTTTATGTATGTTATAATACACACATACATTCCCCTTACAAATCTAGTGAGTTTTATATAATTAGTAGAACCGACAACTATTGTTGTGGCCATTCAGCTGACCACCTGCCCCTATGCCAAACACAATTTACATTTACAAAATTTAAAATTGAGTACCTATTTCATTTTTCATGTTTGACATTTTGAGCACTGAACTGGGTTTATCCTCATTTATGATTCTTTGTAGTTCAGCTCCTTATGCGGCAAAAAGGGCATTTTCTGTTTTAAAAGGGATTTGATGGATTAAATGAAGAATATTCAATTTTTGAAAACATTTATTTGTAGCTAAAATTGATTGCTACTCTTGAAAAACATGAGAACCGTTTACACTGTAATTGAATAAAATTGTTTTAAACTACAATTCTAAAATTCAATGGATTATCGCAAAAAGGAACGAATTATATTTAAGTTGCTTAATTTTTTAATTATACAGTGTAAAAGAATAGTAACTTATTTAAAATTGTATAACCCCCTGTAATGTCTTATTAAGTTGTAATATGAAAACAAAACTTGTATTTATTTATTGCATTTTCTTTTCCAATTATATCTATAGTATTTGTTAGTAATTAAAATATATTAGATTTAAACCTTTTAGACTAATTCATTGTAAATTTTTATATTTGAATAAACTATGAGTTTTGTAAAATAAAATACATCTCTATGTTTTGCAGATTTAGGTTTTTTTTTAATTCTGTTGAGCTGTATCTAATGTAATGTAATACATGACTGTGGCTTGAAGCTTCTCACATTTTCAAACATTATTTGGACATGTTTAACCTAAAATTATAAACAAACAAAACATTTGTAATTTGGTGATTATTTAACTTTTCTATTTCTTCTGAACCTGTATGAGTGTATTTTCGAGTTAACGGCACATTTTTTTGTATATAAACTGCCTATTAACACCAAATACGTCCAATAAATAATATTGACGCCAGTATTTTTTCTCTGCTGCGAATACCGTCCATATAATTGTCCGTGATTTGTTTAACACAAATAAATAAATAAAATAAAACTTGTTTAACAATAATTTACCTGAAAACACATAGATATGTTCAATCATTTCTAGTGAATTAAGGGAGTGAAATTTATGAGCTCATTACCAGCGTAGCATACGTTTACTACGACATTAATGTCACACATCATACAAAGAGAAGGTTAAACGGTTAATGTTAGCCGTCAGGCAACGATTTCCGTGTAAATTGTCAATTTAATAAATCTATTTTTTTGGGATCTAACGAGAGCCCGAATTATATAAAGTTAACTGACCAAATAGATAATCACTATGATAGATATAATGTCTCAAATCTCCCAGTGAGATTTTTTATACCATTATCTTCGTACTGCTTTATAATATTAATTTAAATTAACCCTCGTCCGTTTACCGTACTAGTCACAATTAGTATTTGCTGTTAAAAATGTTGTTGGCCTACCTCCTTAATACACCCTATATTTAAGCAGAATCAACATCAAAATGAAGAAATCTGCATGTTTCATCCTCAACTTCATAAAAGGTGGTGCAAGTCTGTATATGAAACTTGTTAAGAAAGCTATATTAGTAGTTAAACAACGAAAAATAATTTCGGCATGGGCTTTGAAGAAAGGAATATCTTTGTTACCCAACTATGCTAGTACGATGGCCTATAATTTTAGCTCATGTATGCTGAAATCAAGTAGTGTTTTTTACGAGTATTTACTATTGTGTGAATAATTGAATTGAATTTCGATGTAAGAGCGTAAAGAAGGTTTTATTATGGAGTTTATTATTATTATTATTATTTACTTATATTGAGCTACTGTATAAAAATATATATTTCTTCAGAGGTTGTGCATTTGAATTTTAATTTAACTTTGTAGTAAACCTTCAAATTAACATCAGATTAGGAACTTGGCTTAGATTTGCTGTAAACTCTTACATTTGCACTTTTTGAAGATTCACGTTTACTAGATTCGGAGATAAGGCTACACTCAGTTTGTCATAACTCTAAATGTTTTTTAACATAATTTACACCATACATTTCAAAAATTTAAAAAACGTATTCGTTTTTATATTTCTCAAGATGAACTCCTTTCGGTAGTTGGAATCTACTGAAAGAAGTTGGGCTTGAAATAAAATTGAAGAGCCACTTACATTTTCCATTTGCTTCACAAATTAATTTCCTTGTAAACATTGGGTTTCCTGAAAATATTGGGTACGACTATATTTTTTCAATTTTTTCTGACCAGTAATTTCGAACACAGAGAGAGCGGGTTTATAATGTTGAAACATTTGTTTCTTTAAAACTTTCAATACAATTCTCCACTCATAATGCATGGTCTTGGTATCAAGAACTTAAAATATGGTCTTTCAAAAATATTATCTATCTTCCAGAAGTGAATTGGATTAAGTGGACTGTAGTTTGAGTTGGTTCTATTTTGATAAAAAACTCAATTGTCCTTCATAAGAAAACTCTTACCTTGTCTACGAGTTAGATCTGGTAAAAGCCTTGGGAAATCTTCCATCCATGTATTTGTCTGCATTCGGCGCTGGTAGCCGGCCTTAACCCTGGGTTTTTAGGCACAACTAAAGTTTATAATGTTGGGCAATGCGCACTCACGAGGGGGTTTACAATAAGTGAGTAATAGCTGCACACGCACTTTGGGGTTGCACTAGCGAGCACATAGGATAACGTTTTTTCCTTGAGGATTTCTAGCGAGGTCCGTACTGTACGAGAGGCAAACGGCGAGTCTCTTCTTTCTTCTTAATGCGATTGCGCTTAAGGCAGTGTTTTTTCCAAGCAATTGAGAATATACATATGTAAATATAAAGGCTGTCTCATTTAAACCCAAAAAAGACAGAGTGTTCTGAACAAGAAGTAAAGCCCATATTCGTGACCCTATTATTTCTCTTAAATGATAAATTTCCCCGATTCCTTCAGTCTCATTTTAATATTTTGTAATATATGATTAGGTATGTCGAATTCGACGATTGAGGTGGTGTGGAGCTATAAACAATAGCTTCTCTACCATTTGTTTGACATTCCCTGTAGATCGTTGGCCATACCAGACAAACCCTTATCAAATATTCCTTCTATAAAAATCTGGCATATGCCTACTAGATGATAATTTAGAAATATTGAAAAGTTAGAAATGATCGAAGTAGTTCGTGACATTTGTTTAGTAGCAAATTTCCTCAAAACATTTTAGGGCCACAAGAGATTTATACTTTTTACCTAAAAAAAGAGCGGTAGTCATTTGAGACTGAACAATGGAAGCGAGAGGTTCTTAAGAAATATTATTCCCTATTCTCGTTACCTCAATGTCTCTATTTTTCATTATTTGTGTCACTCTTAGTAACGGATATAAATATCAGCTGAATTAAAATCATTGTCACTATTTTGTTACGAGTCAAGTATTAATCCTAACTTAATTCTCAAATTAAATATATCTGCAAAGGAATATAAGTTTTATATAATGAGTAAGTGTTTGTAAATAGTTTTGTTCATCTGAATAAGTATTTAAATCAAAATGTCAAAGAAAAGTTCATTTTGTTCTTAGATAAATTAAAACAAACACATTTATACATATACAGTAAATTATTTACCTATATATTCAACGGTAGCAGCAATTTAATTTTTTTTAGTTCTTATTCTATGTAATATTAAAACGAGTTTTACTCATTTTATGTCAGTTGGAAATAGTCCTAAAAATAATTATTAATGACAGAATATTTTAAAAAATGCCACGTTATAGTGGCCGATGCAGCATTCCCACTGTCAGACAGGATACTGAAACATTTTCGACTAAGAAATATGACCCATGAACAAAGAATTTTTAATTATAGATCATGTTAAATACAATAAATTTAAGTAAAGACAAATTACAGAGCATGTTGCATTTTACACAACTTTTGCACAAGATGTCTGGTGCACACAGTTCAAGAGAAGGTAGTAAAATAACTTTTAAATATGGAAAACACTCTTTTTCAATATTTAGAGAAATTAGAAAAGAATTCATGAATTACTTCAATAATGAAGGAACTGTGCCCTGGCAAGAACATATGTAAATTACAATAAAATATGTAAATAAAACAATATTAAAAATTTAAATGTTGTTAATTTGGTATCCTCCTATAGTACGTGATAAATACGATTATGAATTTTTCTCCGTAATTTCACTTTTTTGCTATTATTAATCTTCCCCTCATATCAGCTGCTATTGACTGTCAAAGTAACTCAAACTCATCTCCTGATTCTGTTTCACATTTTGATAATATATTTACTGCATTTTCTAGTATTCCCAAAAAATAATCTGCACCTTTTTTTCATGAAGGTGCAGAAAAATGCTGTCGTTATTGTTAATCTCCACATTATTAAATTCATCAACAGTTACTTCAAAAAGGTTTTCAGTTACATGCTCTATATATTCAAAATTTGTTTGCCCTTCACAAAGGATTACTAGTAGTTAAAAAACCTCGAATTTCATAACACCACCATGTAGGTACCTACACAGAATCCGCTCAAGGAGTTGCTTGTAGTTTTCTTTATTTTATTATATTCATGGAAGAACTAGGTTCTTAAAATTCCAATCTTTTTCTTTACATTACATACTTCTTTTAACTTTCCTATAGTGTTACTCGGTTTTGATATTCAGAACATTACACATTGTATAACCTTGTCCTTTGTTCATATAAATAGATAAGGTTAGTTATGTTATATCATTCCTATTGAATGTGAAACCAATTTACGACATTTTTGAAAATAATTCTTTATGATTGTTAATCTGTTTATATCTTTTCTGATTTCAAATGACAAATGTGAAATGACCTCTAAAACCACAAGCGTCAAGAAGCCAACTATGAAACAAAACTTGGTTATTCTACATCAGCGCCAAAATTTTGGAAAAATTGGTACGTTACCTCCAGAAGCTTACTTATAGGAAGTATATGGTCTACAGTGTGATATTAACGAATTTAATCTGTATGATCTGTGATTAACCCAAGTCAAAGTCATTCCTCTTTCTTGTTCAATTCACAATGGCGCCATCTAGTGACGAAAAGTAAAGCAAATACAACAGTACTAATTTATGATTACAACTTTTTGAAGTTTTACATGTTTAAGCTTTTCCACTCAATAAATTTTAATTATTATAATGTGAAGCTAGTCAGTACCTACATAAATTTAGTGACAAGTTAATGATCTTCTTTATAACTTCTGTCATATTTCAAGTCTCTAATTTAATGTATCGCAAGGAAACAATTAGAGTTTTTATTAGAACGAACAGCAAATTTTCAGCAGGTATTGCATATTAGTTTATTTTCTATATATTATTGATTTTATATGAAAAAAATAGACTCTTAATATATCACCTGGTCCCTGTTTCTTACACAGAAAACTGAAATCGATGGGCATTTCAAGATCGAGCCAGTGTGTAATTATGAATGTAACTGAAAAATCCCGAAAAAAGTCAATTTTTATATACCACACTTTTTAAATAAAATTATTCCTCTGCCCCTTCATCTCCCTAGGGGTAAAAAACCTAAATGAAAAGGGAGAGTGTGGGATGCCCCGTTTGTAGAGTTTTCAATTAGCTGTTTAGCAATATAGAATATAGGACTTTTTGATTTTTGGATATAATAATAAAAATAAAACAATTTTCATTTTTTTTAATTGGACTTTCATTAATAATGCTATAGAAAGAAATAAAGTTTAAAGCAATATTCACAATACTTGTAGTCTAAGTAATATGCTCACACTGGGGCACAGTTCATTTCTTGTCAATAAAATGGACAGTGTTGAAATTCTTCGACAATGTTTTGCAACAATTTTGCATGATTTGATTAATTTCTTGCCTGATTCGGTGTTTTAGTTCCTCAACATTAGTTGGTTTACTCTTGTAGGTTTTTCATTTTAAATAGCTCCAAAACAAATTAAATTAAATAGCTATGGAGTCAGATAGCAACAACGGTATGGCCATTCAATTTCGCCACGTCTACCGATTCATCGATGGAGAAAAACTTGATTGGGATAGCTCGTGGTGCTGCTGTATAATACGGTGTAGCTCCATCTTGTAGAAACCATATGTTCTTTTAATGTATTCTGGGTTAACAGTAAACAAGTTGTCTAAAGTTGGGTATTATAAAATATGATCCAATTATTCTTGTTATTTATTATGCTAGCCAGAACGTCGAGTTTAATAGAATACTGAGTGTGATGTTTCCCCATTCAGTGAGGATTTTTCGTACTGCAATACCCAGAATTTTGTTTTTTGATTGTTCCATTTAGGGCAAACGTTATCTCGTCCGAGAAAAATATCATTGCTTAAAATCCGGTTTCTTTGGTATCTATTCGTAACCAGTCACAAAATTCTAATGTACAATCGGGATCATCATCATTCAACTCCTGAACCAATTTAATTTTATTTGCATGGTATTTCTCTTCTCTCAAAAAAATGTTTTACTTACATTATCATCTCCAGCTACTTTTGTTGTAGGTTTCTGTGGATTATCCTCAGCATTTTGATCTCCTAGGTTTGGGAAGATGTTTGACAATTCTAAATTGACCGAAACTGTTCTATTTTACACACAGTATATTGGGTAATGTGACAGTCAGGAAACTTCTGATTAAATATTCTGCATACCTCAAAATGCGTTACTTCTTTTATTACCCACTCCAATTAATACTAAAACATCAACTCTTTGGGTCTCAGAAAGTCTTTCAAAAAATATTTACAAATTCTTAAATAAACGGTTAGTAACTAAAAATTATTAACGACCTCTAGCGAACTAAAATTAATTTTAAATATGTCTTAAATGTCACAAAAAGATTTGGTTTAACTTTATTGACAAAAAAATAACTAATAGACTAGTAAATTATAACATGTATTGAACCCGATGCGACTTGTTTTTACCATGTCCAAAATCCCTTCGTTTCAAATTTTCAGGGGTAATATTACCCCTTGGGTTTGAAAGTGTTTATAAATAAAACTTGAACTGTGTCAGGATTTTTCATTTCCGTTCACAATTACACTGATAATGAATTTATTCTTTTTTAGGGTCTCTCTATATAAATAAGCTATACAAAAGGTATATTAATTATATTTCCATGGAAATATCCATTCTAATATTAATGGAAATATTTTAATTACACATAATTTCAAACTAGTTAAATTAAGTTTACATAAATTTGACCTACACAAATTTAATTTCATTAAAGTTACAAACAAATACAAATCACTTCAACAGTTTTAATAGACCTCTTTTACGACTAATTCTTGATTCATCTATGGAGGTCGTGATTGGAAGCTTATACATACGTTCATTTCATATTCTGGAGATCAACTTGTATTCAGGATTTTTCTAGATGACTGAAAGCCTTTATTATCCTAATTATCTCTACGTTAATCTCTCAAATGCAACTTTTATTTGTACTGTTAGTTTGATTTTTTTCGTGCGATACAATAATTTTATGAATCTTCCAACTCTGTATTCATTTTAAAATTTGATTTTTTATGATTTCTTTTTTTTTTGTCTTGGTGTTTTAATATTATTTTTGTCTCTTCAAACTTCATTGTTAATAAATGTATAATTACAGGAATAGCTTAAATAGGTTCATGATGACAAAAAATACTAACCTTTTTGCAGTTCGTTACTTACACAAGTGTTGTAAATTTTGGGTTCTAAGCTGTTTCTGAACGAATGTTGTTGAATGCCTGAGATTTAATGCTGTTCTGCTTCGGATTCTATAATATTGAGAAGTTAAACTTCAGAAGCTGAAAACCATTACCAGTTTTTCAGTAAAATTGTCTTCTTAACAACATCATGAAGTAGTAAGAAAAGTTCCGGCTTTCAAGTTAAGGTGATTGAAACTTTTTTGTGGACTCTTGAATGCAAGCTTACCTATTCTATATTGAAAACATCATATTTCAAATCAACAAGTGGTATTAAGTAAAATACTAGTATGTGTATTCGTCACATTATTCAGCTATTTCTAATTTATTAATAATACAGATACAAGGCTTCCTAGGTGTTATTTATTATTCGTGTAATTATTCAAATCGTTTCAACTTTGGTTTATTATATTAATAGGAAAGATAAATAAAACTTTTTATTCAATAAACTCATAATTCTTACTTATCTTAGCATGCACGATTTCATGGCAACCCATTAATAGACATTGCTTAATTCAGAATTCTTGTCTAGTTTATAATTTTTTTAACCGGCACTGTTCTTGTAGAAAACTCACAAAACAAACGAAACTGTTGGTTCACTGGGGGAAGATGAAAACTCAGAACTGGCGGAACGGCGTTAAATGACACACTAAAGGTTCCATTGATTATCTTATAGGCTCAATATTCATTGACAACAACTTAAATTGCTAAATATACTACAAAATGTTCGAGGCGAATCGGAGGGTACCAAAGAACACAGAAAAAGAAACATACAGTAATTTATACTACTGCCAACAGGTTAATGGAGAGCATTTCGGATACATTTTAGATTTTGTAATCGTTAGTATTGTAACTTTTTACTGTGACAATCGATAATCTAATATATTTGACTTTGTTCAGAATCCTCGCAAGCATAAACTATTATTGCAATAGGATCTCAATATGCAATTTTTATAACATTTCAAAGAAAAAGAACTAAGGGTTAGGCTGTTCCCTGAAGAGGGATCTAAATTCCGAACCTTTTATACCGTGTAATACTTAATTTATGTTATAAGTCGAAACATTTTTATTCAAAACTGAATTACGGAGTCACCATGTGATAGGTTGGTAAACTCAAAAAATGTAGACAATTCACATTCATATTTTGACAAACGCTCTCGAATGTTATCAAATATATAAATAATCTAGTCGTAGTAACCTATTCTAAAAATTGAAACTCTAACAGAACTTCATAAAAAAATTGATAGATTAAGCAATGTCAAAACAATTTTGTGAATTCAACATTAGAAAGATGTTTGAACAAGTTTTCTTATGTCTTATATGTATTTGACAGAATCAGAACTGAGTTATAATATTTGGTGGGACGAAATAGTATCAATACTTGTATATCAATACTTAATATTAAGTCAAAGATGAAAAAGTTGCTAGATAAAAAATGATCTGTATATTTTTAGTGAAGTCTAAGGAAAATATATATTACCTAATAAACAAATCCATTACATTCTCACCTGATATCACATTTTTTAATTTTTGAAAAATGTGTTCTCCTCAGTTTTTCATTTACATAGTTTAGGTTAATTTGTGTTCCAACAAGCTTTTTCTAAGCTTTAAGCAACTTCAAGTTTTCTAGAAAATCTTATAAAATAAGATTTAAACCCCTAGCGCCGGCTTCTTCTTTGTAAATTTTGTAAATAGTTGTAACATCAAACCACAGTAAACAGTAATATTGGTCATATAATACTAAATAGGTAAACTAACGGTACCACTTTACGGCTTCAAAGGTTTACCTAAAATGCAAATTTCCAATTTAGTTATGAAAAGAACAATTACTTTATTTCCATACCAGACATGTTGGTCACACTATATATTATTATAATTACAATTAGGTATAGGATTGCAATGCTACATGATTTGATATATAATTCTTGAGTTATTTTTTTAATTATAGATTTAAATGTTCTTGGAAATTTTTGCTTAGAAAATTTGCAATATACTGAAACCTACATTACACTTTACTTTTCTACGGAGTTTTAATTTCTGTTCCCGAGAAGAAGCAAACATTTTGTATAATGTATCTATACCTATTAATTAGAAACTTCATGTGACAGTAACTGTTTCTCAGAAAGGGTTGGGGTTATAAAATTATTGTTCACGTAGAGGTTCCTCAACAAATTTGCATTAAATTAAACATCGGAACTTTATTTCTTAATTTCAAGATTAGAAAAGTGAACTAAGGGACCATATAAGTAGTAGATATGACGACCCAGAGGTAATAAAATTTAAAACTTTCCTTACAAATCAACTACACCATTTGACACCTCCTCCAGGGGTAAACGTTAAGTAACACTAATAAATGACGTCACAGCGCCACTGTGGACACTAGTTTTAAATAGGACCTTATGGCAAGTGATTGCTCATTTGAAAGGCAATGACAATACCTCTTCAGCCATATTAATTTTCTTTGTATGGATAAATTAAATAAATACCAAAATTATTATTTCACATTTAATTAATTAATGATATTAAATCCGCCTCTGGCTAGTTGTGAAAAAAGTCGACGTTTTCTAATTTTCGAAAAATTGTTACTTTGTAAAGTTGTTTTTATACCTTAAACATATAGTTTTATTGCGAGACAATAGGATCTTAGTTCGACAAAATTGTACGTAGGCAAGCCCATAAAGTAGCAACTGTCTTAATAACTGATGAACGTAGAAAGAATCTTCATTAAGTGAATCACTTATTTAATGAGAGGAACTATATCGGGGAATCAGGTGAGGGAGCTTCTTTAGAAATCTGAAGCAACAGGTTAAAATCTATATGGGGGACCAACAATTAGTGATGGCAAAATAATTTACATCATTGCACACATGTTAGTAAACCGTGACTACTCTAGAATAGTCTAGAGCTAAAGTTGCGACTTCTAGTTGAAGTTACTGAAAGTACAGTACATATTGTGCAAGTTAATAACAAATTTGATCACCACAATTTAAAAATCGTGCACCAAATTTCAGATGACGACAAGCAAAATCATGAATGAGGTCGATTCGCCACAATGTCCCAAAGGCACAAATAACAATACAAAACACCTTTTCAAATGGCGTGGACACAAAAAGTCAAAAAGTCAACCTCTTACCGTCAATAGAAAAGCGGATGTGTAATGCTGAAAACGTAGACTCCGCAATCATTGAGGACAACTGATCTGCAAAAACATATCACAGAACTGTATCAGCATACTGATGCAACTTGTAATATTCTAATCTTGGTAATGATACAGTTTGATGATTAGTGTAACTTACCATCAAGCCTTTGGAACTACTCTTTAATTGTGACATGTAGAATTTTAATAGTATATTATTTTCGCAAAATGATTTCACGACTTATTAATTATTTTCTAAGTTTTCTCTTGATTCCTGGTAAAGGGGTTAGGAAAAGAATTTTACGAGACTAGACTCTTTGCTTGATTCATTTTCTGTATCCTTTTTTTCTCACTTCTAATGACTAATTAGAAATGTATACAACGAACGCCGCCTTGGCATCTTAACAGAAAACTCTGTTTAATGCATAAAATAAGATAACAAAGCTTCAGCTTACGCTTCTTTGCTTGTAATATTATCACAATGAATCTTAACTGAAAATACTTAGCTACAGATATTTAGAAATTCATATGAAAGGCGCTCTTTTGTTTTCTTCCTTCGTGGAAGCCTATACAAGCTGAAAGATAAATTGTTTTTTCCTAGTAATTACTTTCAGATTACTCTCGTTGTTTTTAATTAAAGTTGCCTTTCTCCAGAGCGTTAATTTTTATCAAGGATTAAATAAGCCAGTTCTCGACTTTCCTACTTTCTTTCAACTCGGGTATTCTTTCAGCGATGCTTTTATAGGAAAGTCTCAGTTCTTTCACTAGAAAAAATATGGTTTGAGTTATTTAGATACCATTGGGAGACAGCTTTTCATTAAATCTGCAATTATAATTGGAATGAGAAACGTGGGTGCCAACTGAATATATAGCACTTGCTTTATCTGAAATTGATTAAAAGAATTATTATTATGGGAGCGGCAAAAATAGCTAGCAAGTTATTTATATAATATCTAGAGCTAAATGTGAAATACATTGTACAACATTATTTTACAATTTGCTCCTAATATATATTAATGTCATATAGTTTTTAAATACATTGATTGAAAATAAGTTGCACCTGGATCAGAAGAGAACATGTAGGTTTTCGCGGCCAGAGTCATAGCCGATTCTGCTTTTTCCGGATTTGGACCTCATCACTTTTTCGAATTAATTTGTTTACAGATCTGAACCAGCATATAAACAAAGGTTTCTGACGTTTCGCCCACAGTTATAAGGGGCTTTTTCAAAGATGAGAAAAACAAAACAAATGTTACTTACCTTGCGGTGACTCAATTCGTTTAGTCTGTTTCTCACAAACACACTTTGAAACTTCACTTTATTAAACTTGTCCCACTGATGCACAAATTGTACGATTGTACACAAAGAGATCGCAACACCCAGAAGGAGGTTTTTAAATTTAATATTGTTTTGGTAAAATATACCTAGATGCTACAGCAAGCAGTAAATGTTTAAAATTTTTAAGTTTGGTGAATGTTTTTTGCATGTAAACTTTTTTTATTAATTAATATTGTAGTAGTTTTTTGCATTTTTTAAATTTACCAAAACAGCAACTATTTGATGGGATCCAAAATAGATGTTTAGTAATGTTAAAATGGCGAGACTACATGTACGCCGAAGTACTCGCCAGATAAGTGAATTTGAAAGAGGTCGCATTATTGGTTTACAAGAGGCAGGTTTTTCGAGAAATCGCTAACTGCACGACAGAAATCCAACTATTGTATTGAGATATTGTCAAGCGTGGTTTGATAATACCCAAAATCGGAGAAGAGTAAGCACCGGACGTCGAAGGAGCACTAATGAAGTTTAGAGACTAATTTTCGGCTACTCAAAATTTTTCTTATGAGTTAGGAGACCAAGAAGATAATGTAACTGTTTACCGCTTTATAAGGTTTCTTGGACTGCATCATTATTGACCCCATCTTGTGCTACAGTGGTGCAGAGAACGACAATACTCTGAAGAATCTCGATTCTGCTTGGGTGGACATGATCGCTGAAGGACGGTTAGACGACGTCAAGGAGAAAGATGTCAACGTCACTTTGATGTTGAGCGACATGTAAACGGAACAGTAGGCGTTATGGTATGGATTGCTATTGCACATGTAAGTACTTGGGAGGCAACATGACAGCCAAAGTTATCTCCAGGGAGTAGAGGAGACGTATGCACCCCATTATTAAATCTCTTTATTCAGTAATAAGTTACCAGTTTATAAGTCATTTTCGCCTTGTTGTTTCCCCGGCTGTAAGGGTTACAAATTATTAGACAACAACGTTTAACTGGGGTAAAGGGTCGCCTAACTAGACCTCAATTACCTTAAAATTAAATACAGGGTCATAGAATATAGTAAAAGAGAAAGCGTAAAGAGAAGTAACAGATTAAATATCAATAAGTAAGATAATGTAAACATGAACAATTAAAAGAAAAACGTATAAAATATTAATATAACCACACTGAGTAAAAAACAATAGAACTTGAACAGATAATAAACAAACAACTATCTAAAATACCTAACAAAATTCTCCAAATAACAGTCACTGTTGATTAATCTAATACCAACGCGCGAGAGGATCGATTGTCAGCGCCGGTTGAGCGAGATTCCTTTCGAATACGATTGCCTTATGGGAGATAGGGAACTAATGATGTTAATACGATACAGAAATTTTTCTAGGGAAAACAGATATACAGGCAATCGATGGGGATGATATGGGTCAAGAAGGTACGTGTGGATTATTTACGTGTAACACTGAAGATGGAATATACGAATAAGAAGGCAGTAATGGCGAGGTAATGAAGTGAATAAAATGGTATAAAAGTGAGAGTTTTAATTCAAGATTGAAAGTAAGGGTAACCTTATCGCCCGACCGCTCGATTGAAGAAAGAACCGAGAATGACGCCGTTGACTAGTTGCCTTTTGATCAAAGGCTATTAATGTTCAGTGCCTCTAGTAAGTGATCACTGTTACCAAATGCCACGAGAGCCGATGATAAGGGGTAGAACAGATATATCGTTAGAGTTACGTATATTGAACTGTTCTGAGAAAATTAGGGTCCTGATAGTAATCCCTTTTATTGTTATAGCCTGTCGCAACGCCTCTTGGTCCATCCCAATGTACTCCAACATTGCCGATGATTGTCTTAAGCCCTTTAGTTAAACAAGGTCGAGAATTTTCAGAATTCCGTTGCTAGTTCTTATTCTAGGCTCCACCTCCACCGCCCATCCTTGCTTGATTGCTTGATTTTTAATGATATTGACCAGGTTGTTGTGTCTGGCAATACGAGGTGCATGAGTTATGCAGCAGTTTTGAAGGATTCCCTCTTGTCACATCCCCCTCTACAGGGTCTATGCTCAACATCATTAAAGGGCAGATTCCGGGATGGTAGTAGGTTTCCACGAAGTTGGACGGCCCTGATAAAGTTGTTCAAAGTCCCTGTTGTTGGGGGGTTAATAATCCAATTATTGGAAGCGGAAGAGGCAGCACATTGTCGTAGCCCGTTGCCGGACCACGAAGATCCGATATTAAAAAGTTGTCAGCGTGTTTGCATGTTCCAAAGTTGTTAAAAGCAGCAATGTTAGCGAGGGTACTTTCCGTATATTGCTTGGGTATCATGGGAAGGTATTGCTGGAAGTTACTAAGCCGGTATTTTAGTAATAAAGGAGAAAATTTCTAGGCCACCACCTCGCTTGGGAGCATGAAAAAGATGGTTACTGGTGAAGAATGGGAGATGCAGGATAGTTTTGGTACAACGACGGATTAGGCGGTCCACCTCTTTAAGAAGTGCCCTGGTAATGGAAACGTTCTGTAGAGCACTAATCCATCGAGGAATTAGGAAGTTTGAGAGGATATTATATTTCTTATAGGATTTAAGAGGAGCCCGAAGGATTTAATTAAGTTGGGAACGAAGGACTGTAAGGTGGGGTAGTTCAGCTCCCAAGCGGTTATATCGAAGCCCAAGATAACTCATCGAATCCATTCCTACTTGTGGTAGAGGTCAGCCATTTATAAAGAATAGGCTCTTGGTTGTAGAGTATAATCTTTTATTACGTGGAACTTCACGAATTAACAGGGCAAGCGATTCCTAGGTGTTGGGAGAGATTCCTGAGTTTTTGAAAAAATTCACAAGTCGTTTTTAATAAGGCATTAGATTCTTTAGTGGATCCCGAGATTATTATTAAATTATCAGGGTAGGCTAAGCTATTTCGCTCGATGTAGTCAGCACGTGAGGGATGTTTTTGAACAAGAAGATTTAACAGGATATAGGGATCACCTTGTTTAATACCGTTGTTAAGTTTGACTAGGATAGGAGGTTCATCACCATTTTGAATAAAAGTTTAGGCTCCAATTAGCGAATTCATCACGTAGTTAGTAATATTCGGGTGAATAAATTTATCAAGGGCTTCCTGTATTCTAATTCGTGGTATGGAGTCAAACGCTGTCTTTAAGTCAAGGGAAATTATATCCAGCGGTTTTATATTTGCAAAAGCATATTTAATTGTTCCATTTAGAATGCAATTATTTATAAGTGTACCATCTCTTGACATGAAGCCCTGCTGTTTGGAATTGAGAGTTAAGTTTTTAAACCTCCAGCTTATATTTTATTTAATAAGCGGATGAAAATAGAGCTGATGGTGAGCGGACGACAGGTGTTAATATTTCCTAAATCTTTGTTTGCCTTAGGGTTTAACATGATCCTAGAAGGTCTAATTTTTAATGGTATATACTGTATAAGTATTATGGAATTAAGTAACAGCCAAACTCTTTTCACGGGAATATGTTTCACGTCTTTGATGTTATAGCCGTCTAAACCTTTGGCAATAGACTTGGTCTCGTTAATGGCCTTAAATATCTCCTCGTTCGTTATTACATCGTATATAGCTTGACCAACTTGATTGTTTATACGTTGGAGGGGATGAGGATTGACTGTTTTTGTAATTTCAAATAGATTCCCGAAGTGTTCTTTTATTGCCACGGATTCCGGTGGTCTATCTTGGTGGATTAATGGGATATTGTCTATTACTTTTTTTAGCAAGATCTTTTCTGTTGGACTTGTATAGATTCTGGCATATTTTGTAATTAAGTGCTTGTTCGTATGTGTTAATGTTTGGCCCATGTACCTTAGACGGAATAGCTGAGGATCGTTTTGGTTTGTTGTTTGTGTGTTTGGTTAGTAACCTCTTTATCCATGTTTCGAACAGGTCTATTTTTTCCTATATAGAGGCTTGGGGGTTTGGAGTATGTATAGAATTGATGACAGGGGGTGGATGTGGAGGTAGGATGTCTTCCTGATGACTATTTATAGGAATAGTATAATTTAATCAGCTCATGGATCGCACATTTCAACAAGATAATACTCGGTCTCTTGTTGCTTGAGTTCGTTTAAACTTTTTTGAACATACCCATGTGAATCTGTTGCCATGAGCAATCCCCCCATCTTTCGACCATAGAACATATTTGGGATATGATGGATAGAAAACTCAGAAATTTACCCCATCCCCCATGGACTTTGGAGGTTCTAAGACACGAAATACAGGAAGCTTGGGATAGTATTCCTCAAGAAGAATTATAATACATTGAATCAATACCAAACCGTGTTGGGGAATGTATATATAACATCGGTCGACAAACTCATTAATAATAAAAAAATAGATACTCCTTGATATTTTTTATTCAAATTTTAATCATTTACTCCTTACTATAGCCCATAGGCAGTAGCATACACAGAGTGGTTGGAATATAAAATGTTATAGTTAAACAGGATCCTTGGAATGTAAAGTGTTATTATAAAGTATTATGGGTGGTTCATAAGCATATAGAGAGGGGTTGAAGTATCTTATGAAGTGGAATTATCATAAAAAGCGCCTAACTATATGTTAGAGAATTGAAAATAATCATTTCTTCGAAGTACATATTTGTTTACGTAGCAAATGTCCGATTATTTGTATGAGTAAAATTCTGTTACCCAGATAGTAACATAATTTAAAAATATATATTCTTCAGTTTTTCATAGAATGATTTGCGTGGTCCGACAATTACAATAATATCGCCACATGACAGTTTCTTCATTTTTATACGAAATTCGTCAAAAAAATATGAATGTTGTCCAATAGTAAAGTTTATAACGATAATTTTTATTAAACAAAGTTATTAACAATTGAAAAATGCATCCAATTATGCCATTATATCACTAAAAAGCAAAAATTTATGGCTTTTCAAAAATTACTAAAATTACTGACTTAATGCATCGTAACAAAAATGACCCTAAAAAGTAAAAAATTATTCAATTAGATATTTAAAACGAAAAGTATTATATGTTTTATAAAAGAGTGTTTGTAGATGGTGCCAAGCCTGAAAAATATTTGTGAAACAATTTATAAAGCTGTTTATATTCTTGTTTTTCTTATGTTTTTACTTTTTAGTCATATTTATGTTACTATGATTGAAGTCGGTAATATTTTTAAAGCTATTTTTGTAATATTTAATTTAAAAACTACTTTAATTAAAAACTACTGTATTTATTTCCTATTGACAAGGACTGCTTAGTCAAAGTTTTAGTCGAAAACAGTTTAAACGAAACGAATTTTTCGTTTCTTCTTTGCACTATTGCAAAAGCATGGATGTTCCGGCACTTGATGGGAATACGGTTACCGTAATTATTGTTATGAAGATTATTCGGAATATATTTCTGCAAATTGTGGCCCCTCTCAACAGCGATCAGAACGAATTAGTATTGGTCATGTGCAACTACAATGAACTACTGTGCGAGCGTAGCGGCAACCGCTCGAACTTTCACGAAACGTTATTAGAATAGTGTGTATGGTGAAAGAAGCTCCATTAGTAGTTCTAAAAATGTATAGAAAAATAGTGAGTTTTTAATAATACAATTAACCCAAAATTTTACCATAAGCAGTATCAAAAAGAATAGTCGATTTCCATCGAAGTGAAATTATTCTCAAAAAACAATTATATTAGTGTTTAAGCATTTTCTGGGAAATTACATCACAAATCACGAAATTAGTATATAGGTATTATAAAACAAAGCCCTCTTCCGCGTCTGTCTGTCTGTCTCAAAAACCAGCACACCGATATTCATCCTGTTTTCACCAGTGGATAAAGTAGTTCTCGAGGAAGATTTTAGTAAAAAATTTGTTAATTTTTTATATAAATTCGCTAAAATATAACGATATTTGTTGGAGAAGTCGGAAAAAAATAAGCCATCTTGGAGCTTTAAACGAAAACGCTACCTAAACCCTTTGAGATATAACAAAATAATGTATGGTTTAATTGTGTACCTTATAGAAGTCTACAAAAAAGTTCGGGACGGCATATGTCTGTCTCTTAAGGATAACAAGCTATACACATTTTAATATTTTAAAAAATTGGACAATAATTATAAAACGGTAATTGGGACTCTATTTAGACAAATACGGTATTAATTCTTATCATTTTAAATATGTTACTTGGCTAGATTATTTCATAGAGAAAATTTTTCCGTTTACACCATGCAAATTAAATGAATACCTTAGGAGCTCTAGTAAAATCAAAATATGTAACACGCAACGAAATTAATTTCGTGTCCCGAGATTCTACTTCTTTCCGTACTCTACGTACTTTCAAGGTATTATTTATGAAACATTTCAAGGACTTTGTAAAGCAATGGGACTGTTTAAAGACGACTCTCATTGGGAAAGTACGCTTTCTAAAGCTGCTTTATGCTGTTCAGCTAAATCAATTAGACATTTAATTACCATCATAACATCCTTCAGTCATGTTACCGAGACACATGTTCTTTGGCAACATGATTGCCAAAGCATGGCTGAAGATTTCTATGTGTATGGATCACAGATGTCAAGAATGTTCATTAAATAATTTTGACTTAACTATTTTATCAAGCGTTATTTGAATTGAATAAACAAGTGGAATCTGTCAGGAAAATATATAAATGTTTTTGATTCACCCTACCATTAAATTTTAATTTAATTGCAACAATCAATACAGAGTACGAGAAACTAACTATAAGAATTAATTTGAGATGAATGTCGCTTGTAAGACTAATATTGTCCTCAAATAATAATAGTAATGAAGGTCAAATATTTTTTTAAATGACTCAGGAGGCACAGGTAAAACCTTTTTAATAAAATTTTTGTTAGCACAAGTACGATCCGGCAGAAAAATTGCCCTAGCTGTGGCATGGTCCGGCAGCCACACTTTTGGAAAGTAGGTGAACCGCACATTCCACATTAAAAATATGTAGTGATGACGTCACTAGCATTTGTAATATTTCTAAACAGAGAAGTGCCGGAAAATTAATTGCAGTTTGATTATTTGGGATGAGGCTTCTATATCTCTTCAGTTGAGGCACTGGACAGGACAATGCGAGATCTGCGCAACAGTAACTGCCTAATGGGTGGTTGTACTGTTTTATTCTCTAGAGATTTTCGTCCAATTTTGCCAGTTATAGCTAGGGGAATGACAGCAGTCGAGGTCAATGCAACGCTTAAAAGATCGCATCTTTGACACATATAATGAAATGATTTTATCGTTTAGCGAAGATAATTGGCAATTTTCTAACGACTTGCTCCAAATAGGAAATGGTGAATTTCAAGCAGGAAAGTCTATAAAAATTTTAACAATATTTGTGTTTTGGTACAAAATATATAAGAAATTATTTTAAAAAATTATCCCGATATTAGTAACATATCCACTAAGACACTAAATAGGTTTTAAATTAGGTGGGTTGGATAATTTTTTTGATTGATGATGGGTTGACTAAATATTTACGTGTTTCCAGGATATATTAAATTGTATAAATATAATATTTGTTCTTATGAAAAAGATTATCAAATAGTCAAAATTTATTCTTGAAACCAAAAAGTCCAAAATTTCCATGGATGTTAAACTCTCAGACCCCTGGCTACGGGCTTGCTTGCCGAGAGTAGACCTAAGTTCACATTGTTTTTCGCACAGGCAAATGTATGTTGCCTATGATGTGTTACTTCGAAACAAAATTTGTTCGTTTTACACGTGATCAAGTTATTAATGTCGTATACAAAGAATATACTTTTATATATTCTGTTTTGTTTACCTCATAATTTGACATTTCATTTCCAAACGCGTGAATTGGGAGAACTGACCCTATACTATGGCCTCCAAGGGCGCCAGACCTGACTCCCTTTGATTTTTTTTGTATGTGGACGGGCCAAGCAACTCGTTTATGGGAAAGAATTAGAAACCAAAGAGCAGTTAAGAGAAAGTATGAATGTTGTTTATGTAATAACATGGGATAAGACGCGACTAGAGACTACCATTATAGGAGTCAGAAAAAGGTGTCGCGAATGCATCCGTAGCGGTAGAAGCCGGTTTGAACAAAATTTATAAACAAATGATTGCAACTTGATGCTTGTTTTATTGTTTGTAATTCTAACCTTGTAAGTTGCAATCTCAAATTTTATTATGATACCGATTACTTTCCAATACGTGTGATATATCGTTGGAAGGGGGTTGAACTCGAGAAGTTTTTGTAAGCATTCGAAGTTCTCGATGTGCTTTTGTTTTGTAATGTGATAAAGTGTTTAACTTAATCACTTTTTTATGGAACTTCGCCATTTGTAATTATTCTCAACCAATTATTTGTGTCAAATATCCAATGCAGATGAGCAAACAAACATTATGTATTAAAGTTAAGTTTATTTAGTGAACATGCAGTGAAAAATAAAATATTACAAAAACTCGAATCTAAAAATCTGAAAATTAAGAAAAAAAAAATTAAAAAATACAAAAACCGTAAGATGTCTAGATGTTATATGGGCTACATAATATACACTTGAGCCCACCTATCTGCCCTACAAGTCTGGCAAACCTTCTACAAGACACCCTGTATAACGTAACTTTATAATTAATAATATACTGCAACTAAACTTTAACTGACTTCATTAAATCACAGAAAACACTTTTAATATTGCAATATATACTGTGGGTTGAAAATTTTTTATCTTTATCAAAATAAATTCACTCTTTACAAAAACAATGAGTAATACTACTTCTTTCGCTGTCAATTTAATCACACACCGCCAAATTTTAACGAAACTAAACAACTCAACTTGTAAAACTGTCCTATAAATAGCCAGTGCTGAAAATTCCAGAATTCGATGATTATTTCTGATTTGTCAGAGTATATTCATACGATAGACAACGTGATTGATCCGCTTGACCACCTCGTATGACCCATCCCAGCCGGTTGTGACCTTTGGAGATTTGCCTTTGCTCCTCTGGGAGTAGAAATGCCAGATTTTGTCTCACTCTTGGAATCCGACTGAATTTGAATTGACGTCATATCATGTCTTCATCCGATCGCTTGTGGCCTACCTCTGTGTGTGGTTTAGTGTGGGCATAATCGACGACTTCGGGAGGCGGACCTTCTGGTAAACCAAAATCCAAATCACAAGGTAATCTCAGCTCCTTTCCGAGTAGTACCCTGGCTGGAGTCATCCTCATGACGCTGGTTATTGTGGACGACCTTGGATAGATGTTCTTCCAATGTCCTATTTAATTTTTCTGTGGTTCTCGTTTTCTTGATTCCGAACATCGTACAGACTTTCTTGAATGCATTGGATTCAAAGTTGCCCTTGGTCTAAATGTAACTACAACGGGACACCAAACATGTTGAAAAACTGTTATACCAGCACTGTCGCCATAATGGTTGCCTCCTGATTGGGTATAGCATATTCGTCAAGCCAGTTGCTGAAGTAATTCATTGTGACCAGAATATATTTGTTCCCCCATGAGACTCGGGAAATGGACCTGCCTCATTCTTGAATGGGGCGCCCACATTATATAGCTGCATGCCCTTGCTCCGGCCCTTACTGACTGCACAGGTGTCAAATTTCCGGCAATAAGCTCTGAAGTCTTCGAAGTAATTTTCCCAGTAGTACCGTGGCGAATTTTATCCAGGGTTTTATTTATCCCGAGATGAATTCGTTCAGGCCGTCGGGTACTTTTTTCTTTGGAACTACCAAATTCTCTTTAACATTCCATTCTCTCTCTACGAATTTCCATTAAGCCCAAACGATTTCAGGATGTCCGATGTATCTAGTTACCTCGTCCCATCGTGGCCTCTGTGTCCCTCTGTTCCTGACTGTAAGGATTGGTTCAATGTTTGGGTCAGCCATTTGGTCCTGTATGTATTGTCCCGTTGTCCAGTCTTCATTCATCTGTATGCTAATCTGTCGGATGGAGTTATGGTCTCGCTGTTCTGTCTTCAGACAATGTCCGCAATCCTCACTACAGGGTCTTCTTAACAAGGCATCGGCATTATCATGTAGGCGGTCGGCACCGTGTTCAACCTTGAAATCGTATTGCTGTAATTTCTCCATTCACCTGGACAGTTGTCCTAGCGGTGTCTTCGTGTGCAACAGCCATTTGAGGGCGGAATGATCGGTTCGGATTAGAAAATGACGACCATAAAGAAATTTGTGAAAATGGTCTACATCTCGGGTATCTAGATATCTCGTCCCATCGTTGTCTGGGATTAGTTCAATGTTTGGATCAGCCATTTTGGTCCTGGATGCACTGTTCCGTTGTCCAGTCTTCATTAGCCTGTACTCGGATCTGTCGGATGGACATACCCCCTCGCTGTTCCTTCTTCAGACCATATCCGCATTCTACTCTACAGGGTCTTCTCGACAGAGCATCGGCATTATTGTGCAAACGGCGGGCCCATGTTGCTTCTACCTCTCCATCCACCTGGCTAGTTGTCCTTCCGGTGACTTCATGTCCAGCAGCCACTTGAGGGCGGCATGATCTGTTCTGATTAAGAAATGACGACCATAGAGATATTTGTGGAAATGGTTTACAGCTGTATTTAGTGCAAAAAGTTCTTTTCTGCTGACACAATAATTCCTTTCCGGTTTCGAGAATCCACCCTCTTCACCATCTTGCACCTGGGATAGGACGGCACTAAACCTGTGTTACTGGCGTAGATATCTAAGATGAATTTGCCGGACTGTGTAGGAAACTCTCAGATTGGACTGAAACATAGTGCCGCCCTCAGTCTTCTGAACTCTGCTTCACCAACAAAATTCCAACGTCTTTTCATAACATCGTTCAATTCTCTGTATTTTTTTTACTAAAACAACGGGAGCAGACCATGGGTGGATGAATGGTTCATACCTCCATTTTGCAGCATGGACTCGATGTTTTCCTCGACTGCATGTTGCTGCATCATTGGTAGCCGCCTAGGTGGTATTGTGATGCGTTGAGCCTTCCCAGTATCCATTCGGTACAGGATGATTGTATGACAGGTAGTACCATCTTGAATATAAAACAGTCCAGTGATTTGCGATAAATTGCTTGACTTTCTGCTGTTCCTCTTGTAAGTTATGACAAATGATCGGTAAACTGTTTCAGGAATTCTTTACTGGGCCCTGTCTCCTTCACCGATGTCTGGTGCGCTTCTTCACAATTGCTGATTGTGTCTACTGGCTCGAAACAAGCTATTTCTTGACCATTGGCAATTCATATGTCGTTGTTGCACATATTCAGGACTTTAATTGGTATGCTCGTCCGGTTTTAACTATAGCTCGTCCAAACGAGTAGTCATGAGCTCAATGTACGGGCACCACCGTGCCTACACAGCCCAAAGAATTCGCACCTAGGAGCGCCACATAAAATTCTGAATATCTCCCTTTCAAATTCTTCCAAATTGAAAGGAACTTTATCATTATATGATCTTTAGAAATTTCTGTGCTACCTTGTGTTTTACAAATAAAATTCTCTTAGTTACGTCAGAAATCAAATAATACATATTGTCAAATATTTTAATTTACATCAAACAATTGTGCCTTTTTTATCCATAGTTCCTTAACTGAAAACGGGGTCTCAACTAGACCCCGAAACGTTTGGAATATACAGCAATTTTTTTAACTGTGGTGTTATTTCCCAAGAAGTACTTGGACATTGAAAAATATGCCACAAATATCATTAAGAAAACAATGGATTAATTATTCTCTTAATACTTGGGTTTACCAGTTTTTCAGGCCAATGTAAAGCAATAAATCAAATGTATTCTACTTTGGAAAAGAAACTGTTTTTGCTAAGTTAATGAATTTAATCCAATTTTATTTGTTGCCTTATTTGAGGTAACGTATAGGTAAAGAAATCAGTGTGTTCCTCGGGTTTTGGATGCCACACAGAGCAAATGACCTACATATTAAATGTATTTATGAAGCCTAAATTCAAATATTATTAATATAATAAATATTTCTATTTCATTATAAGAAACTTATATTTTCTTTTTGCGTTTATATAAAGTGAATTAAAAATGTATTTTAGACGGATTGTCGACATAAAAATAAATCGGAAAATAAAAATTTTTTGGTACTTCAATTTTTTCATACCACAACTAAACTCCTCCAAACATCTACAACATCTTAAACTGTAGCTGCTTTACTCTATTTTACTGATCTATACTTAGCAAAAAAACATAGGAAACTATTAGTATCTAAATGAGTCAGAATGTTAGCACTTATAGGACGAATTATTTTCAAAATATTCGCTAAGTTTGAAGGCCTCGTTAAGTAAACAAGAAATAATTTGGTCAAGTGCGAGTTGGACTTAGGGTTCCGTACCACCTTCAAGTTTCTAATATTCCGGTTTCAGACAAGCAGGAAATGAGTGCATTTTCTTATATTTACTCTTATATCTTTTAAAGGAAGCGTTTTAAATTTAAAAAAATATACACTTTGATTTTCCACACATAGACTTTTTATCTGCTTCAGGATTCGTTTGATTTTTATCAGAATACATATGTATTTAATGTTCTAATTTGGCGCTCAAAAATTAACCTTAGAGTTATATTTTACTAATAAACTTTCAGAGAAGTCTTTTATAATCTACTCTCAGAGTTTTGAGGCTCTGTAGATTGGAAGATAAATGTCAAAAAAGGTCAAGTTTTAAATTATAAATTATTAAATATGTTATTCAAATTATTAAAAAATACAAATAAAATATATTTTTCAAAATTTAAATAGTGTAGTTTCTAAAGTGGGAATTAAGTCGATGTTTAATATTTTTGTTAATATCTTTTAAACAAATGATATATTTGTAATTCACATAAAGAGCGTTGTATCTGATATATTACATAATGGGTTTGAAAATTGAATCTTTATTTTCCATTTAATTGAATAATTTGTCCCTAAAATTACTATGGGGGTTTTCTAATAATTTATTTTCCGTTTAATTCTATTCTTTGGGGGTTAAATAATAGAATTAGGGATTTTTTCATATTTATCCACTAAACAAAAAAATTTAGGTCTTATAGTTTGGGGAATAACGGTGGGAATGGGTAATTTTTTTAATATATTTTTAAATATTCATTTTAAAAAATTAAAAAATATATTTGAATGCATCATAATGAGCCCTGTAATTTGATATATTACTTGAACCGTTAGAAACAATCATAATTTTAGAATTTGCCCCCAAAATGAATATTAGGGGTTTCTCCTTATTTTTCCAGTAAAGTTCAAGTGAGGGGCTATACTTCCATTTTTTTTCAGTTTATGGTTTCGGAGATAAGGTAGGGGATGGGTAAATTTTTTTATATTTTGTTAATATCTTTTAATTAATTTATTTTATAAATATGAAAAAATATATTTGTTTTCTTCATCATGAGCCCTTTCATTTCATATATACCATGATGGGTTAGAAACAATTTTAATTTTATATTTTCCACTTAATTCTATAATTTGCCCCCCCCCCAAAATCAATATTAGGGGTTTGTCCTTATTTTTCTAGTAAAGTTCAGGTGAGGGGCTATACCTCCATTTTTTTCCAGCTTGTGGTTTCGGAGATAAGGGGGGAATGGGTAATTTTTTATATTTTTGTTAATATCTTTTAATTAATTTATGTTAAAAATATGAAAAAGCAAACTTATTTTCGTCGTAATGAGCCCTTTCATTTGATACATAACATGATGGGTTAGAAACAATTGTAATTTTATATTTAATTCTATAATTTGGCCCCAAAATTAAAAGTAGAGGTTTCTCCTTATTTTTCCAGTAAATTTCAGGTCAAAACCTATACGTCTAAATTTTTTCAAAGCTTTACGTTTTATAGTTTCGGAGATCAGGGGGGGATGGGTAAATTTTGGTATATTTTCGGTTATATATTTTAAATAATTTTTTTTAAATATGAAAAAAATATATTTGTGTTCCTCAGAATGAGACTTAACATTTGATATATTAAATGATGCGTTTGAAATTTTTTTATTTTCAAATTTTTATTTAATTCTATAATTTGCCCCCCAAAATTAATATTAATGGTTTCTCCTTATTTTTCCTGTAAAGTTAGGGCAATGTTCTATATTTCCTATTTTTTTCAAAATTTTAGGCTCAGTAGTTTCAGGGATCAGGGGGGGAACGGTTGATTTTTTTAGTCCCAAAAATCAAAATTTCTTCATTTGACTCCTGATCGGGTCACCAAACTATACATTGATACCAAATTTCAACCTCTTCCGTCCAGTAGTTTAGGAGAAAATTGCTGTGATGTGACAGAGATAGAAATCCTGAGTGATATTATAAGGGTATCTGTATATTGTATATACGGAACCCTAAAAAAAGATAAATGGGACCAGTTGAAGCTTATATGGGTTTACAAAGCCTCTACGTGAAAAAAAAAATGAGGGAAAAAAATCGAACATGTTCAAAAATCAATCAATTTTAGTAATTTAGCTAAAATTAAAGGCGAACACAAAAACGAAAATTATATTTCGAGATTTACACTTTATTTTATAAACGACACGTGTTTCGGCATACAATGCCTTTATCAAGTTTCACAAAATACTAAAACTCACTAGTTTTAGTTTTAGTATTTTGTGAAACTTGATAAAGGCATTGTATGCCGAAACACGTGTCTTTTATAAAATAAAGTGTAAATCTCGAAATATAATTTTCGTTTTGTGTTCTCATTATGGATTTACATCAAGTATCAGCCGCAACAATTCAGTAAAATTAAGGGCGTGGTATCTCCTACGATTTTTTATCGATTTGGACTTACTTATGCAAAAATAAAAGATCTGATTACACAGTTGACATGAAAAATAATTTTTTTTTATCTAAATTTGCTCATTATAAAATCTTGGAAAAATGCGCGAAACATCAAAAAACTGGTTTCTAGTTACAACAATATAGGTTATCAATATTTTTTCTTTGTATAAAATTCCTTTTATGACTCATGAAAAAACCTTTTATTCTGTTTTTCATACGTTAAAAAATATCAAATAGGCGATGTTCGAGCTTGATTCAGTATAATTTCCTATAACGTAAAACATACCGTTTTTCAGAAAACAACATTACATCAATGTAAATGTCAAATTTTCATAATAAATATCTAGCTTAAATGTCAAGATATCCCATGAAAGTATATCGTACAGGGTGTTTGTAACGGTTTTCATTTTATAAGGATTGTACTCGAGTGAAAAGGCACAAAATATTTCATTAGTATACCGAAAAAAAAAAAAAATAGATGTGTGATAAGGTATACTGTGATAGGTGTGTGAGTGTGTGTGTGGGTGCATCGAAATTCAAACAGCAAGCAATGTGCGCAGTTGAAATATAGGGCGAAGTAAAATTACAGTTACACCGGTGGGTTAAAAAATCTTACAAATAAATGTGATATTGGGTGGGACATAAGCAGTTCCATATATAGGATGGTCGAAATATAAGGTGAAATAGAATAAAAGTTATGCAGGGGTGGTTTAAAAATGTTGTATTGGGTGTAACATAAGTAGTTGCGTATACCAGGTGGTTGAAATAAAAGTGAAGAAAAACTATAGTTATACAGAGTGGAAGTGCATATACATGATGATTGAAATATTAGGTGGAGTGGCATTATAGTTATAAGGTTGGTTAAAAAATGTTATATAGTGTGTTATATATAAGTAGTTATTTATACTTGACATATTGGACGATGTAAAATTATAGGTATAGAGGGTGATTTAAACAATATAAAAATAGAAACAGTCCATAGGGTGGAGAGGATTAATGCTTATACATGGAAGTTGCGCAACATCGTGCAGAGTTGAATTAAAGTTGTACAGGTTGATTCAGAGAGTGCTACAATAATAATTTATATTGGATGACCAATACACAAAAACATATACAGGGTAGTTGCAATATAGGGTACATTAGAGTTAGACTTATGGAAAGTGGTTCGAATAATAAAACAGTTAAAAAAATTGTGGATAATATAGAACAAACTACAAATTAGAGAAAGTCAGAAAATAGTGATTGATTCCTTTTTAAATATAAATTATTACAATATAAACATCATTTAAAATGTCTACCGAAGATCTGTTTAAAATTTCAGCTCTATGTGAATTTTGTATATGAATTTTTATATCTATTTGAATTGCATTACAACTGAAGTATTGAATTAAATGATTTACCATTCATGCTAGAGTGATTCAAAGTATTTGTGACAGTCTCCTTCGAGTGTTACTATAACAAATCTTTTCTCATAACACCGTATATTAATTGTGGAAATTTCCTTCCTTTAGATATTTGTTAGTAAACCTGTTTGAAATTCATCTCCTTTTTTTTGCTGGAGCAACGTTCCGCTGAAAGAGATTTATTCTTTTGTTCTAAAATTTCAGGTCGAGCTTGATGTGTTTAATTAAAACCTTGTTTTCTCTTGCGTTAATTTGTACTAAAAAATGAGGTGGCACTCATTTATGGATTTTTTCACTTGGCAGAGTAAAACATTTAATAATATAGGAACATTGCTTATGATTGATTATTTAGTTAGTTATTTAATTCAACAAAGTAATTTTGAATTTGCAAGCTAAATGGCACAAAAATCGTACTATATTTTGGATGCATTAATTAAAAGTTAATGGTAACAGCGACACCATCGTAATGAGAGAGAAATACAAAAGACTTGTTTGCTCCCATAAATTAATTAAGGTCTGCAGTTGGTTTAGGATCATTATTTTTGTAGTATTTGGTGGAAATTCAAAACACATTCAGTTGTTAAGGTAAAGCTGGCATGAAAAGCGTTTTATGTCGAAAAGTGAGTTTTATAATTATAGCCATTAATTTAACGTTTTGATAAGAAATTTAAGCATGAAAATTTAGTGTACAATGAAATAAAATAAATAGCGATTTTTTTAAACGTTTTGGTTAGGGAGCAATTGAAGAGTCATTTACCATATTTCGCAAAAATAATGCAGTTCCTTAATTCATAACTGATCTACCTTAATAAATAAGATATGCGACTCATATAAAGGGATATACATACTCAAAACAGGCTACGAAATTTATTTTAAAATTGTAAACATTCTATTGGAGCCCATAACAGAACAAAAAATAGGAGAACAAATAGGTTTCAGAAAAGGACGCTCAAGAATAGATGGAATATTTACACAAGTGATTGAAGCACACAGAGAATTTTATAAAGACACACATATCATCACTTTCATAGACCTTCAAACACCTTAATAGAGGGAAAACAATCTCTTTTAATCACTTAAACCAAAGAAAATCAACTGAAAGGCATAAATGTAATAAAAGAATAAGAAAAAAACTAGAGCAAGTGTTCATATTCGCCACCATTTACTAGCTGACAATGAGCAAAATGCGATTTTCAAAATCTTTTTTAACACTGGTTAGCACTTGAGGAGTCATTAGTCTGATTTCTGCCATTAATCTTATCTTTAAGTCGTCAGTACTGTATGGTCGGTTGACGTAAACTTTTGGTTTCAGATCTATGTTGCGATATATCACATGATCGAAATAATCATATTGAAGAAAAACTTGATAAATATTCATTTATGAGTGGAACAATATCTAGAACACTTATACATAAAACCAAGAAAGGGACGATGACCCCGAAAGATAAAAACAAGGTACAAAGTCAAGAAATGTAGTACTTAAGAAGGATTAAATGTTTTTTGCACAAGTATGGACAGAATAAGAAATGATTGTATGAGAAGTGAATAGACCATTTTCATTACTGGTTGTTTTCTGAATGATAATTGTGGCATCTCTGGTTTTTATTTTTTCTGAGTTCTTTGGAAATAACACCACATAAACTTGAAAGTCTATAAATTTCAAAAGTCTAAACGTTTCAAGGGCTAAATCAAACCCTGTTTTCAATGGTATTAACACAAAATGAACAAGAAATTAAAAAGTTTAAATGATTCGAAATGACAAATATCATAATCACAATTTGTATCAAATTTAACCGTAGTACAATTCATTTAGTAACTTTAAAATACATCTAAAGTAACTGCGTTACCAATACAACTGTGTTAGTTTTTTATAGTAAACCAGTCTAGCAGTAACGCAGTGGTAAATACTTTATTTTGCAAATGTGCACTGAAAGGAAAAAAAAGATATGTTATGTCACTCTCCAAATGTATACATAAACATCTATGTATGAGAATAATAATACTGCAAATTTTTTTATTACTTACCTTTCGACAGCCGTACAGCAGCGGTCACGCAATAAACACAAATACCTCCTCAGGTGACTGTGAAGCGACTTATTCGTCTAGCTTATTTTTCCTGCGCATAAGACATTGTACCTTTTTAACCGACTTCCAAAAAGGAGGACCAATATCCCTAATATTTTAGTCGATTTTTCGATAACTCCTTATGGATGTGTATAGTTTTTTCACGTTTAATCTATTAAGGAAGATCCTTAGGTGATCTCATATACTTTTCTGCGACGTGCAACTTGCAGTTTTGCAAAAAAACGCCGAAAATTCCAAAATTCGTATCAAAAATTTTATCGAAATGACATAACGGACATTTCCTCATAAATATTTTAATTCCAACGTAATAGTGCGGTAATTTTAGGCACTGGAAGTTTTAATTGCGAATTTGAAAATTTTCTATGTACATCTCAAGCATATAGGTAGTAAAGCAAGTATTTTCGGCTCCGTAAATCAATGAGTACCAAGCTCGTTTTGTTTGTATACCAGGCAAATACCTATTTAAATGCAAATTTTTCTATTTTGCGAAGACGGTGCTGTTGGTTTACATGTTTTCCCGGCCTAATAGAAAATTCAGTGACAACACATGTCAAACTTTAAACTGCTATTTGGTACGTTTATAGACAGGGTGTTTAGTTATAGCAAACAAAATTACAAAGTATAGTGATAGAAGGAGTTGCATTTATATGAAGATTGAAATATAGAACCGACTAGTATGATAGTGGTCCGTAGGCAGCCGTATATACAAGAGGGTTGGAATATAGGGTGGACTGGACGTTTATGCTTGTCCGTCGTATGTACAGGATGGTTGGTACATAGGTTGGAGTGGAATTTATCTATAGTTATACAGGGTTGTCAAAAAAAGTTGAAAAAAGATTACATGGCGTAGTCCATAAGGCATAAATATATTTTGGGCTTATTAACTCAACGCGTACTAGTATATTTTGTTCGTAAAGATTTACCTGTCAATTTAAATGAGAAAGTATCATTGTGTAATGTTGAGGTTTCGATGTTACCTGGTTCTGTCTATTAAGGTTATACATACAAAATAAAAAATAAAGAATGAAAACTACCTGAGTTCAAAAATACCTACTAGAAAGTCGAAAATAAAACATTAAATATATATATATATATATATATATATATATATATATATATATAACCGACTTCTACCTATAACTAAAAAGCTAAAAATAATTATAACAATATACAACTCTAGCAAATAAATAACACATTCAATGTTGTTAGGTACCTACCCAGGAAGTAAAAAATGTAAACATTAAAAGGTGCTCATTCTGCACAAATTTATTACCTACCAATCTAGTATATTTTTGAAGTCGGTGCCAAGCAACAATCAAGTTTGATGAATTAGTAGATAAGTACGCAATGAATGATTTTAGATTTGCTTGGCATCTGCTTCAAAATATACTAGATTGGTAGGTAATTAATTTGTACAGAATGAGCACCTTTTAATGTATACATTTTTTACTTCCTGGGTAGGTACCTAACAACATTGAATGTGTTATTTATTTGCTAGAGTTGTATTTTGTTATAATTATTTTTAGCTTTTGAGTTATAGGTAGAAGTCGGTTATATATTTTTTTTTAATGTTTTATAATAGTTACTACTTGCTGAACGAAATGAGGTACATCAATTTTGAATACCCTTGTTTTAAGTATTTATTCAGGTAGTAAAGCAGGGTAGTTAAGATTTTATTCTTTGTTGAGGACAGAATGTAAAATAATTATTATTTTAATAAACACTTTCGGTAAAAAGTACAATTACAATCCTAATAAAGTTCCAAACCTATATCTTTGACAACGATATTCAGCTGGAAAAACTGTGGAACCTTTGGTGTGTCACAGATTTATGAACACAAAGTTTTGTACCCTAACACCAAACTTTTACTTTTTCACTCAGCGCACGTTTCAACAGCGAAGCTGTCATCATCATGGAGCAGTGTTGGTTTACTCCATGATGATGAAAGCTTATTCCCGGACAGTATTTTATGTGTTATGGGAGGATCCGATAAGTCTTGAACAACTGTCTCTTTCGTGGACTAGTACAAAATTATTTAGATTCCATATTACAATCTTTATTTATTCACGTCTTGTAAGTTAAAATTAAACATGAAATAATTCACAAAACACAAGACTGTATTCTTCAAATCCTATAGTTACTTCCTTAGCTAACTCAATAAAACTGTTTTTGGCCTATTTATAACCCCATGTCCCCTCTAGAATACGATAGATGTATTCGCCTTTTACTAACTCTTGAACTGTTCTGTGCTGATAAAATCCTATTTTGAATAAATCCTTTCTTTTCAGATTCTGTGTGCTGTTTACAGTCGTGTATCTCCTACAATACTCTCTTACACACGTTAACAGCACAATAGGAGTTTTCATTCAATGTGTTGAATTATAATAATAATAATAATATTCTTTATTGCCATAAATCAATAACAGACATAGCAACGTCAAATTACAGCAGAGATATTATCTAAAGTTACAGTATGTACACAACAAAGAAAGACAAATAAAGTAGAAAGAACACAACCGGAACCAAAGAACAAATCCAGTCATAATGACTTAAAGTATAAATTATATCACTCATTCACTTTTATTTCGATTTTTACAATCAACCTTAAAGTACCCATTGTTCAAAATTATAATAACTTTTCTCTTTTAAGTATACAATGACAGAACTTCTGAATTTTTTAAAATTATGAATTTTGGATATCTGATTTGGTAGTGACCTAAACGCTTTTATCGCTCTGTAGTGAGTACTCTTTTCAAAAAATGCTGACCTGTGTCCTGGAATTCTGAGTTCCCCTTCTTGCCTTTTCTGCATATGCATCTCTCCTGTGTAAACGTCGGCATTAGTAGTAAATAGAAGCGGTTGTTTTTTAACCAATAAAACTAGCTGCAGAAAGTACAGTGAGGGTACTGTTAATAATCCCTGTTCTTTAAAATGTAGCCGGCATGAAGTATTATATTTTAACCCCAGCATGCACCGGATTATTTTTTTTTGTAAGGTAAATATTTTGGTCGCAGTGGAACTTGAACCCCAAGCAGAAATACCATATGTAATTATACTCTGTATGTGAGCAAAATAATAAACTTTTAATGAAGTCACAGACATTTGTTGCCTAAGGTATCTCAAAAGACCACAGATAGAAGCCAGTTTCGAGGCTAATTTATTAACATGTTCATTCGTGCACAACCTGGAATCAATTTGTAGACCGAGAAACTTTATTGACGACAATTCAGGTATTGACTTATTGTTCAGTTTTACATAAGGAGATTCAAGGTAAGTTCTACTCACAGTGAAACTAAGGAGGCCCGTTTTAGAGTAGTTTAATTGTAATAAGTTTTCATCACACCACTGCTTCATTTTACCAGCTATACTAGTGGAATATTGGCCCACTTTTCTCATTTCTGAATGAACCACAATGACTGATGTGTCATCAGCAAATTGAAATTCTCTACTATACTGAGTAGACAGCGATGAAGAAAGAGAATTTACATATAATAGAAAAAGCAGTGGACTCAATATTGATCCTTGTGGTACCCCTTGCTGAATCAGGATTTTCTCTGAATAGTATGATGACCCATTATTAATTAGGTTTACCATTTGATAGCGATTTGTAAGATATGACTTCAGTATTTCCAGACACACACCTCTTATTCCATAGTCTTCCAATTTTTCCAACAACAGCTTATGGTTTACCATATCAAAAGCCTTTGTCAAATCAAAATATAAACCTACAGGTATATGTTTGTTATCCAAATTCTCTGATATAAACGTCAATGCTTCGTTTATAACTAAATCTGTTGATTTCCCCTTTTGAAACCCAAACTGGGTATTTGACAGAATTGTATTCGTGTTCAAATAGGAAATTATTCTTTTATAGATTGCCTTCTCAAATATCTTAGAAATACTTGGCAGAATTGAAATGGGCCTGTAGTTCTTTATATTTACTTTAGTTCCTTTCTTATGTATTGGGATTACTGTTGCAATTTTTAGTTCATCTGGGATGAAACCAGTACTCAAACATGCATTAATAATGTTAGACAAAGGTAAAGATATATACTTAGCTACTTTCTTAATAATAAATGATGTAATATTATCAGCACCATAAGAAAATTTTGGTTGCAAGTCATTATTAATATTAAAAATTTCGTTATCTGTTGTCGGTAACCAAAAAATAGAATTCACAACTAGCTCCTGCTTTATATAGCCCTTATATTCAGAATTCCTCAAGTTAAAGTGTGTCTTAAACAAATCTACTATTAAATTGGGATCCCTTTCTGTCTCGTTATTAACCCTTAAGTTTATATCCTCCCCTTTCCTATTCTTGTTAGTTATTTTATTAAAAATACCCCAAATTGATTTCGATTTATTTTTGGAGTTTGCAATTATGTTATCATTTTGGACTTTCTTGTGATCGGATAGATATCTCTTATAAGCAGCTCTTTCTTTTCTAAATTTTTCAAGAATATTCTCACACTTGGTACTTAAATAAAGTTTATAGCAATCATCAACTTGTTGTTTAAATCGTTTAATTTCAGGTGATACCCATGACTTTTGCTTATTGTTTAGACTTTTACAATTCGAGAATGGAAATGATATATCAAAGTGATAAAAAAGATTGTTATAAAAAAATTAAAATTTAGTTTCTACATCTTCTGCCAAATAAACCTTATCCCATTGTTCCAAATACAATTTTTGAGAAAATATAGATATATTTTCAGCTGTAAAAAATCGTCTTTTGTTGGTTATTGGTCGGATTTGTTTATGATTGCTAAATATTTCAACTAGCTGGCTAAAATGATCTGATATCACTGACTGGATTACTTTCATTTGTGAAATATCTTCTGAAATATTAGTGAATACATTATCAAGAAGAGATCCCCCTCCTTTAGGATTTGGTCTGGTAATTTCATTTATTCTAGGGTGTAAACCATAAGACACACAGAGCTGTTCCAAGAGTAATTTATTCTCACTATTAACTAAAAAGTCTATATTAATGTCTCCGCAGATGATGACATATCTCCTATGCATCATAATATTTTCCAGAAGCTCTGTCATTTTAGATAGAAATACATCAACATTTCCCCTTGGTGATCTATATAAACATACAACTACAAAATTAAATTCTTGCAAATAAATATTTGCACAACAATATTCAAAGTCTTTCTCAACTTGAACAATACAAGGATCAATTTTATCAAATTTAATGTCATTTTTTACAAAAATGGCAGTTCTCCCCCAACATTTTCCTTAAAACAATAGTAATTAGCCAATATCAAACCCTGAAAATATATCTGCCTAATATCACTTTCTTTACAGAAATGCTCAGATGTGCAAAAAATATCAACATCCAGATCCCTTAATAATATATCAGTCATTAAATATTTAGCCCTAATACTGTTTAAATTTAAATGTATTAAGCGAGTAGTATCCTTTGAAGGCATGAGATATTGACTATTATTATTTATCTGTTCAATAGTTTGTAGTTGCTATTGTGTTTTTGTTTTATTAGCTTCCAAATGAACCATACGCTTATAGCACGCACAACTTTGATCAGTTACCTGGTGATCTTCATTTAGGGATTTCTTAAATTTTTTGTTTGCTACAAAACAATTGATACATTTAAAAAAAGATCGACATAAACCCCTGGTTGATCTTCACCTCCAGAACTTTGCCCATCAACATCAAATGCAAGGGAGAAGATGCTGTTAGACTAACCTTATTGACGAATTCAATAATTGAAATTCAGCACCACTGCAACGCTTTCAACGGCAATGCCAGTGTGCATGACAGAAGGACCATTAAAAGTAGAATCACACTCAAATATCCAGTAAACATCCTTTCAATTGCTGCAACAATATGCCAACCACCAGTCAACTGCCCACTATTAAACCCTTAAAACTGCTAGAGCTAGATGTCCAAGAATTTAACATTGCCAATCATAAACTCAGCCAATACTGCAGAAAATTGGAATCACTGATGAACCAACCATTCATGGGAAACATACCTCGTTGTTTACAATTAGTGCAATCATGTTAACAGTACCTAAATGTTCTTGTACTGCTAATATATAGGGTGTGTCATGTGACAGTGGGCAATACCAACTTTCGTATTTTAAATGTAATTTTCTGTATATTATTTATTTTTTGCATTCACAAGAATATTCTATACATAATTCATGTACAATGACCTACCCCTATCTTCAACTATTTCATAAATATTAAGTGTTTTCAGATTTATTACAAAAATTAACATTAAAAAAAGAAAACTATTTTATTTCACAAATTTGCTAGACTACACTCAATACTTAATTCCCATTTAGCTCTTGATATTGAGATAGGAAGCAAAAACAATTTTTGCGGCCCCTTTTACTGATTTGAAAAAAAAAACAGTTTTCTTTATTTTTGTTAAAACTCATATCTTTTTGTCTGCCTGAATGACAGTGGTGAATAATGTCAGTGCTATTTTTGTTTGAGTTTCGCTAAATGTACGTAATAATATCAAAAAAATGATTCACTTAACAGAAATGCACAAAATAACTATTCAACAAATGATTGGTTATGGAGATAACACACGGTCACAAACGAAAGTTTCTCGGTAATTTCACGAAAATTTTCCAAATTTGCCGCCTGTATCCCACTGAACAATTAGCAAAATAGAACAGCAGTTTCGCAAGCTTGGTCATGTATGACAGATAAAAAAGTAGCTGCCAATGCTCTAAGTGATAACACGAAACTGGATATTATGCTTGAGTTTCAAAAAAACCCACATAACTCGAAAAGCAGCCCCACTGTTCAACGTTAGCCACACATCAATTTTTCGAGTATTAAAGGAAAGTAAAATGCATCTCTATAAAATTCTGCCGACTCAGGAGCTCATGGAAGACGATTTCTACAGGAGGAAGTATTTCCGTAAATAAATTATGGTAAGGTAAGATAACAATGTGATCCACTTAGAAGATGTTTTGTTTTCTGATGAGAGCACATTTACAGTTCACTGTCATGTTAATCGTCAAAATTGCCGCTATTAGTCTAACGAGAATCTTCATTGGATGACACAGAAACATACGCAATATCCTGAAAAAGTTAATGTTTGGGCAGGAATTGTTGGTATTAATATCGTAGGTCCCTTTTTCATTGATGGCAACTTGAATGGAGATAAATATTTAGAACTGCTACAAAATAATGTGGTGCCAACTTTGACACACTTATATCCTGATTCAGTAAACTCACAAGTTCCTGCCAATAAAATATGGTGGTTTCAGCAAGATGGAGCATCGCCCCATTAAGAAATCAATGTCCGGCAGTACCTAAACCAAATTTTTCCAAATCGATAAATTGGGAGGCGAGGATCAATAGAATAGCCAGCACCATCTTCTGATTTGACGCCATTAGACTACATTTTGTGGGGATATGTCTAAAGTGATGTATACAAAACTCAACTTAGATGAACTAAAAAATGTATCATTCTTACGATTAGATCAGTTACGGGTTTGATGTTGAGTAACGTTAGAAGACATTTCTATACCAGATTAGCATGTTGCCAGGACGTTCGCGCCGAGCATTTTGGTTGCGAATGTGTGAAATAAAATAATTGTCTTTTTTACATTGTAAATGAATTATGTCTAGAATTTTCTGGAAAACCCAAAAAATAAATAATATACAGGGGCTTGCATTTAAAATAAAAAATTTGGAATGGGCCACTGTCACATGACTACATATTTTTTTTGTTGAAAAAATGCGTATTTAAATTTTAAATAGTTTTCCCAACACGCCCTCCTTTAACCGTTACAGCATTTATTACATTTGGCCGTTCCACACTGTATAATTGTATAATATGCACTTTGTGCGATCTTATATAGCAATAATATTTCAACATTCGCAGCTGACTCAGCGAAACGTGCAGTCTCACATCTCAGTACCACCATAAATCTGTAGCAATTGTCGTGTCGACAGTGCCGATTCAGCATCAATTGTATTATAAATTGTAAAAACACGTATTCTCTGCATTAATTATTACTCATTGCTCAGACGTTTTGTATTTATTTTTAAATTGTATTTTAAAAGTTTTCATTTTGTTCTTTTTAAAAAAAGCTAATTTTTACAGTGTGATATAACAAACAAACACACATATATCTTTTTTATGTTATAATGTATTTTTTAAATATTATAATTTTATAATAAATGATTTTGAATTTATAATTTTTATATCTCAGGGTCCTTTTTACTTGGGTTTAATTTGTTAAATGTCAAATAAATAAATTTTATTCTTATCTTCTTTATCTTACAAGTATCTATCTCTCTTCTGGATGACTTACACTTCTTAAATTTGAAATTCTATTTGCAGTTTAATTTTTTTTACTTTTTCTACTTTTAATTTTCTGCTTTTTTTATAAATTACTGATAAAACAAATTTTTAAAATTTTAATCAAAGTACAATTTATTTAAATTTTCCACAATACAATGATTATACAAGTTTTCTTTCAAAACAAAATAAATTTCCTTTCACTCAACTGCTCTTAAATTTCTATCAAATTTTATTACAAATTTTTTTTCATTCAGTCACAACTATTATTATTCTAAAATTTGTAAAATTTTTATTACCACTGATTGATTGATTAATCTTTTTATGCTTTTCTTATTTTATTAAATAAACTTTCTCAAAATTTTAATTTTCTTTAAACAATGTTTCAAAAACTCACTGTTGTTGGTTCTCTAACTCACTTCTTCTGATGTTGGTCTATAATAATAATTCCAAATTTCAAATTTCTTTACTGGTAAAAATTCTGCACTTAATTGGATTTCTCGTGCTGGTTTGCAAATTTAATTCCTCCCTGTTTTTTACTTTAATTCTTCTTACTATTAATTCCCATTATCTTCCGTTTATTGAATATTTATAAAAACTAGTGGTCGTCCAGTGGTCGAAATTCGACCCTATTTTATGAAATTGTAAAAAGTATAATTTTATAAGAAACAGAGTTGTGGAGAAATCGGAGAAGTAAATGTAATGACCAAAATTGTTCACTCATATTGACAAATCTATTGCAATAAAAAAAATGTAATCAAATATCGGTATTCGAAATATTTTTGGCAAATGAATGACCCCTTAAATTTTTAGCTGGAACCGTTCCTGGCAAAATATTCGATATAATAACTGGAAGATTGTTCTTTGCAACCTAAAAGTTTTCCTCATTTGCGGTTGGAACCAAGTTTAGGAATATTAAAAAAAGAGAGGACCAATAACCCTAGGAGAACTTAAATATTTAATACATTCTCTATTGTCCGTTGTCTGACAATTTTTTCGGGAAGGTTGTGATAATAATATATTAATCAAATAATTAAATTCACATTAAAAACAGAATATTTAAATTTACTGCAACGCGTCCGAAAAATCAATACTGATCTACTACATTGACTATTTTACCACTAAACAGTAACAATGCTTGTATGCCACTTCCAGAAGTACATGCTCTAAGAACAGCATTTAACGATCGCTCTCTCCAAGTATATTTACTCAATGATTTGAGTTTTGACCGTCTGGCGAAGGCCGCACTGTCAGTTGTTTGGCGTTGACAGTATGGACATAAATAACGAAATTTTATTATATTTTATTTAATGAATGAACCTATATTATAAATTAATATTAGCATTCTGCACTGAAGGTCGTCAGTAGCTACTTAACAAAACAAAAACGAAGAAAATTGGTTGAGAAACAGAGAAGAAAATGGTACCTAATCGTTTTGTCTTTGCCTATTTATATATAGATGTTTTCAATTTGTCTCCCCAAATAATTTCAAATTAAATTTGGGTTAATGTTGTCTTACTGACATTGAACAGTAATTTTGATATATTCATAGAACACTTATTTCGTTGTCATGGCAACTTAATTTATGAGAACGATATTTTTAAACTGCTCTGCTCGAAGCTTGACGATGAAAGAGAATTTGTCATTGTCAGATTTTCTATTTATAATACTTGTTTTGCCACCTGCTATTTCCATTTCTGTTTATAGTTATTTTATTAATTTCCAAATATTATCCCTTTAAATAATATCAAAAAATCTCAACAAATTTCAACTTAAATTTCCATACCTTTTACCCTTATTAATTTTACCCAAATCATTCAATCATATTTTCAAAAACATTGAGTTGAAATTAGTCACCTGTTGGCCACCAGTCATTTAACATATAATTTATAAAAATTTGATATTATTAAATCTATTACTATAAATTTATTTACTGTTCCATCCAGTTCTGAAGACATAACGGTTTTTATAATTTGACATTTCTATTCTCTGTTTACTAAAGAATTTATGTATTTAAAATTTGATTTTGATCTAAAATATCTGTTATTTGGTGTTTTCATGGCCTAATTTGTGATTCTATGTGTTCTACAAACTCTACTATTATTTTACAACTGAATTTAACCTTTTTGATGTTTGACCTTATTATGAGTCTTTGCATATATTTCTTTATGTAAGTATTAATTTTTTATTTAAATTTGCATGATATAATATCTAACTTTTATATGCCACCTTTTATCCTTGCAACGATTTGCTTTTGAAACATTTTTTCATTGTATATTATTAGTTTATCTATATCTTATAATATGATTCCTTATTTATTTACAAATACTTGTTACTTCATTTCACAATTTAGATTCTTGCAATTTCCCTTTATTTATATGCATGCATTTTATTCACATCCCCATTTATTTAACTATTTAAAATGCTTTAAATTATATATAATGCAATAAATTGCTTACGTTATAAATCTAATAAGTTATTGCTGATTGGCATATGAAATTTAATGTAAGCAACTTTTGCAATACGACATTTCTCTGAAACACTTACCTAATATTAAAAATTTACAGTCTTTTCTCACCCGAACGTATTCTCGCTGTCCCGAGGGTGCTCTATAATACTCCTGGAACGAGCGAAGTGTTATTTCTATCTCAAATTTCTGCTCGAATTCTGAATCTTTTATGAAAATGCGAAAACATCTATCAAAAACTTAAAATGGGACTAATTTATGTTTGTTTGTTGTTGAGCTCTCAAATCGGGAAGGCTGATGTATGTGTTTCTTTTCGCCAAAACGATAACAAATCTGTTGAAATAGAAAGACGAAATTGTATGAAAAACAAGTTCTGTATGTCGAATAAAAGGATGACTTATTTCGTTATATTTTTGTATAACAAAGTATTTGAAATCGTAATGCTATCAATTTTCTAAGATTTATAGTAAAATTGGTATCAGCTTGTATTACATTTTACGTATTATTGTGTTATTATATGCACATACTGGGACTGCTGCATAATTGTCTTAATAATCTTAGAATGTCTTCGCCTTCACCGTTTATAAAATTCTTGATTATTTGAAACTGCTTTGACAATACTTCTTAGTAAAAATATAAATGTTGATTCTATAATCACACATTTTCCATATTGTTGCAAATTGTATTTGGACCACCTGATATTTTCATTTGTTGTATGCACAAATATTAGCTAAGAATTTTGTTTCCTGTATATCATTCAGGAATCAAAAATAGCAAAGTGGCATATTTCCTTAGTGTTTATGCACTTGGGAGTAACACCACATATATTTAAAAAAACACAGTTTTGCACACTAACACCAAACCTTTATTTTAAACACTCAACGCCGTTTCAACAATTTTTAGTTGTAAACCAAACTAAATCTAAATTACAATTTTCTCAAATTTATACCTACCAGTAAACTATTAGCAACTTACAGTAATTAGAATAAAGGGTAAATCCCAAGTACCTGAATTCTACATAATATATTTCACAAATAATGCAGATTTTCTATAATGAAATTATGTAAATTAGGATAATCCTTAATTACCTACCTAGTTTGTACTCTACATTATGATTGAATTAAATTTTTAATACCTATTTTATGGATTCTTACAAAGTAAACTATACAATGAGCTGTATGGGACAGGACCCTTGTCTGAATTCATTAGATTATTATTTTTATAAATCATTATGCTTTCGTAACTCCAGTTCCCTAAAATTATTTACTTGTTTACCTAATTTTAAAGAAGTTGAATCTACGGAGTGGTTATGTTCTAAACATGATGAGCAACACTAGAATTATCCGCTCTTTCGTATTTCAAATGGCCAATATGCTCTTTGAAACGGATCTGCGTGTCTGTCCATAATACTGAACTGATCTAGAACTTTTATTTACACGCAAAATATCAAATATTTTCAACAGCTAATTCTAATACAATAACGTCGAAATCATAACAATACGTAAGGTCTACTAACTAACTACTAAAATTAATATTGCCCTATATATATATATATATATATAGCGTACGCCGAATTTTCTGGCCGTTCTAAATTTCTTCACACAGCGTCCAGATAAACAGTTTTTTTCCCATTCGATACTTCTAGTTTATTTTTTCACTATCCCAGCGATTCGTGTTTAATTGGGATAGATAATGCTTTACGTTGCTTTTGTTAGGAATGGCGTAGATAAATTTTATAACAATACCTGAAATCACAACCGTTACTTTTGGTTTCATAAATACCCGACTTCTCGAAATAAGCAAAATTTATCTTTAGGATTGCCCAACAATTTCTGTAGTGTTGTAGTTGTTCTATACACCGCCTTCATATAAGTTCTTTTAAATTTTTCATAAAGCCTCTAGTATAACGACTGTACGGAACAGACACACACAACTTTTACTTTTACAATTGTGACACACCAAATTTCCACATCATTTCCACATATATTTACTTCTATATTCTTTATATTTCCAAACATTTAAAAAGAAACTATATGAAAAGCCACAAATGTAAATTTAAAATTGATAATATTATATGACATGACACGGATAACTAAGGAAATTTGCTTTGTTAATATACATGGTAGCACAACAAAATACTAAAGGTCGTATTGTTATAACATACATTTTACCCTGCCAAAAATTAAGAAATCTTTGAGAAATTGTTTATCTTACATAAAAAGTAAAAATTGCGAATATAATAAGAACCACCAACAGCACCGGGGATTAATGAACAATTTGGCTGTAGGTAAAAACAGACTGTCTAGTACAAGTGGATGGCATTGTAAGCAGATCAGTGCGGTATTAGTCATCGTTGTTTTAAATAAGTATTGTATTTGTTTTGGTAAAATAAAGACGATTATAGTGAGTGTAAAATTTTTAAATTGAACCTATAGAGTTTGTAAAAAATATAATAATAAAGTTTCTACCAAATTGGAAGAACTTGAAAGTAATCGCCAAACGACATATTGTCTGCCACATTTTTTCTCAAACAAGAAAATCAACATCAATGCAAAATTAAAAAAAAAACTCGAAATACAATACAAAGCAATTGTTTTGAATGTGATTTGATATTGAATATGTTGCCTACTTAGTCTCTCTCAGAGACTTTGTATGTATGTTATTGTTGTTGTAGTAATGTGATTGTCTTACCAGTAGTTGTTGCTTGGATAAGTTTTTTGTTGATTGTTGACGATTATTTCATACATTTTTCTAGGTAATTATTGGCAGTCTTTTCGACATTAAATTTATTGAAGATGGAACAGTTGGTTTTCGCTCTATGATGTAGAAATTTGATACTTCTTTTTACTGAATTTGGATGAATAGAGTTTAAGTTGAGATACCTGTTTGTGGGGATTTTTGTAAATTTTTGTTTCAAATATGGATTGAGATTTTCTTATCAAAATGTCTAAAAAGGTACTATGTTATTCTGTTCAAGTTCAAATTTAAATCTTCAAGATTATTCCCAAATAACGAAGATGTCGTCAACATAACGCCACCAAACTAAAGGTTTTGAGAAAATTGTTTGTTCCTCAAATTTCTTCGTACTTAAGGCAAGGGGCAGACAGGTACCCATGGCCATGCCAAATCTTGTGGATAGAATTCATCATTTAGTTGAAAATATGTTTCTTTTGTACAGAATGTTAGTAACTCCATTATTTACATTGTTAAATTTTGAATCTTAGAAGGTATTTTTATTTATACTTTATTAAAGAAATGTGCGCTGTTTTTAATATGAGAGTTAGAATTGCCAGTAAGTGGTGAAATAATTATTAGAATAAATTTTGAGAGTTCACTATATGGAAAATTTATAGAACTGACAATTGGTCTCAAGGAGATGTTGAGTTTATGAATATTAGGTTACCCATAGATGAACTAGAAATAACCTTATACACTTCAAATATGATGTCTCAAAAAATAAATTACATTCAATTAAAATTTTAAAAACATAGTAAACAAGGAGAATATACAAAATTATACAAATATCCAACAACCTCTATAAAAAATACGCTGCTTAATTTACAATTACATGAAATCATAGAACTAAAAATGTAAAACTTTTATGGGTTACCTAAAATCTATAAACTCATCACTTTAAGACTTACTGTCAGCTCTACAAATTCCCCATGCAGTAAACCTTCAATATTTGTTTTAAACAATATTTAACCCTCGGTTAATCTATCTCTCATTTTAAAAACAATGCACATTTCATAAAAAAATATATCACGTATACAATACAAAAATATTTTCACACTAGCAAGCTTTGAAATTGCAAATCTAAACACTAATGTTTCTGTAACCAAAACACTTCTTATAGTAAAGGAACGATTAGAACAGTCTTTTTTATGAAATCAGCTTACAAGTATAGTCCATTATAGTTATGGGTAACACCGATGCTGCTTTCCGCGTCAATACAGTGTGTCAGTACAATTGTCTCATGACACAATAACTTACTTGTTTGAATTGCCCCGTGTTCGCTGCCAGCCGTTGTGTCTGAGTCCGTGCCACTCCGTGCTGCAGGCAAGCACTTTTCGCTTGGAAAGTTCTGTGAGTTAATGTGCCAATGAAATAATTTTAAAATTGGTAATCGCCATTACATTACGTGGGTATTGTAATAACAAATGAAAATCAAGAGTTGATTGTCAGTAACCGTTTAAGTTAGTATCTTGAACAACATATAATATTGAACAACTGATTTAATTTTAAGCATGTTATAGTATCGGCCATAAGTAAATTTGGATTTTGAAAACCGAATGAATGTATGAATGAATAAAATAATAACACACCAGAACAACCGACAAAACTTGGCACCGCTCCGTAAAACGATGACGATGCTATCATCTAAGAGTGTAAGTGTCATTACATTCATGAATCAGCTAAAGTATCAATGACATACATAAAGGTGTCGACACAAAAGTGCCATTCAATACAGTGTTACCCATGACTAGCCCATTGTTACAATAATGGAACTACTAACATTACATATAAGAACAACCCATTTTTGAGCTAAATGAGATTTTGTCATGACCATGGGTTCTCGTCTGTCTCTTATTTTAAGTAGCATTTTTAACGAAATATTTCAAAAACTAACAATTGTCCCAAAACATATTAAATCTTTAGTCTAGTGACAAACTACTAAACGCCGTAAACAACAATGAAAAACTACACAGTTTATATTAGAACTTAAACATAATAATAAATGACCTTTCTTAGACATTTTAGTAACTAAAAAGCAATCTTCATTTTAGATAGAAATTTACAAAAAACAGACTTCCAGTAATAGGTATCTCAACCTTTACAGCCAAAACTTCGCCTACTTTAGTGAAGGCCACGCAAGCCGTGGTTTTTTATAGGGTTCTTCATCTAGAACGGAAATCACTTCTCAACAACCAAGTCATATTCACAATACTTCTTTACCTGTATTGCTTCAATAAGAAACTACCTATTACACAATTATTCCAAAGTTGAATTATTATAGCTATATATCAATAACTGTGACTGTGTCATTAAATATGTTTATGTTTAACTAAAAGATCAACTGATTCCAGTGGAAAGGTATCGAGAGTTTTGGTGCAAATCTTCAAGTGGGTATGTATTATGGGCGACTAAAATGAGGGAAGTCAATTTGAACCAGTTTGCAAAGAAAACAACCTTTTCTTAGTTGACCTCTAAGAATAAAAATCTATTCATACCTACAAACAGGTGGAAAATATCCCGGAGCAGATATTGGTATCCTCAGAATCTACTGATCTCTAGTTTGCGAATACAAATTAAAAGTTCAGCAAAGTCCATCACACCACAATGCGCTGGTTTCAAACAACTGGCTACCAAAGCCAGAAAAAATGTAGATGTGTTGAAAGTAATTTGTTGATAAACATCTAACAGTAACAGGCAAGGTTCCTGATTGAGAATTGAAGGAGATCAAGATACAGTCAATCAACATCTAGTTTGAAAAAGTATTAAAAAAGTGACTTTAGCCCGTACACACAGCTGATACATCCTGGATATATAATCAAGCAGACCACTAACTAAAATCAGTGTCACCCTTTAATATAATAAAATTAATCATAGTATTACAAAATCGAAACGAAACGAAAGCAACAAGAAGCGCATTGAGAGAAATATCAGAGCAAAAACACGATTTTACAAAAAGATAAAGCAAATAACCATGAAAACTATTATACTAATAACTATTGGGGAACTACAACCCATAAAAAAATAAAAAATATGACTGCTAAATGTTACTAATGTTACTAAATAGAGCTCAAGACGATTGCTGCACTTGAAATGTGGCTATACGCTCCGTGCGAAGTCATGGTAGGGATAGCGGAATCGACGGCCGCGTATGCAGTTGATTCTTTCGGCATTATAGGAGGCTCAGGAGCTGTTTTCGAGCGACCTCAGCGAACAAATACGCATGAACATTTTTATTACGTTTTAATTCATAAAAAAAAAACAGAATGGTTCATCAGAGTGGTTGCGTTGCGATCTGTAAAAATACAGAGAGGAAAAAGTGAATGTATGATTTATAAATTTTCGGCTTCGAAATGGAAAGTATATCAAAGAAATATGTGGATAGCTGCTGTAACAAGGCAAAAGTAAATGGTACCATGAGCTTTATTTTAGTAATAGCAATACCACTGTAATAACATATTTTCAGAAAACAATGAAATATTGTTTTAAATGAATAATATAAGGAAAATTCTTTTGAAGATGTTTAAATTATTGGAAATAAAATATTATGTCTGATACTTTTAGTATTTAGTGTTAGTATTAGTAAAATTGTGTGTCCGCATATTATAAAAATAGTTTATTAATGGTTGTGTATTTTTTTAACCCTTAGTCGGAAACATACGGTCTCTGACTCCGATGCGTTCGTTTTCCCGCCATTTCTAACGCAGTCTATATTCGTACTGCCTCGCGCATAGAGGAATTCCTTAAGAATGATGCACGTTAGTGATCTTGAAATCATCAAGAGAGCAGGCCGACTTTTCTTGTTAAGATATTCGGTCTGACGCACCGACGTTCCCTATTTTGTCACCGGGGAGAAAGGTAAGTAGTAATTGTTTTTTATTATGATTTTGGAAATATAATACGCATTCTTTTAAGAATAAAAAAAATGAGTTGTCGAAAATGGTATAATTATGAACAGGAACAAGCACGGCTTCAAGCTCTTTATACGGAAGTGTTGTCATCCGAATCTGAACCTGAACCTGACGACGATGCCGATAGTTTTACCGAAAATAATGTTGAACGTTTTGAAGCCGAAAGTGATAGAAAAATCGAAAAACGAAAAACAGCTGCTTCCGTTGCGGTCGATTCCTGTGTTTGGAACATCTTCAAGGTTTGTGCTGTTATTGTTTGAATGTAGAAGATTTAGAACCATAGTTTAAATTTATTTTTCGATTAAATACGTATATGTCCAATTAACTGGTATTTGTTATTATTGTCCCTTGTTGATTAAGAATTATATTTGATTTATTTTGTTTCAGTTTTGAGATTTTTGCTAACAATAAAGAACAATGCATAAATATTTATCTAGTTAATTACTGGCTTTTTATACCAACAACATTGACTTTGATATGGTTTTTCTCGCAGGATTAACTATAAAGACATCTAATCTCAACAACCGATATCCCAGTTAGTTCCTAGACAACAAAAGTTCAGAAAAAGAAAAATCGGTGTGGGAGACCGATGTTTCCGAAAAAATCGATCTGTGTAAGGTTTCTGGCGAAGGGTTAAGAATTGATGGATTACTATGGATTCCCAAGCCATATGATTATATATGCAGTGATCATTTTATTGAAGAAAAAAAAAAGCAAAATGTAGAGTTGAGCCCTAGCTACATTCCTACCATATTCTCTTCAACCTAAGAGTCCCCTCAGTTGAGTAAATCTTTAGCAGTTTATAGGTAAATAAATATATGTGAAAAATACATAAATTTTAATGATATAAAATAAATTTTAAAAGTAATATAAACAATAATTAAAACTGAAAATACCACTAATAAAATTAGCTCAATAAATATCATTGTGGAAAAACATTATAAAAAATTATATGATAATAAAAACTTTAATATTGTATTATAAACGTAATAGTAAAGTTATAATTGATTGCACATAATTTAGCACTGAGATTCCTATCAGTGTTCGCAAACGAGTTTTAACATATTCTCAATACAAAAAAAACACCACCAAAGATCTTGTTGGTATTACACCTTGTAGTTTTATTTATTTAAAATCTGAAGTAGCTAGAGGAGCAAAATTATATTTTCAATAACCTAACAATAAAATCAGGATTGCTGGATTTATTAGAAACGGGGGACATTGTTTTGGCTGGCAAAGGTCAAAAAATGCAAATGATTATGCCACCGTTCTTACAAATAATATAAATAATAATTTTCAGGCAGGGAGCCCAACAAACGTACAGAGTAGCAAAAGAGTTGGGATTCACATGGAAAGAATCATGCAGTGTTTGTAAACCCATAAAATATTACATAAAATCTTCATTGCGTAGATGACATTATACACATCGGTTGTGCTCTATTCAGAAAGCGATAATTAAAACATGTTTCATTGTTGTAGTAAATTGTATATATACTCAAGCTAATGATAATTGTAATAATTTTTAAACTCATTTTTTTGAGAATGAGAAAGCATTAAGTAGATAAGATTTATGTAATAAGCAAACAATGTTTCATAATATATTTTTTGTCAATATAATAACATTATTTTTTAACGTCAGTCCCATCCAAATTAATATTCTTGTTATTTTCGTTAATATTTTTAAATCTACCAGCATTCAATACCGTATATAAAGCAGGTAGGTTAGTAATGCTAGCAATATTTTTTTTCACTTTTTAGAATTACTGTTATTATTAATTTTATTTTACACGAAATGTTTTCTAATAAACTTCCTTCTAAACTATTAGTTTCTTAGTATACTGATTTTGAGTTATGAATAAGATAATTTCAACGTGATAATAAGCAGAGGATTGAAAATAATTTATGTTAAATTATTTACAAGATTATTACAAACATTAGGTCTGGCTACAAAAACAAAATAACTAATGAACAAACCGCTTCAGCAATTTGACAGCTATTCAGAGCCTGGAGAGTTGCAATCGGGCACACAGCGAATACCTTCCCATACACAAAATCCGCGATTAGAATACATCACCTACAAGAGGAAGACTGGCTAATGGCACACGTTATTTACACACTGAAAAATGGCAAGTTCAAGTATTCGGTCACATAGTGAGAGCCACCAAAAAGAAGTTGATATAACTCAGTTTACAAACAAAATTTTAGATAAGGTAGTGAGCCGACAGACGGCGCAGTATGGGTCAACTGGCATTATTTTTAACGGAAACCTAATATCTTGAGCAAAAATAGATATCGCAACAATTTTTTTAAACTGAACCTTAGGTTGTGTAGATTAAGGGAAAACTAATTAGAATTTCATCATCCACTATTATAGAGGTGGAAATGAGGGTTGAAATGGTGCACATTTCAAAATTCGATTTTTTTCTTCTTTACTTTATGGTATATCTCAAAGACAAATAGAGATATTTATACGACTGTTTTTTGACATTGTAGAATTATTAATATAGATTAGAAAATTAATTATCACAAAGCTATTCTTCTAAAAGTGTAAGTGAAAATAGGGGTGAGAGGGTAAAACGTGAAAAATCCTCAAAAATGCTGTTTAGTCATTCATTGGATGCTGACCACAGTTCTAAAAACAATTGCGTTATCATTTTCCACTGTGGAGGTCATTTATCGTTATAATTTTTCACTAAAGGAATGAAAACGGGGGTATGGGAGTGAAGAAATAACACAAAAATCGTTGATGAATCTGGTAAGTTTTCAGTCAATTATTTTGAATATTTTTCGACAATGTTTAGTTAGATTAATAATTTCTTATTTTTGTCATTTTAAGGGATAATTGTTTTTAAATATGTGCTAAATGTTTGTGTCATATTATTGATTATTTTTATGTTTTTTGGGCAATAAAAAAATCAATTTTGCAATTTAAATCAATAAATATACAGCCATTGACAACGAAGTCAGAATAGACTTTGAAACGTTTGGTTTTCCATCAATATACGTCGTTTTATTTCGATTGTGGTGTTATTGCCGAAAAAACATAAAAATAATGTGCTAAATGTTCAGAGGCAATGTGTTACATTCGTACATTTTATCTTTCATCTTTTTTATGAATCGACATTTTTTGGGTACCTATTAACAAAAACCTATATAATAATTATTTGAGTGAAAGAAAATTTTTGTATTGAATTTTGAGAGATTAGAATGAATCAGAAAACCATTTTTGCTGCCTGTAGAGAAAAATGATAACGATAAACGATCTCCACAGTGGCGTGGTCAGCGTCCAATGAATCACTAAACAATATTTTTGGGGTATTTTTCATGTTTTCACGCTATCACCCCTATTTTCCCCTATACTTTTGGGAGGATAGTTATGCAATAAATATTTTTCTAATTTATATTAAAAACTCTACAATTTAAAAAAAATAACTGTATAAATATCTCTATTTATCTTTGAGAAATACCATACACAATAGAAAAAAGATCAAAATTTGAAATGTGCACCATTTCAATCCCCATTTCTACCCCTATAATAGTAGATGATGGCATTCTAAATAATTTTCCCTTAATCTACATAACTTAAGGCTAAATTTAAATAATTTGGTCAAGTGCGAGTTGGACACGCATACTAAGGGTTCCGTACCACCTTCAAAATTCGCTTGATTTTTATAAGAATACATATGTATTTAGTTTTCTAATTTGGCCCCCAAAAATTAACATTAGAGTTTTATTTTACTAATAAACTTTCAGGGAAGCCTTTTATAATCTACTGTCTGAATTTTGAGGCTCTATAGATTGGAAGATAAAGGGCAAAATAGGTCAAGTTTTAAATTATAAATTATGAAATCTGTTATTCAAATTATTTAAAAATACAAACAAAATATATTTTAAATAGTGTAGTTTCTAAAATGGGAATTAAGTCGATGTTTAATATTGTTGCTAATTTCTTTTGAAAAAATGATTTAAAAATAGGATATATTTGTAATTCACATAATGAGCATTTTATTTTATATATTAAAGGTGCGTTTGAATATTGAATTTTTATTTTCCATTTAATTGTATACTTTGTTCCTTAAATTACAATGAAGGTTTTCTAATGATTTTTCCTATAAATTTTAAGTGAGCCCCAGTACCCCTAATTATTTTCAAAATTTTAGGTAGTATGGTTTCCGAAATAAAGTGAGAAATGAGATTTTTTTATATCTTTATGTTAATATCTTGTCAACAATTAATTTAAAAAATATGAAAAATATATATTTGTATTCCTCATAATGAGCCCCTTCATTTGATATATTGCATGATGCGTTAAAAATATTTTTTATTTTCCGTTTAATTCTATAATTTGTCCCCCAATATTAATATTAAGGATTTCTTCGTTTTTTCCTGTAAACAAAAAGTTAGGTCTTATAGTTTGGGAATAAAGGGGGGAATGGGTAATTTTTTAAATATATTTTTTTATATTTTAAAATATTTATTTTTAAAAAATTAAACAAATATATTTGTATTGGTCATAATGAGTCCTGTGATTTGATATATTACATGATCCGTTAGAAACAAGTTTAATTTTGTATTTTCCATTTAATTCTATAATTTGCCCCCTAAAATGAATATGAGGGGTTTCTCTTTATTTTGCCAGTAAAGTTTAGGTGAGGGGCTATACCTCTATTTTTTTCAAAATTTTACAGCTTATGGTTTCGGAGAGTGGGGGAAAGGGTATTTTTTTTATATTTTTGTTAATATCTTTTAATTAATTGATTTTAAAAATATGAAAATATTATATTTGTTTTCGTAATAATGAGCTCTTTCATTTGATATATAACATGATGCGTGAGAAACAATTTTAATTTTAAATTTTCCATTTAATTCTGTAATTTGCCCCTCAAAATTAAAAGTAGAGGTTTCTCCTTATTTTTCCAATAAACTTCAGGTCAGACTCTATACCTATCTCTATAGGGGAAGGAGTAAAATTTGGTACATTTTCGTTAATATCTTTTAAATTATTTTTTTAAATATGAAAAAAATATATTTGTGTTCCTCAGAATGAGACCTTTCATTTGATGTATTACATGATGCGTTTTAAAAAAATTTAATTTTTAAATTTTCATTTAATTCTATAATTTGACCCCCAAAATTAATATTAATGGTTTCTCCTAATTTTTCCTGTAAAGTTCGGGCAACATTCTATATTTTCTATTTTTTTCAAAATTTTAGGCTCAGTAGTTTCGGAGATCAGGGAGGGAACGGTCGGTTTTTTTAGTTTTTCCCCCTATAAGTACCCCAAAAATCAAAATTTCTTCTTTTACGATATGAACTCCTGATCGGGTCACCAAACTATACATTAATACCAAATTTCAACCTCTTCTGTCCAATAGTTTACGAGAAAATTGCTGTGATGTGACAGCGGCAGAAATCCGGAGTGATATTATAAGGGTTCCGTATATACAATATATAACCTAAAAAAGAGTTGTTTCGATAACTCGATTTTTGCTCTAGATATTAGGTTTCCGTTAAAAAAATGTCATTGGACCCATAGTGCGGCGCCTTCCATGGTTGAAAAACTAAAGCAACTGGTTTGAGAGAAGTACCGTTGAACACTTCCGAATTTGAAGCGAATAAATTAAGAATCGCTTTAAGTCCCATTTTATTTAATTTCTACAGTTTGGTACAATTATGACGTTAAAAATTGATGAGGACTTATAGCTAATTACCAAATTTCATGTTTGATATCCTAATTCGAATTTAAATGAATACAACTTGTTTGTATGTAATTTGATTATTCTGAAGATTAGAGAAGCTATGCAAATACTTGTTATTTTGTATTAGTTTAATTAACTACAATCTTTATTTGACAAGTATATCAGAAACCGACAGCAATTTCGCGTAAATGACCTATCATTTTAATTCACCCTCAAGATTGGATTAATTAATATTACTTTCACTAACACACACACAGACTCCCTACGTTTACTGACATTGTAGTAGCAGTGCGTTGAGATTTGGTATCCTATATTACAAAGCATTTTCACTTCCCTTTGATAAACATAAATTATTACATATACCACTCACGCCGTCACCCTGAAAGTGTTATTCAAACGTTTTCACCCAAAAACAGTTAAATAAATGATTAGCATTGCACACGTATTTCGGCTTCTTTTCCAGTATTCCGTATATTTTACTACATCAAAGGTTCAACAGCCATGCTCATTTTGAACGGAGCGCTCATCAAATTTAGTACAGTGTGCAAACATTTTGACAAGAGGAAAGCAAGGCAAAATCAAGGCCGTGTTGACATGTGAACTTTCACGGTTGTATAATATGAACTCAAATATAAAATTTATGTTCGCCTAAAAAGTAGCTCCAACCATCACAGATTTTTAAACTCTCACTGATAATGTCGGTGGTGGAAAAGTAATTGTTCTCCATAATATTTAGGTGAATCGTTTCCTTCATTTCCTTCTCTGATAAAATTGCTTATCCCTTTTTATCAAAATAAAATAAATTTTGTTAACAATTAGGTGCAAGTTTATATAAAACTGACGAACCTTTGTTTACATATATATATATATATATATATATATATATATATATATATATATATATGTATATAATATATATTGTTTTGATTTTAGGAGTTTATTATTATTACTATTATAAATTATTTTTTTATTTATTTAATTAATTATTATATTACATGATTATTATTTATTATTTCATGTTTTTTTAATAATATTCAAATAGTTTATATTTCTCAAACTTGTTAAATTGGGAGATATCAAATGAAATTATCTATATATAAATAGGCTAAGACAAAACGATTAGGTACCATTTTCTCCTCTGTTTCTCAACCGATTTTCTTCATTTTTGTTTTGTTTAGTAGCTACTGACGACCTTCAGTGCAGAATGCTAATCTTAATTTATAATATTGGTTCATTCATTAAATAAAATATAATAAAAATTCATTATTTACGTCAATAATGTCAATGCCAAACAAATGAATGTGCCGCGTGCCGCTGCCGCCAGACTCAAACCATTGAGTAATTATATATAGACAGACCAATGCTATTATATACTTAGAGCATGTACTTCTGGAGGTGGCTTGCAAGCGTTGTTATTGTTTAGTGGGTAAAGTAATCGTTGAATATCATAATTATACAGGGCGATTCCAGATATGTTAGAAATAATTTTTTTAATGGGTGGCACATAAGCAGTTGCATATTTAGGGTGTTTAAAATATAGAGTAGAGTGCAATTATAAATAATAAAATAATTATATAGGAAAGCCCATTAGCGGTTGAATTTACAAGGTTCTTGGAATAGAAGGTGCAGTAAAATTACAGTTATACAGGGTGGTGCAAAAAATGTTATACATAGATGCATATACAGGGTGGCGGAAATGGAAATGCAACATTTCGTAACCCATAAGCAGTTGTATATATAGTTAAGATGAAATATAGGGTAAGAGGAATTATAGATATACAGGATGGTGATAAAAAATGTTAGAATAGGAAATGATTTATAGAGTAGACCACGAAGAGTTCCATATATATAATGATTGAACTATAGGTCGGAGTAGAATTATCGTTACAGAATATAATTAAAAATTTCGTAAACAAAAAGAGTAAATATGGTGGGTCATAGGCAGTGGCATATACAGAATGGTTTACCCGGTGGTTGAAAAATGTTAAAAAATATTATGCGTGGTCCATAACCAGTTGCATATACAGGATGGTGGAAATATATAATGAGATGGAATTATTATAATGAGGATTTTAATAAATGTTAGAGAATTGAGTGCAATTATAGCTATACAGGGGTGTTAGAAAAAATAAATATGTAGGGTAGCCCATTAGCAGTTGAATTGTTGTCATATTAAATTAAGAATTACGAATTTGAACACAAATAAAGTTCTATGAATTATATCTGAAAAAAACTTGAATTTCGTTACTTATTTGTAGAAGCGAGATGTAAGACCGACATCTAGGATTTTCGAGGAAACTATCACACTATCTGGATCCGTTCTGTGTAATTGCTGTTCTCCCTAAAGTCCTAGGATAGAGTGTCACGATAAAATTTTCATGTTACTTAACCTGCCAGAGATATTGACACAATTGGTCGAATTTCGACCACTGTGCGACAGCTAGTTTATATAATTTTACTTTTACATCCGGGTATTTCTTTTTTTAAAGATGTGCTCTTTTCAAACTTCTAAATTATTCTATTCATTTATTTATAAAAAATATTTTAATAAATCCTTTTAAAAGTTACATCAAATTATTGTACTGATCAACAACATAACATTGTACTTACTTTGTTTTTCTCTCATTTGGCTGAAGCTGCTCTCCCTGAAGACGTTTTTTTATCTTACCTGTTTTGAGTAACTCTTATTTTCTCTTAGAGATTCTCTTTTTGATTATTAATTATTCATATTTGAAATTTTATAATGCTGTTGATTATACTATTTAAAAAAAAACACTTATTAAAAACAGAATACTTTAAATATATTTTATTTTCACTCATACTAATATCTATTTTAAAATTTTCAATCAGTATCTATTAGTTTATCTACTTTTTAATTTGAGAATTCTCTTTATTTTTTTTGTTTATAAAACCTTGTTTAATTTCCTTAATTAAATACCACATTTCTTTAATAAAACAACAATAACTACTAGTAACTATTAAAAATTTACTTTATTATCGAATATGATTTGTGTCCTTTAATCACAACAAGTGGTCGCACAGTTGTCGAAATTTGACCCTATTTCATCAAATTTTGAACATTTTTGAGGTTTGTTTGTCAAAAGTATATGTCTTTCAGAAATAAAGTGGAGGTGAAACCGGAGAAGAAGGCTTCATATTGACAAATCTATTGAATCAAAAAAAATATATAAGATTTTAATCAACCCCCTAGTTTTTGGTTGGACTGCACTTTGTAGGGGCAGTGCAGTCTAAACATTAACTGTGATGGCTCAATCATCACACACATAAATTTGGAATTACCCAAGTATTTCCGAGCTAACTGTGTTTCAATCTATGAATAAGATGAAAAATGAGTTTGCATGGGCGAAAGACGGTGTTCCGTCTTTTCTTATTAAAGACTGTGCTGGAGTTCTGGATGTTCCTCTCAGTATTGTATACAACCTATCATTAAGATCCTTAACATTTAAATTCAGAAACAAATCTGCTATTGGCCAACATCTATATTGTCGAACTTTTCTAAGATTTTTGAGATGATTTTATATAATCACATTTATCCATATATATGTCATCAAATTTCTGATTAGGAGCACAGATTTTTGAAGAAAAGATCAACTGTTACCAACCTTACTATTATAACTCAGTACCATGCAGAATGCCTAGATAAAACAAATCAAGTGTACGTTATTTATACCGACTTTGCAAAGGCCTTTGATAAATTGGATCACCATATTCTAATGTCTAAGTACATCTTGGGAAATAACACCACAGTTAAGAACATTGCTGTATATTCCAAACGTTTCGGGGTCTAGATCAGACCCCGTTGTCAATGGTTAAGAAACTATGGGTAAAAAATGCACAATTCTAAGATGTAAAATTAAATTATTTGACAATATGTATTATTTGATTTCTGACGTAACTAAGAGAATTTTATTTGTAATATACAGGGTAGCACAGAAACTTCTAAAGATCATATAATCATAAAGTTCCTTTCAAATTGGAAGAATTTGAAAGGGAGATCTTCAGAATTTTATGGGGCGCTCCTAGGTGCGACTTTGTTATAAGATAGTGCATTCGCCAAAAATGCGACCAAAGAATTTTGTTGATGCAGTGATCCCATTAAAATCATAAGGGAAAACCTAGGAAAAAACCTTATGAACTATCCCGATATTGTGTTGTTAAGGAGGACATGACCATTAGCAATTTCTTTCTTAATCATCGGCAACCAGGAATAACTGAATTCTGTGGAGGTGGTAGCGATACAATCGTTTTCATTTAATAAAATTAAAGCAGACTCTTTTAGTTTTCTTTTGGTGTTCTGTTCTTCTTTGTGTAATATAACTGAATTTTGAGACTCTATTTTTATCCCTAACAACCAACATCAAACTTCACACCAGTTAACACTGACTTCCAAGATAATCACATTAATACAATATCTATACCATACATACAGGGTCTATCAGAAAGAAATAATGGGAAACAGATATATTATAAAAACATCATTTAAAACAAGAAATACACTAAAATCAATTATATCAAAAAACAAACCAAATAACACAACTCAAAATACAAAAAATTGCACTTATAAAATCCCTTGTGAATGTAATAAATTCTATATTTTTATAAATGTTCGAATAAACGAACACAAAAATTACATAAGAAAACGACAATTTGAAAAATCCAAAATTTATGAATATGCTTGGCAACTTGGTCATAAAATACAGTTTCAAAATTCAGTTATATTACACAAAGAAAAACACAACACCAAAAGAAAACTAAAAGATCTGCTTTAATTTTGTTAAATGAAAACGATTGTATCGCTACCACCTCACTGTATGCGCTTTCCACAATGGAACGTCCTCTCGAACACTTCTTTATGTGTTTGATATATTTCGATAAATTTGTCTTGCGTACAAAAGAATGACACCTTGAAAAGAGTATTAAATATCTCTGACATGTGAAGTTAACCTGAAAATTTCATCATGACATTCTCTAACCTAGGAATTACGGGTAAGAGCAATTACATGGAACGGCTTCAGATTCGTAACATCTATGTGCTAATTGTCTTCTAAACGTTGTTTGTGGCATATTCTTGATTACTTTTATGTTTTTTTGGGCAATAACACCACAATAGAAGTAAAACAACGTATATTGCAGGAATACCAAACGTTTCAAAGTCTATTCTGACTTCGTTGTCAATGGCTTTAAATTTATTGATGTAGATTGCAAAATGAAAATTTTCATTTTGCAATGGCTTTATATTTATTGATGTAGATTGCAAAATGAAAATTTTCATTTTGTGAAATTTTATATTTTTTAAGATAAAAATTATATAGAGAAAGAATAGAATTTATAAAATCTAAGCAAGATGAATTGTGATTTGTTGTATTAATATGTGAGTAAGTTGTATTCTGTTTTTAAACGTTGTCTTTATATTTTATATATTATGTTTAGTATTTTCATTTGAATTTTATATCATTCAATATAAAGCCATTGACAACGAAGTCAAAATAGACTTTGAAACGTTTGGTATTCCTGCAATATACGTCGTTTTATTTCTATTGTGGTGTTATTGCCCAAAAAAACATAAAAGTAATATATGTGCTAGTTTCCGCAAAAATCCTAGATGTCTGTCTTTACATCTAGCGTCTTCAAATTTAACGAAATGTATCAAATACATAAGGAAGTGTTCGAGAGGACATTTAATTGTGGGAAGTGCAACTGATGAAGTTTCCCTAACCAGGAACAATATATATTATGTATATTTTCTTGCGTACAAAAGAATGACACCTGGAAGAGAGTATACAATATCTCTGACAGGTGAAATTAACCTGAAAATTTCATCGTGACATTCTAACCTAGGAATTACGAGTAACAGCAATGACATGGAACGGCACGCGAGATTCGGAATCTCTATGTGCTAGTTTCCCCAAAAATCGTAGATGTCGGTCTTTACATCTCGCGTCATAGAATCCAGTCTGTTTTCTATTATGAATTTAAATCAAACCAATACATTGCTACATCAAGTATTGTAACAATTTAATATATATTGTCGATTTAAAGATTTTATGGAGATTACAGGTATTGATGTTTGCTATTTTCTACAAAAGAATTTAACTGCTGTTATAGTGATTGGTGCTTGCAGAATAATGTACTTTTGAATGTGTCTAAGTGCAAAATAATGTATTTTAGCACGAAGAAAGCTTGTCTAAATTTTAAATTTATGATAAGCAATGCTTGCCTTCCACGCACGAATTTAATTAAGGATCTTGATGTGTGGTTTGATACAAGTTTGATTTTTTATGAACACATCTATGTTAAAATTGCCCAAGCTAGTAAATTATATGGCTTTATTGTCAGGAACTGGACATCGTTTCTTAATCTACATGCTTTGAAAGTACTTTATTTTGTTCTCGTACGCTCTAGGCTAGAATATGCTTTGAACTTGTGGGAACCATTTTACAATTATCATATGTTAACATTAGAAAGTGTGCAGCGAAAGTTTCTCAAGTATCTATATAAACTGATAAACTGATGGAGTTTATCCCAACAGAGGAGACAATTACGAACTTATGTTTACTAGATTTTATGTGGAAATTTTGGAACTCAGTAAAATAATATTTCCTATTAAAGCTTCTGCATAATAAAATAGACTCAGTGAACTTGTTTTCATAGTTTAATTTCAATGTGCCTCCTGTTTATCTTAGAGACCCAGTGTTAATTAGGCGTAATCTTTGCTAACTTAGGCATAACCTCGCCTGTTTTTTGTATGACAAAATTTCATCCTCATTTATCGGGAATGTGATATTCATGTAGATTCTTTGTCTGCTATTTTGAGTAGGGCCAACGCTTTATGTAGTTTATAATTTTGGTTATCTCTGTAACTTCGTTATTTTTTATCCCAGTAATCGAGTATTTGGTTATTTTTGTTCTGTTAACTACCTTTTGCTAGCTGTTTTTAACCGACTTCAAAAAAGGAGATTATCAATTCGTCTGCAACATAAGATAAGAACCGTGCTTATCTAATACCTCAACTAAAGCGGTAGATAACAACACTTTTGAATTGTATGACAAAAGTGAACTATGACAAGAAGTCTGCGGTAGAGAAGTTTCGGGACTTTCAACAGTATTAATGGTACTGGATCCACCAGATGTGGAAGCCAGGTTTGCGTGGGGAGCTTTAGACTCAGACCCAATACCTGAATCAGCACGATTTACAAAATGAAGCAATGTGTGATGGCGTTGTTTGCAGTTGCGGCAAGTGGATAAAGATTTACAGCGATTCGACTTAAACCGCGCGGATACTGATTTGTTCAAGAATTCAGAACATTTGTAAATCGCATGATCGGATTTATAAACTAAACAATTTCTATTCTTAGTGACAAACAAAGATGTAGTGAACCGGGAAGAATGTTGCTTTCAATTCAATGGTAACCTTTTGTCAACACTTCGCTTTGCCTTGCGGGATAATTCAACATGTTCAAAGGCATCGCAATGCTTCGACAAAAAATCAACAACTTCCGAACGGATCGGAAAGTCATCTTGAGCGGTCACAGTACCATGGTAAAGTTCAAATTTGGCGGCTAAATTCTTTGGAACTCGTTTCAACATTATCTGAACGATACAAAAATCCCACTGATTTACTGGTAAACCCAAATTCTTCAGTGCTTCCAAATTATCACTGAAGTCATCCAATAACTTCCGAACCTCTGAAGGGCTATCTGAAGTTAGTTGGGGGAATTGTTCTAAAGCTGACCAATGAGAATCTGCGATTAAACGAGTTCGCTTGAATTTTTTCAAAAGTGTTTCATAAGCACTCACTTAATTGTTTTGTGTTAGTTTAGAATTCCTAATAGCCTCAAAAGCAGGCCCTTTTAAATCTAACTGCAAATATTTGAACTTCTGCATAGCACTGAGTTTTTCATTATTGTGAATTAATGAATCACACAAATCAATAAAAGTACCAAATTCCAATATGTCTCCACTAAATGAAGGCAAATCAATTCGCGGCAAAGCAACACATTCCTGTTCCCGAGCTATATTTTGTGGCGTAGAATTCTGAACAGATTTCAGTTTAGCAAAAATAGATCTAAATGAATAAAACAATTTTTCAAATTAATTGCGAATGTCATCCTCAAATTCAAAATCATCGTTTGCATCTGAAATTAATCCAACAATGGAATTGTGATATTTAAAAAATTCTGAATGGATTGAATCAGCCATATCAATCATACTAAAAAACAATTCAACGTCGTCACCTCTTAAGGCTTTCTCGGCAGCAAAATAAATATCTTCTAATCTTTTAAACTCCGATTGTCGATGATTTTTAAATTTACGTAAATTTTCAGCGGTTTTTGACATCTTAACAATAAATTAAAATCACTGTAACGCCACTGAACAAATCTAACACGATAGAACGAAAACAAAATACTATTCCAAAAATGTACAATTTTTTACTGTTGAAGTAATATCTGACCAAATGTCAAATAAATTCAAAACAATTTAGCAAAATAACCAAACAAACAAAACGAGCTCTTGTAAGTTTTTAAGGCGGCAAAAAAATTGCGTTTTATTTCCAACGGAATGAGTGAATATCCCGAACTTGCTTTCTCTTCTAACAAATAAAGAAACGAAAATTCAATGCGGTTTTCAACAATAATTGCAACGAAAAATCAAAGTTTTGATCATTAAACTTTACACGAAATTAACTCAAATGTATCCGGCCCGGAGTTGGACCAAATTATGTAATTTATTCGATAATCTTTGCACTAAATTAACTCAAATTGCATCCGGCTCGAAGTTGGACCAAATTATGGAATGTGTTCGATAATCTTTGCACGAAATTAACTCAAATTGCATCCGGCTCGAAGTTGGACCAAATTATGGAATGTCTTCGATGGCACATTCCATAGAGAATATTCAAAAAAAATGTATGAATTAGATGTTGCGGTTTTAGTTCAATGCTGGTTCAATGCAAGTATATAATTGACGAAGGACCTTTAGCGGAACAATCAATAAACACGTGCCTTCACATAAACGAATCACCAAATAAAAGTTATCACTAACCTTTAAGTCGAAGCTCTAGTGTTTTCTTGGTTCTTCTTTCTTCAGAGGCCAGCCCCGTAACAGCTGGAACAGTTTCTTAGAGCTTCGTCTGGACAACACGTTACACAAAAAATAGCGACGTAATGTTCATTGATTGAGCAAACAAAACTGCGGGTTTAACAACAAATGATGCGCTTTTGTAAACACAAAAAAAACAAAATGAAAGCGGTTTAGCGGTCGTTACTAACGAAGCTACTAACTCGCGGAATCGTAACGCAAAAAACAAAAATAAGCGCCGTCTCTTCAGACGGAATCCAAGCCACCGAAAAGTTCGGAGTACATTACACTAACCTCCCAAGCGTCCTAATAGCTAGGGAACCGAAACACGAATGTCAATACTGTCTATATTTTACACGCAAAAAAGCACTTACAATTAGCATTAGCGCGACGGAAGGTTTTAGAAAAGGTGCAGAAGTTTAAAAATCAATGAAGTAATTCAATTAAATTGAAAACAATACACTAAACAAATTGCGGGAACCCACCATATATATTACATCTTAACGTGGCCAATTTTCCTGACATTGTGCTTAAAAAGTCTTCAAAGTTACAGATTTAGTGTCGAAATTGTTTTAAGAATCTAACTGTCATATTTTGAAAAACATTTTCTACATGAAAATTTTCAGCAAATTTTTAGCATATGGAATCACCAATACAACACAGTTGGTTTCAGAAATTTGCATTAATGGTGTCAGTTGTCTTATCCAGAGCAAGTAGGAAGAAAATGATTCTTGAAAAGTAAATATTGGTAGATATAAACGGTATTCAAACAAGAAGAGATGGCTCCTATATAGATGTGATTGTTACTGATGAATATGCTGCGTGTCAGTTATACGAAAATGTGAGCACGAGCTCTGGTGTTTACTTTCTTTTGAACTCCCAGACATTACCATTAATTTTTAAATATTCAACCGTTTGTGTAAATTTATTTACGGATACTTGTTGCATCTCATATCTACAGTTGCATAGTTCTAAATTCAGACAAATTTCAAGGGTTACTTAAAAAGAAAAACTTATTACTCTATTGAGTTTTATATACAAAACAGCAAAAAACGATAACGATCCGGATTTATGTTCCATTAGAAAAATAAAAATATGGGTGAGATAAATTTAAATTTCCTGGTAATATGATATTATAAAATCAATGGTCATTTGTAACCTACTAAATAGAAAACAATGGTCTACATAATATTTAACACAAGGATGGCCTTAAATTAAAAACTACCGATTCGAATTGAAAATTATTCCCTGGAAACAACACATTTGGTTAAGGTATAAATTAAATAAGATTTTTTTAATGCCATACCGCTCTGTTATTAAATCAGAGAGCTTTAGAGACCTTTATATTTGCATATTTTTTATTGAGAAATATAGTCTGAAGTATCACCAGGAGACTCCTGACCTAATTTAATTGCAATTAACTGCTTATTTAACTTTTACTTTGTCTTAATTTAAATATTGTTTTTAATTATTTAGCATTAATTTGGCTCGGAAGGCTTCGTCTCGTTTTTAATATAGCTACATCCGAGGCGAAGTAAATTAATGAAAAAGTTATAATTTATGGAGTCTATAGTTTCCACTTTGTAGCTCAACGTTTGAAAGTTTTCGTTTTACATGTACAATTTATTAAAAAAGTTCACTGGCCCTTGAAAAAACAGGGTCTATTCTACGACATTGCCTTCGACCCTTAAGGAAAGAGTAATAAGTTTTTATAGTCTGTTTGAAGTTTACCTCAAAGGAAAAGCAATATAAAATACGGCTTCCAAGGAAATCTGGAACAGCCCAGAGTTTGTCGAAAATTGTAAAACGATTGTGCTTTAATGAAGCCCATGATCTTCAGTGTTTGCTTTAGTTATTTGTACAGGTGAGTTTGGAACTACTCATTAACTTACGGTAATCATACATAGATTTTTGTAATAAATATATCTTCAAATATTATTAGATTTATTTTTTATTTTTATTTTAGTCATGACATACAATTTCAGAATTCAACTATATTACACAAAGAAGAACACAATAAAAAACGAAAGCTACAAGAGTCCGTAGAATTCAATTGTTGTTGCTGGCTGCTGATAATTATTTAGATTATTATTATACAAAAGCAAAGATGTTATTAATGGAAATGCAGAACTTCATTAGTTGCAATTTTAAGAATACTTTATATATTTTAGCAGAACACAGATATGAAAATTATCAGACTTCACAAATTTGTTATGGCTGGTAATAGTAGATACAAGTTTGAATAATACGGTTTTGCGTCTAAATATTTCTAAAAAAGTTTTCGAGAAGATACAACTTTACTGCGAACATACTAAAATCCAAAATATACAGCCTGCTAGACTAGGATCTGACATGAAGAAGTAGAGAGTTTCAATACAACATTTATCACAAAAGATAAAACATATTAAGTTAATTTTTACCCTCAATTTTGCAGTACTTTTTAAATAAACATTTCTGTTGGTCATTAATTCCAGATTATGAAGTTGATTGAGTGGTGATAAAATCTTATACCGGCGTGACAAAAAAAATAAAAAATAATAACATAATTTATATGTAAAAAAGAACCAATTTTAACTGGCATAAAATAAAAACCGTTTATAAACCGTTTGCAATCAATAACTATTTTCTCACATGTTTTTTTATCTGATTTAAGGTTCAATTCTATTGATTACGTGCACTTATCTTTTCCTCTCTCTCTCTAATGTGTATTTTTTTGTATTAGCCACATATTTTTTAACTTTTTTATTTGTTTTTTTTATTTGGCCTACTTTCTATAAGTGTAACTCTAATTAACCCTACAGTCCAACCACCCTGTATAAGCATTAATCCTCTCCACCCTATTGACTGTTTCTATTATTCTATTGTTTAAATCACCATGTAAACCTATATTTTTTCTTGGCCCAATATGCCAAGTATAAGCAACTACTTATGTTCCCCACTATATAACAATTTTTTAACCATTCTGTATAACTATAATTCCATTCCACCTTATATTTAAATCATACTCTATATGCATCTGCTTCTAACATTTCTTGAACCATCCGCCCTATAACTGGAATATCCTTACTGCATATGCCAATTTAACAACTTTTAATAAAAAAATTATCTACTCTGTATAACGATAGTTTTACTTCACTCTTATTTCAACCACCTTGTATACGTAACTACTTAAGTACTACTCAATACAACATTTTTTGAACCACCCTGTAACTTTAATTCTATTTCACCTTATATTTCAACCATCCTATATATGGAACTGCTTATGTACCAACTAATATCAGATTTATTTGTAACATTTTTTGAATACACCTGTCTAACTGTAATTTTTCTTCGCCCAATATTTCAACTGGCACATTGCTTGCTGCTTGAATTTCGATACACGAACACACCCACCACCGTGTACCATATAGAAAGCATCGCTCACCTAAAAAAAATTCTTTTCAATAATAGAATATTTTGTGTAACTTGGCTGCAATGAAAACCGTTACCAATACCGTGTAAAATATTCAAATTGGTTGAGCCGTGTTAGAGAAAACAGTGTAGGTTTATTGAAATTTAGTCCCTTAATTACTGTTTTTTTCTGATTATCTGGAAAACCCTAAATCTCACGTTATAGAAAATTATATAGTACTATTCTGTAATATTCCTTAATACAATGCCAGTAAAATCATCCAATTTGCCTAAGCCGTTTTTGAATAATCCCTGAGCATACAATAAGAAAAAAAAAACATGACGAATTGAAAACATCCTTTTTGGTAGTCAGCTAAAAAATAAAATGAATACAGTAAAAACTCAAGTACCTAATATATGTACATACTTTATAAACCTTTCAGTTATATATAAGAGTTAGAACAAACATTATTATTAAGTTAGATATTTTTTGCTTATTAAAAGATACAATGAACAAATTGAATAATTTATATAGTGTAATATACGGGTTGAGTGCAACTATTTTGAGGAATGACAGTTTAGGTTAAAACAGTTTTCAAAAAATCTATAGATTTGTCAAAAAATGTAAAAGTCACAAGTTTTGCCCCCTTTTTTAAATACCTACACATAGTTTTGCTTGAAAATGCTTGTAAAGCTTGATATATAAATCCTAAACAGTTTCTATGCCTTCACTAATCCCAATTTGATTAAGAAACCATTTTTTTCAGTTTTAAAATTAATTAAAAACTGGAACTAAGTCTACCGAGAAAATATCGCAACATCGCCCATCGCGTAAGCGGCTGTTTATAAAGTTTGACCGTAGTTTTGTAATTTTCAAAGTCGTGTTTCTTTCATAATGTGTTATGTAGAAAGACTGGCTAAAGACGTGTAGTTTGTGCATTTGTGCAATTATGTGTTTGAATATCTGTTGTGATAATTTTGGAATTTATTTATTGGGTAATTAGGTACTTTATTATCTAACATAAATAATAATATGAATTAATTAATTAGTTTGGAAATATGCCATTTAGAGAAGGTATTCATAAGGTCTTTTGAAGTATTTTGTGAAAAGTTTTTTCTAACTTGTCAGTAAAATGCATCTTATTCTTCTGTTCTTACGCATTAGAATTACGTCAATTTTAAAGGTAATCATTAGTTTTAGGAACGATAATGTTTTAAAAACATTTATTTCTTAAATATTTCATTTACCCAAATCAAGAAAATCGTTGATAAAACATAATTAGTCAATACAAAACGCAGCAGTGCAATTTTCTTGTTCAAGTTCATTTTCAATACGCTTTTATTAGCTTGACTTGTATGTAACTATGTAACGGAAACTTTCAACGAAATTTTAACCAACTTAAAGAAGTCTGATTAAGTTGAAAATTGGCACACGTGTCAAGGGCCGATGACAATACAATTCTTTAAGTTGAATTTTGCCGTTTGTTGTCTTTCTGTCACTGTTCTTGCCTGAATGCCAAATCCGTCTATTAACTACTGCCATCTAGTTGGCAGTAGTGGAACAGCTGTAATGAAATGGAAAGGTTCCGCAAACATGAAGTAAAAATTTTAATTATAAAAACGTCGTTATGAGAGTAAAAACTAATGAAAATAATTATATTAAAAAAAATAGAAAAACTAGGGTTTAATAGCAAACCGAACTAAAAAGCAGAAACTATTTTTTAATTAAGAATAGTTTATATTACAGCAGTAGAAAGTTGGACAATGAATCATGAATAATTACCTCAAAATAAAAGTATAATAAAATTTAGTTATTAATAGATTAATTCCATTCAAAGTAAAAAGAGTGGGGTGCTTGAAATATTAAATTTTACTATTATTCTATTGGTAACTATTTATAAGAGGAGAGTTATGCAAATATAGTGAAATGCACCCAACGCTTTTTACTTTGAATCGAATTATTCTGTTAATAACTAAATTTTATTATACCTTTATTTTGAGGTAATTATTCATGATTGATTAATCGACTTTCTACTGCTGTAATATAAACTATTCATAATTAAAAATTACTTTCTGCTTTTTAGTTCGGTATGCTATTCAAGCGTATTTTTTAGTTTTTTTAAACTATAATTATTTACTAGTAAGAAAAAAGTAAGGTTGAAAGTGTATCGTCCGATAAGCCATGTTTTCGCATTGACTATAATTTACTTAACACATATTGTCCCTAACCTGGTTATTAAAGCCCATAGACCATTGGTTTATAAGATTTTTTGTTTGATTTAAAGTGGACTATCTCCACCTAAAATATATCCACTCGTACTGTTTACACCCTGGATATTAAAATAATTATTTGAATGCAATTGACATATATCTCATTCATTTCAACTATACAAATTAAAATTTCCAATTCAGTATTTATTTTAATTATGCTTTAAAAGATCATTTGGATAAAAAATCTAATACACGTCAATTTTTTATGTTGCGTTTAATCCAAAATTAGAAATAATTGTGAAAATGTATATATTTAATAATGTCTTATTAAATTATGTTAATTAAAAGATATTCGGAATAGTATGTTTAAAATGGAAAGAACAGTATTGCTAGGAAATAATATAAAATATATTAATTGAGGCATTTGAATTTTCTACCATTTTATTCAGAATAACCCTAATATAATAACTAACATTATTATTATCAAAAATGAACATTTAATCTGAAAATATTTTTATGCAATTTTACGTTTTATAACAACAGTTTAATGTAAAAAAGAACTCATTAATTTAATTTTCATCCTCGTCTTCATCATTTTCGCTTTCAGAAGAGCATATTAATGAGGTTCAGGGCAGTTGAATTAAAGAAGGGTCAATCGATGTTCTAGATACTTGAGGTTGTTCCAAGTTAATAGCTTTAATGTAATTACTCAAAATTTGGCCCCTTTAAATCTTAACTTTACTATTAATAGGTTTACACGGTAATCTATGCTGATATTATAAAGAAGTAAAATTTGTTTGTTTTTAGGGGATAATCTCTGGAAATAGCAAACCGATTTTAAGAATTCTTTCACTAATAGAAAGCTACACTATTTGCGAGTATCATAGGCTGCATTTTATTTTGATAAGATGTTTGATTACCCGAGAGGGGGACAGTGGGGTGTCTGTTGTTTTTACTTAAATTTAATATCTTGGAAACAAAATGTGCTATAGGCATGAAAACTGTGTATATATTCTCTTCACTAAATAAATAAAACGGAGATTAATCATTTTTAAAAAATTCAATAATCTTGTTGGGGACAAGTGGTGAAATGTTTTTTGAATAATTAATTATTTTTCTTAAACTTAAAATAATAGAACCAGGAGATTTCTTTCTTTATGTGAAGTAGTTAGTGATTCGCCATTTTGTGAAAATTGGAATATTAAATAGGGATCATTATTGGTCTTGGAGGAATTCATTATCTTTGAAGTAGAAAAGTAGTACCGGTTTAAATCTTGATATATATGGATAGTTGAATTATGTTCTAAAATTCAATTGAAATTTGGGCTGTCAATTTACTAATAAATTTGCAATATTTTAGTAGTGTTTTTCGCTATGGGTTATATTATATTTATTTTGTTAATCTTCGAATATATTAATTTATCTAATATACTATCTTTTCAAGCATATTACAAACGAGCATTATATGAGAACTATTTAAGATTATCATCTACGATCCGGTGTGCCTTTTAATGTTTGACCTAAAAGGATATGAAAAATATCTGTTATGCACTTTTTATATTTTGTTCTCATTCTGTATCAGTATCTAATCTCTTTTTATTGTCATTTTTATGTGACATTAATACAAATATACTAAAACACATATTTTGATTTTTTAATACTGGACACTTATTTCTGAGCTTTATGAAGAAATACTATATATTTTAGGACCAAGTATTTACATAACATATACATACATAAACACTGGCATTTTATACTTGGACATTATTCTTTTGAGGTGTATTTTATAGCATACTAATCTCTAAACATTATTTTTAAGCTAAACAGTCTAAACAGCTAGTCAAATTAATTCATTTAGGTACAGGAACATCAGCCAAGCATTAGCTAAGTTTATGAGCCTTTCTTATTTTTGACCATGGAATTACGATCTAGATGTTCCCTATTATTTACGCCACTATATTCTCTCTATTGGTCCGAAAAGATATATATTCTGATTTTTTTTCTACAACTATGATGAACAAACGGAAAAAATAAACAAATATATACTTTGTTTGAGTTGGGCTTCAGATAAAAGTTCCAAATGTCTTAAGCATGTTTGTCCAATTTTTGTTTTTCTAAAAACCTTACTCGGATTATTACTGTTATAAAAATTACTTAAGTACATTTTTTTCTGAATTTTTCAATTTTCTAGGTAATTTTTGCTATTTTTCGTTTCCTAAAAATCTTATTAGGATATTTTAAAACCGAAATTACCATATCTTTTAAGCCTTCCTCCAGTTATGCACTTACCATAAAAACACTGCTTCACTTTTATCATATAGATTCACAAATATTTATTTTGGTTAGCTTTCAAATAAATCATTTGTTGAATATTAATAAACCTTATTTGGCTCAAACAAATTCGTGTAACAGTGTACATTAGATCCTGCAAAGCACAGATTATTTTTAATTGACGAATTAGATGTAAATATTTGATTGAAATGTGCGAATTGGCAGCCAACCTGAATAAAGAAAAACTGGTTTTTATGTTATTTGGATAATTTTTCCTGTTTTTCTCTTCATAAGAATCTTCCTCGGACTTCAACGATTGAAAAAATAACCAGACCAAATAGTGCTGGCGGTGAAAAGAGAAAAAACAACCGATAACCTGACGTCAATAGCAAATTTTAACAAGGTTTAACAAGAATACATAAGTGAGGTCCTCAAGTAAATGAAGAAAAGGTTATTTATAGAAACCATAAAAAAACTGGAGTCTAATTTGGGATTTGTTAAATTCTGAAAACACAAGCTTACGGATTTATTTCCACAATCCCATTGTACACACTAATCACCTAAAGAGTCCGTAATAATTACTTGCAATTTGTTTGAAGTATGTATTTACGTTTGACATAATTAAAATAAGCCAAAATTGAAACTCTTGACCAGGAACTCACAAAATCTACAAACGGAGATAATTAAGGGAAGAAGCAATCCCATTTTCCTTGTATTTTGCTATAATATTATGCAATTATCTGATCCTTGGTTCCCATGTTGGTGAAATGAACTTCCAAGTTTGCTATGAATAGTTTACCCACGAATAAAGCCTTATGTAAAATTTAACAATATCTGCATAAAATAGAACTCTATTCAATTCCTTTTACGAGTATAGTTTCTAGTTTAGTTTAGTTCTTTTACCAGGTACTTGACAGAATTATACTGTGCTCAGAAAAGTAGGTTCTTTATTCATACAGTATATATTATATGTATGTTTGCAGATTTCTCAGAAACAAATTTAATTGAATGTTTATCAATTTGACGGTTATTTTCTAAAAATTATTTCATGGTTTCTTACTGTATGGAATCTTTTTTGTGTCAATTCCATGTCAAGCCAAACAAGTTACAATAGTCGTCATACAAATAAATGAAAATAAAACATAATTTTACCTAACGTATTTTAAAGCGTTTTTTGAGATTGCATTAATTATTTTTTATATGTTGAAGGAAACTCTTTCTAGTGTATTACATTAGTGTTATTTGCTGTATTTGTGGCATAAGTATGTGAGTAGCTGGTAATTTAATAAATGTATACCTACCGGTCTACAATAAAAATGTAATTTTTTGAGCACTTTAATTCCAACAAATTTTCCAAAATTACTCGTAATTAAATACAGGGGATTTCACCAAAACATTGTTATACATAATAGTTGAAGACAACAAACTTGGATAAAACAGAGAATGCAATAATTTAAAAATTGTTGGCCACTGAAATATAAACGTAGTTGCTTATTAAGGCTGATAGAGAAATATTTCAGCATATCATGAAGTGTTTTGTAAAGTTCTAATCCTTTATGGAGCGTGAACCTCTACAATAATTTGAAAATTATTTGGGTACAACCCTTGTCACTCTCAGGTACCCTACTAAAACACACAAACGATTTCACAAGGCTAAAACAATTAAGTAAATTATTCAGTACATTTCAACCTTCACCCCTGTTTTCATTCTCTTAAATATTTATCAATTCAAAACTTCTACAGCCTGGAGCGGTCGCTGTCAACTTCGCTGATACATGTTCTTGAAAAGTCACATTGAAGTTTGTATGGTATTGTTTAATAACAGTAAATAAGTTAAAAAAAACGCAGATTTCTAATAGCCGTAAAAGTATCTTAACTAAAATTCAAGTAATAATAGCTTTCTGCAAGAAGTAGAGAAAAAATTATTAAAACCCTATTTATTTTAGAGTAAACTTGCGCCTTCAAAAAGTATTTATTTGTTGCAAAAAAATACCATTTCATGGTTAGAAGTTAATTTAAGTTTCCGTATTTTAAACTACTTATTTTACAATTGTTATTGATCTGTTTATCTTCTAAGGATGCTTTACGAATGAGGAAATGACTCCTAGCTGAAACTGAAGTTCCGTTGGGTATCTTCGAATTTCAAAGTCCAATGAAAAATCCATACACAAAAACATACCTCCTTGTTGGAAGTCGTCTAAAATGAGCGAGTAGAAATAATAGCTAGTTGTACATAAATACATTTATAGTTATAAATACATACAATAACACGCGCTTATTATGTACACATTAATTACCTACGTTTACTGTATTTAAAAAATTGTAAAACACACCTTTCTCGACGATGGTCAATAGTCGGTTTATTAGCATTTATTTTCCTGTAATTTTATATTCGAATAATGTAGGTATTCCATTCACTTGCTGTATGCTGAATGCATACAAATTTTTTCAAATATAATATGTCTTGACATACGTTGCATAAGAGTATTATTTTATTTCAAAGGGAACAGAGAAGAAATCAAAATAGTAACTTGAAGAATCACACAAAATCACTAAATGTTTTAGGTGGTTTCCGGGAATTCATCCGCGTAGTTGACAACTGATCCCTGCCGGGATCGATGGTAAAATGACGATGTTTCGGCAGAGTCACATCTGCCCTCTTCAGGTCGGTTCGCATAATCCTCGTAGCCTTCTGCTTTAGCTTTAAGATGTGACTCTGCCGAAACGTGGTCATTTTACCATCGATCCCGGCAGAGATCAGTTATAAACTATGCGGATGAATACCCGGAAACCACCTAAAACATATATATATATATATATATATATATATATATATATATATATATATATATATATATATATATATATACATATATATTTATTTATATTGTTATATAGTCCGTGGGTCCAATTAAAATTATACAACTAATATTTACTTTCGTTTTTCTAGAACTTTTATTTACACCAAATTATACAGAACAGCTGATCACAATAACATTACAATATACGCTCGTCGTCGCTGTCTAACTGACTGCCGCTCTTATGGATCGGTCGTTTTAAAATCTGCATCGAAAACTATCGTACAATCAATCATCAATTCTACAGCTGCCGAGCCATTTTGAGAACAATTTTTTGTCCTAAAAGCGATCGGTGTCGTACTGGAATGAAACCAGCGCCGGCTTAAGGAAATTTCGTTAAACCGCCCCCCTTTTAATTCTGATCGTCCCGGTCAGAAACATCCTGTCCATGGTAGGGAGCGAGTCGATCTAAATGGACTACAATCAACTTAGCCCTGGGGTTTCGCCGGATCCGGTAGACGACGTCATTAACCCTCTTGACCACATCGTATGGACCATCCTAGGCGGACGTAAGCTTTAGGGATTTACCTTTGCTCCGTTGGAGGTTGTACAGCCAGACTTTGTCCCTCTCTCGAAACCCGATTGAATTGGCCTTGAGGTCGTATCGGGGATTCATCCGGTCATTGGTGGCCAACATCTGCGTTCGGGCTAAGTCGTATATTGCCAGCATGTTATGTCGGAGCTGGTCGGCATAATCGTCGATGTCTTGAGAAGGTTCTGCGGGGGAGCCAAAAGCCAAATGGCAGGGTAATCGCAGCTTCTTTCCGAATAGGACCCTGGCTGGAGTCAGGCCTGTACTATTATGTACGGCAGAGCGAAATGCCAACAGGAATAGATGAATATGCTCATCCCAATCACGCTGGTTATTGCTGACGGCCTTGGATAGGTGTTGTTCCAAGATCCTGTTGAATCTTTCCACCACTGTGGGTGTAATGGTGTTGTTCTCATTTCCCTGATCCCCAACATCGTGCAAACCTTCTGGAATACATTCGATTCGAAGTTACGCCCCTGGTCTGAATGTAGTTCCATCGGGGCGCCAAGCCTGCTGAATAGTAATTCTACTAGCACTGTAGCTACTGTGGTTGCCTCTTGGTTGGGTATCGCATATGCCTCAGGCCATTTGCTGAAGTAATCCATTGCGACCAGAATGTATTTGTTCCCCCTCTCAGACTCAAGAAACGGACCGGCGACATCGATGGCAAATCTTTCAAATGGGACTGCTGCATTCCGCCCTTGGTCCGGGTCTTCGGGCCCTTACTGGCTGCACAGGTGTCACATTTCCGGCACCAAGCACTGACGTCTTCAAAGTAATTTACCCAGTAGTATCGCTGGCGAACTTTGTGTAAGGTTTTGTTCATGCCCAGATGGCCTCCGGTAATCCCATCATGTACTTCGGTCAGGATGGCTGATACCTTTTTCTTAGGAACTACCAGTGGAGACTTGGTTTCTCGGCCATCGGTGCTTTCCCAAACTCGCTTGAGCATTCCATTCTCTACTCTTAGGGAGTCCCATTGGGCTCATAACGATTTCAGCACGCCCGAGTATCTAGCTACCTCGTCCCATCGTGGTCTGGGTGCCCCTCTCGTTTTGAGTGACAAGATTGCTTCGATGTCTGGATCAGCCATTGGGTCCTGGATGCACTGTTCCGTTGTCCAGTCTTCATTGGCCTGCACTCGGATCTGTCTGATGGAGATACCCTCTCGCCGTTCCGTCTTCAGACAATGTCAGCATTCTGCTCTACAGGGTCTTCTGAATAGAGCATCGGCATTATTGTGCAAACGGCCGGCAGGGTGTTCCACCTTGAAATCGTATTGCTGTAGTTTGTACATCCACCTGGACAGTTGTTCTTCCGGTGTCTTCATGTCCAGCAACCATTTGAGGACGGCATGATCTGTCCAGATTAAGAAATGACGACCATAGAGGTATTTGTGGAAATGGTCTACAGCCCTTGTTATTGCCAGAAGTTCATTTCTGGTGACGCAATAATTTCTTTCCGGTTTAGAGAATCCACGGCTGTAGTACTCGATCACCCTCTCTTTACAATCTTGCACCTGGGTTAGGACGGCCCCCAAACCTGTGTTGCTGGCGTCGGTGTCTAAAATGAACTTGCCGGACTATGTAGGAAAGGCTAGTTAGTATTGAGCTGGAACATAGTGCTGCCTTCAGTCGCCTGAATGATGTGTCGCAATCCTGATTCCAACGGAAGGTCTCTTTCTCAGTGGTCTGTCCTTGTAGAGGCGCAGCAATGGTGGCAAATCCCTCAAGAAAACGCCTGTAGTAGGAACAGAGGCCTAAGAAGCTTCGGAGTTCATGCTTGTCTCTTGGGACTGGCCAATCACGGATGGCTTCTATCTTGTCCTCGTTGGTGCGGATTTCTGACTCGGAAACGACGTGGCCCAAAAACTCTACTTCTTTTTGGAACAAGGAGCACTTCTTCTGGTTGAGTCTCAGGTTGGCATTATTAATTCTGGAGAATACTTAGCCCAGGTTCTTCAGATGGTCGTCGAATGTCTGACCCATGACTAGAATGTCGTCGAGGTATACTAAGCACGTCCTCCATGTGAACCCGTTCAGTACATATGCCATTAGCCTCTCAAATGTAGCAGGTGCATTACATAACCCAAAGGGCATGACCGTGAACTGAAAAAGCCCTTTACTTGTGGAGAAAGCTGTCTTCGCTCTCTCGTTTGCGTGTAGACCAACCTGCCAATATCCACTTTTTAGGTCTAGTGTGGAGAACCAACGGGAGCTTGCTAGTGTGGTCAGAGTGTCATCAATTCGAGGTAGTGGATAGCTGTCTTTCTTGGTGACGTCATTCAGCTTCCTGTAATCCACGCAAAATCGGGTGGTTCCATCCTTCTTTTTAACTACGGGAGCGGACCACGGGCTGATGGATGGCTCAATAACTCCAGTTTGTAACATATGGACTCCATGTGTTCCTCTACTGGCTGTTGTTGCCCCAATGGTAGTCGTTTAGGCGGTATTCTGATGGGTTGAGCCTTTCCGGTATCTATTCGGTGTTGAATGATGTTAGTGCGACCGGTGGTCCCATCTTGACTGTTAAAAAATTGCCAGTGTTTTGTGATAAATTGCTTGGCTTTCTTCTGTTCCCTTGATGTAATGTGTGTCAAATGGTCAGCAAACTGTTGTAGGAACTCTTTACTGGGCCCTGTCTCCTTCACCGAGGTCTGGTACTCTTCTTCGCATTTGATGATGGTCTCCACTGGCTCGAAACAAGCTATTTCTTGACCATTGGCAATTCTGATGTCGTTGTTGGACAAATTAAGAACTCTACTTAGTATTTCTCGTCCGGTTTTAACTATAGCCCGTCCAACTAAGTAGTCATGAGCTGAGTGTACGGGCTCCTCCATTCCAACGCAGCTCCCAGGATTGCTCTCTAGCTGCCCATGAATAATCTGTTCCGTTCGACCGGGAATTCTAGCTGAAGACTTTGCTACAATTTTTATGGAGGTGACTGAACTGTTGACGAGCCCTGTCAATACAAATTCCTCATTTAGGATCCGAGGAACATCATATCTCGGTTCGAACATAAATCCATGCTGGCTAATTAGGTCCATACCCAGTATAAAATCATCCTGAATATTCGCTACCAGGACGCTATGCCGGATCATGTTGTCCCCTATCTGTAACATGACATCTGCCTCATTCTGTATTGACATGGACTCGCCGGTGACTGTTCTGAGCTGGAAGTTATTGGTAACTGGCCGAATCTCTGATGCTCTCAAAACCCGGGACTTGGCAATGGACACAGCGGCGCCGGTGTCGATGGTGATGGTAATTGCTCGGCCATTGATGGTGCCCTTGATGACTAGGCTGCTGCTATCTCTGCAAAATCCCCGGATGGATAGTGTTTTGGGGGCTGGTGGAGGATCAGTCAGCATTCGCCCCCTTATGCTGACATTCCCTGGACATGTGGCTGTTTTGTTGGTTACGCTTGGTCTGTGATCGTTCAAGTAGCCTGACTCTGCAGTCGCGTTGAAACACACACACACGCACACACACACACAATATATATATATATATATATATATATATATATATATATATATCATCATCACCCGGGGTGGTTGCTGGTCCACTACCGGGCGCCTCCCCAGGTGGCGGATAGGGGGACGCTGTCCAGCAATGGGGAGTACTAAGGATTTCCTCAGGGCGGACCAAAATCAGATAGGGGAAGGAACCCCGAAAATAAACCATTCATGGATATGGGTGATAAGGTCAACTTAATACCCCAGGTGGGTACCTCTGCAGAGGATAATCCCACCACCGGTTCCGATCGAGTGAAAGCCTCGGTGGCCGGTGCACGCTCCACGGATTCTGGGCGGAGCGAATTATCACTGGTTCCGTCACATAGTGACAAGAAGAAGAAGAACACCGTTAATGGTACATCATCGACCATTAAAACTAGAGTTGGCAGCAAGACACTATTCAGCCAAGTCCTCCAAAAGGCGAATAATGGAGTTGACGTCCCCCAAAGGGCAACAGATGAGAGTGGCGCTCCAAACAAATTAGGAGCAAAGATCGATGAGCTCTTGAGGTTCATTGGGCCTAGGCACAATGTACATCATGAGATCAGGAAACTGGCACACGCCATTAAGTCAGAATATGACAAATATCTGACGTCAACGACGCGGCCATCTCCTGTAGCGAAACTTGCTACAACACAGACATCGCCAGTAAAGGTGTCAAACACTCAGACACAAGGTGAAAAGCAAAAGGAGGTCCCAAAAGCGGCTGCCTCAAAAGCAGCTAACTCAAAACCGGCTGCATCAACACTGGCGGCCCCAAAGCAGGCGGCTTCAATAAAAGTAGCCTCACTGCCGGGAGACTCTGTAGCAAGGACCTCGCCACCGAAGTAAGACACAAACTCTTAAACCGGTGCTAAAACCCGGTAAAGAAGGTTGCCAGAACTTCGGGCAAACCACCCAGGCAAGTAGGGTGGTCAATACAGAAGCGGAGAGAAACAATGGATTAAAATCCAAGTTTAAACCGCAGACCAGAAACCAACCTTCAAACCAGTTGACTGACTGGCAACTGGTAAAGAGGAAAAAGGCCCCGAGGACCAATAAGCAAAAACCAGCGCCACATTGTACGCTGCTTATAAAGAAAGGCGCGAAGAGCTCCCATGCAGATATCTTGCGAGGTATCAAAAATGATCCCACCTTGCAGGATATAGGCAAAAAAGTCAATAAGATCCGACGAACAGCTAAGGGAGATCTCCTTTTGTTATTCGCGAAGGCAGACGCTCAGGAGATGGAGCGCTATTGTAACGCCATCAAGAATAAGCTCCCAAGCGGGCCCATTGTACAATCTCGAATACCGCAAATCGAGATTGAAATTAAAGACCTGGATGAGATCAGTACCAAGGAAGACGTGGTAAAGCTGCTCAAAGATAATATCGACGGCCTGGCAGAGATCACTGAGGAGGCAGTGAAATCACTTCGACGGGCATATAGATCAACACAAACGGCAGTTGTTTGTCTCCCAGAGGTCCAGGCCAAGAAATCTATCGCACTTGGAAAGCTGAAACTTGCGTGGGGCACAGTACGTGTTCGCGAGAGGATCAGCCTTCGACGGTGCTTCAAATGCTGGCACTTTGGGCACAACGCCCAGGCGTGCAGAGGCAAGACTGACCGAAGCAGTTGTTGTCACAGATGCGGAGGCGCTGGTCACAATGACTCGGCTTGTCGACAACCTGCCAAGTGCTTACTCTGCAAAGAGAAAGATAGTAGGTCAGACTGCCGGCATGTTGCTGGTAGTTGGAAATGTCCGATCTACCAACAGGCGATGAGAGCAGCACAAGCCCGTAAATGAAAGTACTGCAACTCAACCTCAACCATTGCGAAGCAGCCCAAGACCTACTGGTACAGCGGGTGCGGGAATTGGATTGCGACGTAACCATAATCTGCGAACAGTACAAAAACTTCGACACCCTGTCCTGGGTAAATGACACAACGGACAGAGCAGCGATATGGGCTTGCGGTAAACTTCCGGTCCAACAACTCCCAAATACCCCCGAACCATGGCTTGTGAGAGCCAAAGTGGGAGGGGTTCACTTCTATAGCTGCTATGCACCTCCTAGTGCACAGCTCGAGGAGTTCGAGTTATTCTTGGACACCTTGGCGGAGGATGTACGGAAGCGTGAATCGGTCGCCATCGCAGGTGATTTCAACGCCTGGGCAATTGATTGGGGATGGCGGGAAACGAGCGCGAGAGGACGAGCTCTCCTTGAGACCATGTCTTCGCTCAAACTGGTACTCCTCAACACAGGAGCCGTAAGCACATATCGCAAAGGCACTGCCAGCTCCATTATCGACGTGACCTAATTAAAGAGGGCTGTGAGTGGCGGGTCGATGAGAGTTTACTAATAGCGACCACCAAGCTATTATTTGGGAAATAAACACCACTCCCAAACGAAGATTGTGTGTCAGTCGTGCGAGGTCACAGCCAGTCGGTTGGAACAAAAATGCTTTCGATGCTGATTCATTCGCCTTGGTTATGGAGCAGGAACCATTGTCAATAGCAACAAGCGCAGAAGCCACTGCCAAAGAGGTAATGACAAGCGTTGTCAAATCCTGCGATGCTTCCATGACAAGGAGACGGCAGAACAACAGCCGCCCACCAGTGTACTGGTGGAACGACACGATCTCACAACACCGACGAGAGTGTCTCAAAGCACGAAGGCTGCATCAACGAGCACGGAGACGCGACAGGGTCACAACAGAAGAACTAAGGCTCGACTATGAGATAAAAAGACAACAACTACGAAGAGCCATTCTCTCAAGCAAGAAATCCTACTGGAAGGAGTTGTGTGACGAAGTTGACCAAGATCCATGGGGAAAACCGTATGAAATCGTGATGCATAAAATCAAGGCCCCCCCCATGACATCAACGAACTGCCCCGAATCATTGCACCGCATTGTCACTCACTTGTTTCCTGCGAAGCCTGAGCTACCCGCTTATCCTTCGTGGCAGGTGAGGGACGAAGATATACCATCAGTGACTATCAATGAGCTGATGGGCGCGTGCAACCGGCTCCAAAACGGTAAGGCTCCCGGTCCAGATGGCATACCTAACATCGCGCTAAAATGCGCCATAGCCAATAGGCCTGACATGTTTCTACACATGTATGAGACCTGCCTAAAGCAGGGGGTTTTCCCGACTAAGTGGAAATAGCAGAGGCTTGTGCTCCTACCTAAAGGGGGAAAGAAACCTCCAGACGCACCGTCATCATATCGTCCCCTCTGTATGTTGGACTCTGGGGGAAAACTCCTTGAAAGAATAATAGCAGATAGGCTGGAGCCCTACGTTGAGCCTTTCATCAGCTATTTGGGGGGTGCTCCTGGACACACGGCTCAACTTCAAAGAGCACATAATCGCGGCCAGCAAGAAAGCAACTGGGGTACAGGGGGCATTATCTAGAATAATGCCGAATGTCGGAGGCCCTAGACAGATAAGAAGACAGCTACTGGCAACAGTAACTACTTCTGTTTTGTTGTACGGGGCATCGATATGGGAGAAATCGATCGAGCTACCATCGTACCGCCGGAAAATGAAATCAGTCCAGCGGCTCTCAGCGATTCGAGTGGCATCATCCTACCGCACTGTGTCTTACGAGGCGGTGAGTGTGATTGCCTCTACCCTACCATCCTACATCTTGGCTGCAGAAAGGGGACGGCTTTATCGCAGAAAGTTAGAAAAAGACCAACCGACAGGAATGAGCGATGAAAGAGCCATGAGTCTAGGGCAATGGCAGGAGAGGTGGGCCAGCTCTACTAAAGGCCGGTGGACATATCGATTGATACCTAACATCAGTCGTTGGGTCAACCGCCAGCATGGGGAGGTTGGGTTCTACATCACTCAACTCCTGACTGGACATGGATGCTTTCGAGCATACCTGCACAGATTCAGGAGGGCAAACTGCCCACACTGTACGGACGTGATAGAGGACGCGGAACACGTGTTCTTCTCCTGCCCCCGGATTCAGGATCAACGTGCTGAAGTGGAGAGGATTCTGGAGACTAATATCGTTCCAGAACAATTAGTAGAAGCCATGCTGAAGGGCTCCCAAGCCTGGAACTTGGTATCAGATTACGCGGAGACTATCCTCAAAGAACTCCGCAATACGTTCGAGGAGTAGGCTTTAGAGGCTTTCAATGTAAGAGCAGTAAACATCTGCAATGAACCACCCTTGCGAAGTAGTATTGACTAAGATTGCCGCAGGGGACCATGGTTGTAGGAGAAAGAGGTTAGGGTTTTAGCGGGTATACGGTATACTGGTTTCAATGCAACGATTTACTCTTGCTTTGAAGTCATTGATTTGGGAGACCCGCACAGCGGCCAGCACGTGCTAGCTAAGTACGCAATGTATTTCCACCCTCTTCGGATAAATCATCATCATCATCATATGCAGCTAATTTCCACCATTATTTCATGGTGTAGCCTCTCTTACATATTCGTTTCGCAATTCTCTCCATGTTGTTCTGTTGTACGCTTTTTGGGACCAGGTTATGCCTGCTATTTTCTTGATGTCATAGTCCCATCTTACATTGGGGCGTTTCCTTGGTCTTTTAACACCCCTCGGATACCATTGTGTGATTTTTGTTGACCACCTATTATCTTGTCTTTTTGCCAAATGCCCTGCCCATTGCCACTTCAGAGATTTCACTCTGTGGATAACATCTATTACCTGGGTTTTGTTCCTTATCCACTCTATTCTCTTCCGATCTCTTCTCGTTATTCCGATAATGCATCTTTCCATAGACCTTTGTGCTACTTGTAGTTTTCTTGTAAGTTCGGTTTTCAGAATCCAGGTTTCACAACCGTATGTCAGTACTGGTAGAACACACTGATCAAATACTTTCTTCTTAAGGCGGAATGCTATTCGTGACTTGAAGATTATGGAGTTTCTTCCAAACGTCATCCATGCAAGTTTGATCCTTCTGTTTATTTCTGGTAGTAGCGAACCTGATATGTGTATTAATTGACCTAGGTATATATATTGGTCTACTATTTCCAGAACTGTGTTATCTATTGTGATGTCTTGTGTGTCTATTAGTTCGTTGTACATTATCTTTGTTTTTCCGATATTTATTTTTAGGCATATTTCCTTGCTTACTCTGCTAAGTTCATTGATTTGATTTTGTAGTTCTCCTGCGTTATTGGCAATTAGGACAATGTTATCGGCGAATCTCAGATGGTTTAGATATTCTCCATCTAGGTTCAGTCCTTTGTGGTCCCAGTCTAATCGTCGAAAGATACTCTCTAATGCCGCTGTGAATAGCTTCGGTGATATTGAGTCACCTTGTCTGACTCCTCTGTTAGTACGAAATTCAGGGCTGCCTTCGTATATTCTGATTTCGGCTTTGGCTTCCTTGTATATATTAGCCAACGTTTCTATGTATGGTTTATCTACACCTTGTTCACTCAGGGCGTTGATTACCGCTTCGGATATATAGTGTCGAACGCTTTTTCGAAGTCAATGAAGGCCAAGGCAAGTGGTATTTGATATTCTCTAGTTCGACTGATAACTTCCCTTATAGTGTGTATGTGATCGATTGTGCTGAAGCCACTACGAAATCCGGCTTGTTCTCGGGGTTGAGCGGAATCTAGTGTACTCTGTATTCTGTTTTGTATGATAGTGAATATTTTGTATACTACCGGCAGGAGACTTATCGGTCTGTGGTTCCGAATGTCTTCTTTATTGCCTTTCTTATGGATTAATACTATGAGGGCGCTATTCCATTTTTCTGGGATGTGTCTGGTTCCTAGGCAATTCGTATATATTTTGGCTAGGCGTTTCCATGCTTCTCTACCAGCGTATTTTAGTAGTTCAGCCGTTACTGCGTCGTTACCTGCTGTCTTGCCATTTTTCATTTTGTTGACCGCTGATTCTACTTCCTCCACAAGTATTTCAGGTATTTCTTCTTTCGTCAGCTGTATTTTCAGAGATTCGGGGGCGTTGTATAGATCCTTGTAGAATTTCGTGACATGCTCCATTATTTTGTGTCTATCCGTTATTCTGATATTTTCTTCTGTCAATGCGATTACTTGTCTTTTCCCAATTATCAATGCTTTCTTAGCGTTTTTATAACTTTTCCGATTTTCAACTGCAGTTTCAACCAATTATTCGTATTTTTTGATGTCCTCTGCAATTTTCTTTCTTATTGTCTTGCATAGTTCACTGTATTCTATGCGTTGGATGTCTGTTGTCCTTTTCAGTTCTCTTCTTTTCTGAAGCAACGCCTTTGTTTCCGAACTAAGCTTCTTGTGTTCGTTTCGTTGTTGGCTTCCGCCTATTTCTTTAGCACAGGTCAGTATTGTATTCATTAGTTGTGTGTTGTCTTGTTGTTCCCGGAGCTTCTCTTCTATCCGCGTCTGATATTTTTCAGAATTTTCTTGGTTGTTAATGTCTATGCTAGTAGCGGGCGTCTTCCTAGTAAGTTTAAATCTCTCCAGTTTCGTATTAAGGACAATCCTTGCTCTGACAAGTCTGTGATCGCTTCCTGTCCTGATTTTATATAGCGTGCTTACATCTTTGATGGTATTAATCTTGTTTGTCAGGACAAAGTCAATTTCATTTTTGACTGACGCATTTGGAGCTTCCCAAGTCTATTTCCTATTAGAATTTTTCTTGAAGAAGGAGTTTGATATGTACATGTTCTGATAGTGTGCTTACTGTACTAATCTCTCACCTCTTTCGTTTCGTTCACCGAACCCGAAGTTCCCCACTGATCCTTCTCGGTCTTGTTTTTTCCCTATTTTCGCGTTGAAGTCGCCGATAATGTATTTGAAATGGCTGTTGTTGGTATCTAAGGCCTCTTTGATTTCGCTGTATAGTTGTTCGATTTCTTCGTCAGAATGGCTAATTGTTGGGGCGTAAACTTGTATTATTTGAATAGAGTATCTTTTCGAAAGCGACAATGTTAGACTTGCGACTCTGTCTGATGTTCCGGACACGCCTATAATTTTATCGGTCCATCTCTTATGGATGAGGAATCCAACACCACTAGTTCTTCCTGTTGGTGTTCCTCGGTGGTATAGGAGGTTGCCTGATTCAAGTGTTATTAGCTCTTCGTTTTTCCTCCTAACTTCACTTATGCCAATGATATCCCACTTGATTTTTACTGCCTCTTGTTCTAATTCTACAATTCAAGCTTGGTTTGAGAGTGTTCGGCAGTTATATGTTGATGTAGTGTAGTCGAATGTTTGCCTCCCCCAGAATCCTTGAGGCAGACCGGTTTCCCGGTGTGGGATTGCTTACCCACCTGGGGTACAATTCCGTGAGTTTTGTAATTCGACATGTTTGAGGTTGTGAGGCATACCTTACCACGCTGCCTCAATGCGGTTTGGTAATATATATATATATATGTATATATATATATATATATATATATATATATATATATATACAGTGTTCTAAAATTAACAGAAGCGGGTTTTTGCGACCATACAGTTTTCCGATAGTGGTAAGTGGGGTATTTCTTAAGGAAAAATCACTACTTCTGAGGAACTGGAATTAATACAGATATGGAAATTATGATATCAAATGTGAAAAATGTCTAAAATGTCAGAAATGTGAATATGTCAAATATGTCAAAAGCTTCAAAAATATGAAAAAGGCAAAAATATTAAGAATGTCTGTTAAAATACAATTAAGAAAAAAATAGAAAACGGGAAAATAGCAATATCAAATATAAAAAATATTAAATACTTCTTCTTATTAAATTCCAAAATAATGTTATTTTTAGAAGCTGTTGTAGTCATAAAATTCAAGATAAATTCGTCAAATACTTTCATTTGTCTAGCCCGTGCGAAGGCGGGACGGGCCAGCTAGTAATATATATAATGAAAGGAATCATAAAAAATATAAACATAATGTATTTTGTATTTTTAAAATAATGTTTTCAATAATTTTAATTATTTATTATTTGACCCATTCCCCTCTTTATGTCCCAAACTACTCAGCCTATTGACAAAATAAAGCGAAAATCCTAATTAATTTTTGGGGGCCACATTAACAAACTAAATAAATATTTTTATAAAAATTAAGAGCATCATGTAGAAGATGCAATAAAAAGCCTTATTGTGAGAAATAATTGTGTAAATGTTTTCAAAAAAAATAAAACGCTTAATTTAAAAGATAATAAGGAAAATGTAAGCAAATCCACTCATTCCGTGCTTCTCTTATACTGGATATTAAAAAAATATATATATAATATGATTTACTTTCATTATAATAAATTTCAAAGGTGGTATGGAACCCTTAGCAGTAGCTGGTCAGTTATAGTTTATGAACAGATGATACAATTTCTCTATGATACGATGTAAAAATTGTGTAGTCATAATTTCACTTTACTTACGTCTTTCTTTGCTAGCTTTTTAACTTATTCCTAATCATTGCCTTTAATAACTAAGCTATCTACAGAGTTCCTTATGTAGTTTCATACTACTACGTTACATTATTATCGTTTTCTTGATTTTGTGTTGAGATAAGTTCAATTATTTTATATAGTTCTAATTTTTCAGCAATTAAGCCCCATCAGCAAAACACAAATGGTAGAGATATTCCTCATCAACATTAAGTCTTTCGTAGGTTAAACTTTTGATGGTTTGTAATGCTACGAACAGCTTCGATGACATAGCACCACATTTTCAGACCCTTTTGTTAATGAGAAATTTCCGGCCACTTTCATATGTTGTTATGGCGGCCTTGGCTCCCCTGTATATCTTGGCCACTGTTTTTATGTAATGTTTACCTACACTTTTTTCGTCAGGGCGTTGATTACAGCATTTGCAAAATTGGTGTCGAGCAGTTGTGTCGAAGTTTTATCGGAGTCTTATAAGGCAAAGGCAGCTGCTATTTAAAATTCTTTAGTCCGACTTATAATCTTGAGGCTGAATAGGGCTGCTATCATTGTAACGCGGAAGTTTATTTGCATTTTATTTAGAAGAATATTAATGAATTCATAGTAAACCTCCAGCAGAACACTATCATTAATTTCGAATGTCTTCAATAAAATCTTTCTTGTAGATTAATATTATTTGTGTCATATTTTGTTGGTGTAGTATATGTCTGGTTCAGAATCAGTGTGTACTTATTTTACCAGCTCTTTTTTAATTAGTCTACGGGGACCTCCTCCGTTTTAATAACGGAATAACTACTTTTTATAGATTCTTGAAGAATTTGTTAAAGTGCTCTAGTGTGTTATTTTTTTCGTTATTACCAGGTTTTATTCTGTTATTGCGATAACTTGTTTTTTACCAATTATTGGGGTTTTCTTAGAGTTTCATTGCATTCGTAGATGTCTTCCGAAGTGCGCTCTATTAAATATACCAATTAATCTTCCACACACTGCATGTCAGCTGTTACCTTCAATTCCCTTTTCATTGTAGGGAGCATTTGTCTTTAAGTATCATTTGTAGTTTTGGATCCGTTATTGTGATCCTCTTGTTTTTTTGCAACGGTAATAACTATGTTTATTAGCTGGGTGTTGAAGGATTCTTGTAGTTTCTCTTCTAGTAGTGCTTAATACTGTTCGAAACTTTATTTAAGTTTATTATTATTTATGGTATTGTTTCATGTTTTCTTGGTGAGTTTAAATCGCTACCTGTTCTAAACGTTTTTAGCTTGCTTACATATCTGAAGGCGCTGACCTTGTTTGTCCTCTCAAAGACTTTTCATTCATGACTAAACCATTGGAACTTCCCATGTCTACTTTCCATAGAAGCTGATGAGGAATACTTTTTTTATACATTTTCATGTAATGTTCGTTCTGTAATATCCTCACTGCTTTTTATTAATACACCAAACCAAAAATCGATATTAACATGTTCTTGGAAAGTACAATAAGGCTTAAACTAATGATCACATTAAGCATTTACGTCATTTAGTAACATGTAAAAAATTGTGTATAGGATATTAGGTTTAGAGCAAACTAACTATCAATAGAATTTAAAACTTGAATAAAATACATAAATGAACGTCTCAAAATGGGATTACCTTTATTTTGTTCACCACTAGAAACTCGGTGAAGATGTTGGCAGATTTAGCTTTGCGTAACTTATACCCAATAAAAAATGCTCTATTGATTCAAAACTATTGTCCCCAATACCCACACTAAAGTTAAATTTAATATAAGAAAATGCAAAAGATTGAACCCCATTGCTGATAAAGAGATGTATAAAACGTCCTGTATGCCTAAAGAATTTTTTGATTATGAAATATTTTATTTGTTCATCTTTGTATTATAACATCTTTGTATTTACATCACAGAATCATATGTTAAAAGAGTTGTTCTATCGGAAATGGCAACACCGTACTCGTGCTCTGTCACTTCAGCTTATTTAATTACAGCATAACAAAGTTGTTTCCTTTATTTTCCCCAGGCTGTCCCAGCTTAACGAAATAAAACTATTTGTCTTGTTTCTGTTATGAAGACGGGAGATATTTCTTTTTGTTCCTTGATACCAGCGCGACGGAGTTAGTGTCACTAATGAAGTTATTACTTGTTTTTGCTGGCATTCACGTGTGCCTAGCAGTAATTGCCTATATATAATTTCTACGAAATTAGATCTGCCAGCTTTCACATGAAGCTTGCAGTAGGAATACTTATTCTATAATATCCCTTCAAAACATATTTAATGTAATGTGTTGCAATATTTATGATATTATTTTGTAACAATCATATATATATATATATATATATATATATATATATATTATAAATTTACTAGGGCCATTAACGGCTGGAATCGTATATATCAGAAGGTGCTTAACGGGAAGTAGCCAAAAACGTGGGAAATAATAACAAGAGTACTCTTTTTATGTATGAAGAGCCTTCCTAAATAATTTATTACTTCGTCAGTTCAATTCTAAAAGTTACACAAAATTATAAAGATGGAATAATGTATAATAAATTTTAAATGAGAACTTACTGTAAGTGAGTCATAAATATGAAAACCAACATTTCTGAGGAATGAATATTAACATATAACATAATCTAAAAACAGTCTTGAGGAAAACACATTCACATCATTTACAATTAATTCGATAGGCAAATTGACTGAATAATGTTTTATGATGTTACAGATGTTTTGATTTTACAGATTTTTGTATATGATACTATTTCAAATAGTCATATATTATAACAAACAAATTAAATAGGATTAAAAAGTGTTACGGAAAAGTATATTTCTAAAACAATTTTTATGCATATCCGTGGTTTAAATTAAATTAAACTGAATTGTGATAGAGTGAATATGTTATACACAATATATCTTATAGGAAGTGGCTAATAAAGAAAATAATTATAGTTAAAAAAAACTTTAAAAATACGCTTTAATAACAAACCGAACTAAAAAGCAGCAAATAATTTTTAATTATGGACAGTTTATATTACAGCAGTAGAAAGTCGAAAAATCAATGATGATTAATTACCTCAAAATAAAAATATAATAAAATTTAAGATATTAACAGAAAAATTAGATTTAAAGTAAAAAACGTGGGGTGCATAACTCTCCTCTTAGAAATAGTTACCAATAGAATACTTATAAAATTTAATAATTCAAGCACCTCATGCTTTTTACTCTGAATCGAATTTTGCTGTTAATAACTTAAATTTTATTATATTTTTATTTTGAGGTAATTAATAACGATTAATTTTTCGACTTTCTACTGTTGTAATATAAACTGTTCATAATTAAAAAATATTTTCTACTTTTCAATTCGGTTTGCTACTAAAGCATATTTTTCTAGTTTTTTAAACTATAATTATAAGTTTTTAGTCTCATGATGTCTATAGTTTTATAATTAAAAAGTTCACTTCATGTTTGCGTAACCTTTCCATTTTATTCCCTCAAGTCCTACTACTGCCAACTAGATGGCAAACGCAGCCTTAATAGATGAATTTGGCATTTAGGCAAGAACAGTGACAAAAAGACAATTTTCAAGTGAATCAGACTTCTTTAAGGTGGTGAAAATTACGTTGAAAGTTTCTGTTAGATATACACATACATTTCAACGTAATAAAATCGTATTAAAAAATACATCAGCAACAAATGGAAATCAAAAAATATACTTCAGTTAAATTATTTTAACTAGACTATGTAAATGACCTTAGATTGTTTTCAGTTACAGATCTATCTTTTTATTGATATTATTTTCTTGGTTGTTAATATGTACAATCTCTAAGAAATTTCTTTTGAAAGTATTCCTTTTACAAGCCAAAACTCGAGTATTTTTAATATCTGGAGTATGATTTTGTTTACATTATGAGTTGCAAGTGTACAACTTTCTTTATTAAGTCTAATCTCACTTCTGGGGGAAGTGGTTCTGTGTTTTAGATTTCTAGATGTTTGACCAATATAAGAAACTTATCCAGCACATTTATGTCTGGACACCTTACACTGAGAATATTACGCCTAAAATGCCTCACATTTTCAAAACTAAAGATAACATTGTATTAGCACAAAAATCTGTTAAAACTGGTAATTCTGTTTTCAGAAAATAAAAGAGAAAACTTCAACTAATCATAAATCTAATGTAATCTACAAAATTGACTGTAAAGACTGTCAAGCCTCTTAGACTAATCAAACATCAAGAAATCTCAAACGCAGAATTACTTTCCACAGAACTGACATTGGATGTAATAATGAAAGTTGTACACTTCCAACTCATATATTGTCCACTTTTTTTTGAAACCGATTGTTTTTTCTAAACTTGTTTAATGTATAATTTTAAGTGATGGTAGACCCATTAACAAAGCTTTGCAACTGGGGAAAGGACAGTTAGCTGAAACGAAAGAAGAAAAAAAATTAAACGCCTTGAATAATATAGTTTCCTTGTAATTTTCTTTATGTCTATAGTAAGATAATGTAACATTACATTTTTGTCGCATAGTATAGACCCGTTAAAGAACAAGTAAACAAAGAAAATATCTGAGGCTTGAACTATGCAAAACCTATTTAAATAGCCTAAACTGGACGTTAGATGTGTCGTTTATCTACAACAATTGTTTGCTTGTAACTAAAACATGAATATTGATTGCAAATATTAACACCAACGGATAGCATAAAATTATCTTCAAACATAAACACGTACCTTTCTTTTATTCTGTTGTATTTGTGTTATTGCGATATGCTTATTGGAATTGATTTGTTTTAATGTAAATTTATTTTAGGTTGAATTGTTATTTAGAATTCTTTTGACATCTACGAGTGTTCCGAGGCTAGTTGCTAAGAGCGGGATGACACATTTTAAATGGGTTAATGACATTTATGGGAAGAAGATTAATAATAGATTCGAGCACTATAGATTTCGAGCATTGGTGTTGGATGTTGGTATTAGAATTTAGATAGGTTGGTAGGATGGAGTTGGATTTCAGTTGTCGGAGGAAGAGGGAAGTTGGCTGCTGACCGTCCTGGTGAACGATTTTTGCCCGTTGACTGCCCTAGTGAAAGGATGTACTTGGAATAGTACTTGGAGAGAGAGGTTATGATGTAAAGTGTGATGATAGAGATATCTTCAAGTGTAATCTGTATTTATACTGACAATTTTGTGCCATCCGTGACTGGGATTTAGTTAGATACACTTTAATCGTTGGTTTCCTTATTGGAGTGGTGATATTTTTGGATTTTAACGGAAACCACCCTCGTTTTGAGGATTTAATACAAGCTCATCACTCATTCTCTCGTTGATCTTCTGTTTCAGCAACGTGTAATTGGTGTTTCCGTTAGTAGTTTGGTGATATTTCAGGAAAACAGTGGAAACAGGTCTCATTTGTGAGGATATGATTGCTGAATATTTGCATGTACTCTCGTTGGCCTTCCTGGATGACTAACTGGTCAACCACCAATTGAACATTGTATTTAAGACCTTTAGCCCACCCAAGGCCTTGTTTATCTTCAGTACATGGGGCTATCAACTTCACTTAGTTCGCCAAATTTTTGGCAAGTCCTGTGTTCATTCGAACGAGTTCGATTCTGGTTTATTGGGAACCGGAAACCTTCACCGTTTGCCGAAGCAACGACGGCGTATTTTTGCTTCGATTTTCCAGAGGATAGCTGAGTGTAGTGACTTCGCTTGTGTATCAAGGTCCTTTGTAATTTGAGTCAGTGTATTTATTTTTTGCTCATCATTTATTTTTCACATTAAAGAGCATTTATTATCTGAATAATTTTTTGAACTTATTAAATTTAATAAATAACCTGATCATTTAGTAAGACATTTGACTGTTAATTTGCTCATATAAAATTGGTATTTATACAGTTACTTTAGTGCTAAATTTTGCACATCATTTCATGATAATTGATTTAATATATATATATATATATATATATATATATATATATATATATAATATATATGTATTAGATGGTTTCCGGGAATTCATCCGCGTAGTTGATAAGTGATCCCTGCCGGGATCGATGGTAAAATGACGACGTTTCGGCAGAGTAGTAATCAGTATTCGAGTAACTAGAAGCGAAAGCAGAAGGCTACGAGAATTATGCGAACCGACCTGAAGAGGGCAGATGTAACTCGTCATTTTACCATCGATCCCGGCAGGGATCAGTTATCAACTACGCGGATGAATTCCCGGAAACCATCTAATACATTTAGTGCCCGCGAAAACTTAAAAACATATATATATATATATATATATATATATATATATAGTATTTGGCATTTAGTGAAAGCGTCGTGTGAGCTGGTAACGTGGCCTTATTAATTCATTTATTTTGGATGTTTTAAAGATAATATTTATTTCTAGATTTATGAAATCATGATTGATTTTTCTTGAAGTTTAAATGTAATTAAACACTTATGTCAGTAACTGAATTTTTGCTTCAGATTTCAAAATAACAGTAAGGTTATTAAATTTGATATAATTTTGAATTATTCATAGTTGAATATGTCGTTAGCGACTTTGATGTTATTTTGAATATTGCGCAATTAAGTATCTCATTTCTGATTTTAGATATATTGTGCATGTTTACGGATCACAACAACATTTGAATAATTAACTTAATGGTTCTGATAAAATTTGTGTATTTTATCTAGGTTTATTTGAGCAATAGTTAATAATTACATTTGTTGATGTTGGTAATAATTTTTACTACAAATAATATAACAGACTAAAAGTGGAGTAAATTACTTCAGTCTCACAACTCGCAATGACCATATTATTTTGCTCAAACTTGTGAACGCAAAAAACGCGTTGCTATTGCATCAATACTTCCTGGAACCAGTTCACAGTTCAGCACTCACGCCAATCGTTCCCCAGTAAATAGAGAAACAGTGAGGAATTCTGTTATGAAAAATTTAAATAAAACGAATATAGTTGAATATGGATGAATACACGGCAAACGATTGGTGACCACCTAAGCGCTCTTCAAGTTATTCTGTAAAAACCTTCATATCTAACTGTATAGTGGAAAATATTTTTCTGCAAATATTAAGAATATTCCACAAGATATTTCAAATTAAAACTTATTTTCATTATGTAAGAAAAAAATTTAATAAAACAATGATTTAAAAACTTAAAAACATATATTTGAATAACAATAAATATGCTAGCCAGAGCATATACCTTTTACCCACACAAGTATAGTCGAAACACAAAATGCCATAGTTTTAAATGTTGGAATTCATTTCTAACTTCGTAACTACCATGCATCTACTCGGCCCCAGAGAGAAGCAAATTTTTAGTTGCTACCAGGTATTTTACGATAAACATTAAAGGGTTGAAATTATCAGAGTAGCTCGGTCCAAACAGCAACCACCAAAGCGTAATAAACGAACGCAGTAAATTGCATACCGCACAGCGACAATTTAATGTCGGAATCCAAGTTATTAACAGCACTAAGCCGCAGCTCTGCTGCGTTGTTGGCTTAATAGATAGGAAATTTGGTCTGTTAGTAACCTTGATGCTGAAGCCCGAATGAACTAAAGATATATTTGAATAGTGCGAGGATCAGCACTTTGTTAGAAAGATGGCCAACATAATGAATTTTATCGAGCATTCATAAGCACTCTGTTAGCTTAACATATTAAGTGGAAACGCTCCAATGCCGGCAACAAGAATTAATCATTTTCGACGTTGCGGAAAGAATGTTGTTTACTAGCAGCACAGTAGGAACATTTTACCTATGCACAGTTAATTTGTTTGAAATTATACTGAATGCGTAATGAGATTGTGCGATTAGCAACTAATTTTTAATTTATTCCGTTGGATATTCTGTTGTTATTTTAATACCCAACTGATTAATTGAAAATGTATGTGAAAGAACTAACTGCGCATAGCAATAGGTGTTATTGATAGAAAATTAGACTCTTTTTACTTCCCAATTTTTGCGGGGAGAATCTGACTATGTGAAAGAAAATTACAATGGTAATATATCAAACATTCAACTAGAAATTCAAGTCACTACTAATTAATAATTATAAAAAATATAAAAAATTGAGTAACTTGCCTCGAACTAGTTGCGTAGAATCTTAAAAGACAACGGTGAAACACAAAGGTCCTAGTAAAGAAGTTATTAAAGAGTTGGTCGAACATTTCACACGTTTTACACCAGATAAGTAGCAAAAGGCCAAATAATTTATCTTAAATTACTAGCAAATTTGTAATAGGCGAAATGGTGCCACCGGTCGTACGAACGTGCTTCAACAGAGAATAGATACTATAAAGGTTCAACCCATAAGAATACCACCTAAGCGACTACCACGTAGACAACAACAGGCAGTCGAGAAAAATATCGAGTCAAAAGTTACAAAGCCGAGTTACTGAGCCCTTTTTTAGCCCATGGTCTGTTCCAAGCGTTTTACTTGGATAATAGAACATTGAATGATATAACAAAGAAGTATATTCACTTTCTCCTACCACCCTTATAGGTTTCCGTGGGTTTGCCACTCTAGACCTAAAGTGTGAATATTGGTAGGTTGGGCCTCGCGAAAGTGATAGTGAAAAAACAGCTTTTTCCACCAGTAAATGGCTGTTTCAGTTCACGGTCATGCTGTATGGGTTACGTAACGCTCCCTCAACGTTAAAGACCTGCCTAGTAAATCTCGACGACATTCTAGTCGTGGGTCACACAAACATTACTATCGAAGTTTTTTAGGGCTCTGTTCATACTTGACGTCGATCGTTTAGGGATTTGCCACCATTGCCACGATCAAGACTTTGAAACGGCATTTAGACCACTGAAAGCGGCATTATTCTCCAGATCAAGTCAAGAGTTTCCTACACAGTATGGCAAGTTAGGCTTAGACACCGGCACCAGCTGCACCGTTCCAATGGCAAAGAAAAGTGGGAGGTGTCACAATAACCAAGAGCAACCAATTTAAGGCGAGTTTCTATCTCAAATATATCCTTACATGTTTATCTGCCATTCGCGGATAAAAGTGTGGGTAAGCGCTAGTGCTTCTATAAAACTTTATACCTACTTTGTTATGATACTTGACATAGTATTTGTGCAACAGTTAAAAGTTCTAATTATAATTAATACCTACCAATATTGTTGTGTAGAATGTATACTGAAGCCATTATTGAACAGTAGGTGAGTTAGCTTACCTGTAAATAAAAGAAACAATGAAGACCTAATTGATAAAATGATATTATTTGTTATAATAATTAAATATTGCAACGAAACTAATACTTGGTCATTTGACAATCACTCTGTTCAAATATGGATCAAGAATGGATCTTCAATGATCTGACATTTCATCGGAAAAAATAAGGACATGTGGCACGTGAAAGATTTTACGTTATTTTTAAAGAACTAGCAAAGGACCCCTCCATATCCTTATGGAATATGGCTTTCAGTCAAATTAGCTGAATCTATGGTTTTGATGTTACTTATGATGTCTATATCAAAAGTTTTCATGGGAACCAGTTCAATATTCTATCGTTCTTAAGATTAGAGGTCAAAGTATTGTTCTCCGAATACCTCATGATAATATGTATACGCAGCCTCAACACTGAATAGAAACAAATATCGATGAACTTAAGTTGAAGTTTTGTAAAAATTATGTACAATAACAAAACATCAACTAGTTGGAACTCCGATAAGGCATAAAACTTATTTTAGGGCCCCGTAGATAGGTTCGCTATTCGGGACGATTGGCTATTTTTTGCATTTGATTCATTTACTATTGATAAGTGACTTAAGGAACAAAGAGACGATACATTACTTGAACAGACTGGCATAACAATTAAACTAAATCCTTTTATTAGCATAGTTTGAGAAAAAAACATTTCTGAAAATATTCACCATGCTAATAACAGACAGTAATTAAATAATCCAAAGACAGGGGTCAACACAAATGCAAAAATCTGTCTATTTACTATTCCTATTACAGAAGTCCGAACTTTTGTGACATATAACTGCCGCAAACATCTGTTTCTGTAATAATTATCCTAATAAAATGATTTAGATGAATTGTGATCACTCCGTCCGTAATTTTCGGAGTGACGTATCGTCACATTTATCAATCTTAAGTTAACAAAGAAAATAAGAGCATATATGGCCCCGAATGGAGAACTGGTCTTATCGAACCTAAAAGGGGTTTTGTGCCCTATTGTAGATTCACCTAGTTTATTTTTAATTATTCTACATGACCAGTAATTGACATCTACAAATGTGAATTATTGAAACCATATTTTAGTTTAAATTCTTTTTTAAATATTGGAGTTATTTGAGCAATTATTGTTAAATTATTATATAAATGCTTGCAAAGCGATTGTGTTAAAAAAAAAATTAAAACGCTACGTCAGGACTAGGGTCGATTCTGGATTATTGTGCTTTGTTACATAGAATGAATCATATGTAGATGTACTTGTTACATATAGCAAGTCAATTTATTTAGAAATGTTTATAAATACTTTGTTAGAAATCGGTTCGACTCCTTTATCTAAATATTTTGATAAAATTTGCTGTTTTGTCGGTATAAATCAGCTCCGCAAATTCTTCTTTAAAATTTTAGTTGTCATAAAGTAAACTCTTTATGTAAAGTTGGTAGGATAACGAACCGTTAAATTGTTATCAATTTCGAGAGCAACCATTTCCATAATAAGCACCATATAAAATTTAAAAAATTAAAACGTTTTGTGGGTCAAGGCAAAAAATAAAAACTAAGGTCGCCAGTTGATTTATATAATAGAAGATAGATAATATTTAAGATCTAGTCCTACATTTGTTAATCTACTTAGAAAATTATTGTTACAATAATAAAAAAAATCTATTAAAGATCTGTTGTAAAAGATCTCTAATTTATTTCTTTTATTATTGTAACAATAATTCTAGTTAGTTTTATTACACAATTATAAATGGGTTCGGGAATATATTTAGCAATTATCGAGATTGTCAAGTTAGTCTAAAATCTTAAGTTACTTCGTTATATTTCCGTTTACTCCATTCTATGTACTCTTAAAACAAACTTTCAAATTATCAATATTCATTTGTTAACAAAAGAAATATGGCGTTTGCAACAATTTCAACTGTATATAAGTACTGCTGGTGGTCGTAACGATTTTTTCGTAAGGATATAATAAACATGGAAGAAACTTTTAGCAGTTTGATCATGTCTTTTGGTGTCTGATATTTAAATTGGCTAATTTAAAGTGTAGGTTATAACTTTATTACTTTTCTTCGGGAACAGTGTTTGCATTAAAGCGAAAGCGCTGCAAAAATTTATGACTCTGGGAGTTAATGGACTGTATATGAAAGTAGCTCACTGCTCAAACTTGGAAAAGTTAAAACGTACAGGAAAGAGGAGAACATTTATTTCATTTTTCCCAAGAAAGGCTAACTGAAGAGCTAATATCTTACGCACTATACAGAATCTCATTCAACAAATGTTTTTAAGTTTAAAGTGAAAACCTGAGATTTTCCAAGAAGTTCAAATCTTATTGAATACCTTTTATACAATTTGTACAGGGAATAATATATACAAAGAATGTTTCTTTCTAGTAACGATAAACATTACCGTGAGAATTCGGTTATTTGCGGTAATCAAAATAAACTTCATGTTATTAAGCCTTTACTATGAAACGACTAAAAGAACGACAGAAAACTCTATTATTTCCTTTGTATGTTACTTATTCGAGTAACTAGAAGCGAAAGCAGAAGGCTACGAGAATTATGCGAACCGACCTGAAGAGGGCAGATGTGACTCTGCCGAAACGTCATTTTACCATCGATCCCGGCAGGGATCAGTTATCAACTACGCGGATAAATTCCCGGAAACCACCTAAAACATATATATATATATATATATATATATATGTCTAGTCGTAGGCTTTCACGGATGGAACAATGTGAAGAAATATTTTTCTTTTTATTTTTACCCGGGAATACATCCGTTCGTTATATTGATTTATCTTTGAATCCTGCAGACGTTTCGCCAAGGTCGCACTTGGCATTCTCAATGCGTTGTCGGAGGTCGTATCGCGCCTGATAGGTCGGCGTTGACTCCGCCCCCTTCGCTGCCGTGTCGGGTGTGTTGCTTGTTGATGGGTTTGTATTGTGTGTAGCTAATTGTATTTTATTTTGATGTTCTCGTATCAGTCTGGTATTGTAGTGAGGAGTTTGTGAGATCTGTTTACAACTACTAGCGACAACATACAAACCGCACCAGACTGTAGGCACAAGTTTAGGAAATCCCAAACCAAAAAACTTGAAAACCAAGCGGTATATGGTATAACTTGAGAAACGGCCTATAAGGTATACGTCGGACAAACGAACAGGAGAATTTCAGCCCGTTTAGAGGACCACAAATTAAAAGTCAAAAATAAACAAGCGACATCGGCCCTAGTCCAACACCAGCAACAATCGGTCCATAAAATCAATTTCAATAGTTGTAAACAGACAACTAAACAAAAGAGACGACGCCCTGAACCTCTCTAACACACGGAAGACAATTATTAAACATCAAAATAAAACACAAGTAGCTACGCAAAATACAAACCTGTCAACAAGCAACACACCCGACACGGCAGCGAAGGGGGCGGAGTCAACACCGACCAATCTGGCGCGATACGACCTCCGACGGAGACATATAAAATAAAAAGCTCAGGCAGATCACCTCTCAGTTCACCGTAACAACGCATTGAGAATGCCAAGTGAGACCTTGGCGAAACGTCTGCAGGATTTAAAGATAAATCAATATAACGAATGGATGTATTCCCGGATAAATATTTCTTCATATATAATATATATATATATATATATATATATATATATATATATATATATATTAGATGGTTTCCGGGAATTCATCCGCGTAGTTGATAACTGATCCCTGCCGGGATCGATGGTAAAATGACGACGTTTTGGCAGAGTCACATCTGCCCTCTTCAGGTCAGTTCGCATAATTATCGTAGCCTTCTGCTTTCGCTTCTAGTTACTCGAATACTGAGATTTTCAGAAGCGCTCGCACAGTTATATAGTCGCAGCGGTTCATGGTTGGCACCGTGAACGGCTGCGTGTGATTGGCCCTGGGCGCTCAGTGGGTACGCCTCCCGCCTGCTGATTTGTTATTTCCGGTTGAGTTGTTATTGGACGGGTCCGAGCCGGTACGGTGTTTAATAGAGTTTTCCAACAATACGATAAGTTCTGAATTTCATTGCGTGCGTTTAGACTGTGAGGCCTCGTCGCTATTTCAATTGCCTCTCTTACGAGTCTTGATTTCGGGTGTTCTATATTTGCCAATACTCTGGTGTTCTCAAAGTCTATTCGGTGTGACATCGTGGTTGCGTGTTGCGCAATGGATGTTGTTTTTTCCTAGTTTCTTACAGCGTTCTGGTGTTCATCACGTCTAGCTTGAATTCTTCTATTAATTTGCCCCACATAGGTTTTATGACAGTCTGCACATGGAATCTCGTACACCCCCTGTTGTTCTAAAGGGATCCTCGTCTTCGGAATCCTCAACACTGTGCTTATTTTTCTGTCTGTATTGAAAATAGTATCGATATTGTGTCTCCGTAGAATTCTTGCAATACTGTCCGTGGTCCCCTTGACATACGGTAAATAAGCCTTGGTTATTGGTGTCTCATGCTCCTCGTCTGTTTGTCTCGGTTTTGATCTTAGGGCTCTTTCTATATTTCGGTCTGTAAATCCGTTTTGTCACAGAGCTGTTTTTAAACTGTCCATTTCCTGTTTGATGTTATCCTGGTCAGCTAGTCTTTGTGATCTGGTTACTAAAGTCTTGACGACGGCTTGTAGTTGGGCTGGGTGGTGATGAGAATTAGCATGAAGGTATCTGTTGGTGTGAGTTGCTTTCCTATATACTGTATGGCCAAGGGTTCCATCTTCCTTCCTATTTATGAGAACGTCAAGGAACAGCAGTTGATTGTTGGCTTCAACCTCCATGGTAAATTTTATTTTGTGATGGATGCCATTAAGGTGGTCTAAAAAAGTATAGAGGTGTTCCCTCCCATGAGGCCAAATCACAAATGTATCATCCACATATCATAACCATAAACTGGGTTTAAGAGTTATTGTTCTTAGTGCCAACTCCTCAAAGTTCTCCATAAAAAGGTTCGCTATAACTGGTGAGAGTGGCGATCCCATTGGAGCTCCTTCCACTTGTTTGTATCGTTGGTTCTCGTAAACAAAATAGGTGTTCATCAGACAGTGCCTTGTTAAGTCTACAAGGTGTTGAGGTGGTTTGTATTTTTCTATTATGATATCCAAGGCTTCGTCGATAGGGATGTTCGTGAAAAGGGACACTACGTCAAAACTTACAAGAAGACACTCTGGTTGTAAGACCGTTTTTCAAAGTATTTCGATGAAATGTGTCGAATTTTTCACATATGAGTCTGCCTCCTCTGCAAACGGTTGAAGTTGTTGGGCTAGATATTTGGCTAGGTGTTGTGTTGGGGATCCAACTGAGCTTACTATTGGCCTCAAAGGTGCACCTTCTTTATGTACTTTTGGCAACCCATAGAATATCGGACATCTCGATGACTTTTCACGCGGAATGAGTTGCAGTTGGAGATTTTTGTTGATCCTACTTGCTTGGATTTTGGCCTTGGTTGTTTTCTTCAAATAAGTTGTTGGGTTAGTAGTAATTTGTTTATATGCTGGATCTTGTAGCAATGTTTGAATTTTGTTTGAATAATCCGCGATGTTGTTTTTTACTGCTTTCTTACAGCGTTCTGGTGTTCATCACGTCTAGCTTGAATTCTTCCATTAGTTTGCCCCACATAGGTTTTATGACAGTCTGCACATGGAATCTCGTACACTCCCTGTTGTTCTAAAGGGATCCTCGTCTTCGGAGTCCTCAACACCGTGCTTATTTTTCTGTCTATATTGAAAATAGTATCGATATTATGTCTCCGTAGAATTCTTGCAATACTGTCCGTGGTCCCCTTGACATACGGTAAATAAGCCTTGGTTATTGGGGTCTCATGCTCCTCGTCTGTTTGTCTCGGTTTTGACTTTAGGGCTCTTTCTATATTTCGGTCAGTAAATCCGTTTTGTCTCAGTGCTGTTTTTAAACTGTCCATTTCCTGTTTGATGTTATCCTGGTCAGCTAGTCTTTGTGATCTGGTTACTAAAGTCTTGACGACGGCTTGTAGTTGGGCTGGGTGGTGATGAGAATTAGTATGAAGGTATCTGTTGGTGTGAGTTGCTTTCCTTTTTACTGTATGGCCAGGGGTTGGCTTCTACCTCCATGGTAAATTTTATTTTGTGATGGATGCCATTAGGGTGGTCTAAAAAAGTATTGAGGTGTTCCCTCCCATGATGCCAAATCACAAATGTATCATCCACATATCGCAAAGTTCTCCATAAAAAGGTTCGCTATAACTGGTGAGAGTGGCGATCCCATTGGAGCTCCTTCCTCCTTACACGGAATAGACTTTGAGAACACCAGAGTACTGGCAAATATAGAACACCCGAAATCAAGACTCGTAAGGGAGGCAATTGAAATAGCGAAGAGGCGTCACAGTCTAAACGCACGCAATGAAATTCAGAACTTATCGAATTGTTGGAAAATTCTATTAAACACCGTACCGGCCCGGACCCGTCCAATAACAACTCAACCGGAAATAACAAATCAGCGGGCGGAAGGCGTACCCACTGAGCGCCCAGGGCCAATCACACGCAGCCGTTCACGGTGCCAACCAACAGGCACCGAACCGCGACTATATAACAACGAGTAACTAGAAGCGAAAGAAGAAGGCTACGAGAATTATGCGAACCGACCTGAAGAGGGCAGATGTGACTCTGCCGAAACGTCGTCATTTTACCATCGATCCCAGCAGGGATCACTTATCAACTACGCGGATGAATTCCCGGAAACCACCTAATATATATATATATATACATCATGATCACGAAGGACGAAACTAATGAGGAAATTATCAAAAAGTATAGCGAAAAAATTAATGAGGAATTAAATAAAATTGGCTAAAGAGGATATAAGAAGATGCAAGATGTACAGCATGATCATGCCAGTACAATTATAAGTGAACAACAAAATTTAATTGAAAAAACTATTTATTTCAAAAATTAAAAGGGAAACACAAAATATCATAATTACAAAGGCAAGATGAATTTAAAATAATAAAAGAAACACGGTAGGCTGATGAATTAAAAAGACAACAATTTAAACAGCTAATGGAATTAGCGATAAAAAGTAACAAAGCAGTTAATAAAAAAATACAGATTATGGAATCAGACATAAAGGCAGTAAACTATGGAAAAAAGTTCATTGGATAGTCTCGAAAATAAGGTAGAAAAAGTGGTATTCAAAAGGTATGAATCGAAATTGAGGAATTAAAACAAGACTTACAGAAAAGGACATTTCGGGGTCAGATATGATTAATGACAATATATCACTGAGTCAAGTATACCAAGTGCACCTAAGAGAGAAAACACAGAAAACTAGAGATCGACTTCAGCAGTTTAAAACACTTATCCTATACAGATCAACCAGAGGATGTTAAAGACTAATTGGCTATATAAATTTATATCAGTCTTATGAAAAATATAAAAGTTCAACAAAAGCTGAGCCTTAGTGAGTTAAAGAACAGTACTGAAGCTTTGCAACGTGTTTTGAATGTAGAGGCTACCATCAATTTTTCCAAATCAAGAGTACAAGCAGAATCAGAGCCGTTCTTTTAGAGAGTACTATCCAAAATTAAGTAAATAATTCACATAAAGCAAAAACAAAGAACCAATTATCGCTGTAAACGTATACGGCATTTTCAACGAGACTGCAGGGTGAGGTTACCAGACAAAAATGGGAACAACGCAACTATACCACCACCAGGAACAGTCAGATCAATGGAAATTCTCTTAAATGGGACGCCCACGTTGCACTGTTGCATTCTACCGTTGGAATGGGTTTCGTGTCGTTATTGACTACATAGATGTCAGGTAATTTATCTAATAATAACTTCGGTAAGGAATGCGGGTATCTTCTTCTTTGGGATTACCAGTTGAGACTTAGTTACTGTGCTGTCATTGCTTTCCTAAGTTTTCTTCCACATTCCATCCTCTGCCTTTATGGATTCCTATTGGACCAAGAGTGACATCATGACCCTGGTTAAGTGATAAGAGTAGGTGAATATGTGGGTCGGTCATTTGGTCCCTTATACACTGCTCTGTTGTATAGTCTTCATTCAACTGTAAACGAGTTTGAAGGATGGGTACTCTCCTGGGAGTTGGGGGAGTGTAAGTCAGCGTTAACGCCTTTGTACTTAGTGACTGTTCCTAGTGGTGGTATAGTTTAGTTGGTGAACTCTGACTGGTGATCTCTCCGGTAACCTTACTTTGCAGTCACATTGACAATTCCCTTTATGATTACAACAATAACCTATGCCAACCACTGGTTGTTCGTTTTTGCCTTATCTTTGTTATTTTAATTTTGGGCAGTTCTTTCTCAAGGAACGGCTCTGATTCTTTCTGGCCGTCGGAAACTGGTTGTACCATTGATTCCTTCATGTTCATGAACTTCAATAATATGTTGTCATCCAATAGGTCTGAGGTTTTGTTGACCTTAGACATCTCTAATACCGCTGATAATACTCTGTGTAGCCTATTACTGTTTAACATTTTTAGGAAGGTAGTGTGTTAAACGGCTAATGTCAACTTCAACATTTGGTAAAATATCTCCACCTTTTTGTGCTTTCCCTCTCAGTTACACCTGATGTACTTGACTCAGTGATTGATTGGCATCTGTCTTATCTAATATTGAAATCATCATTTCGAAGTTATCCTGTTTATCCACTGGAATGCACTGAAGAAGTTCTAAGGCTGGACCTCTTAAAGAAATTACTATAAATGTAGACTTTTCTCGGCTACTCCAACCGTTACTGTCAGCGCATGCTTCAAATTGTCGTTTGTACATAGGACAATGTGAACTGTTATCAAAACTACTAGTACTTACAACGTTATAATTTCATTTTCTTCAAGTTTGAATCATCTCGCTTTTTTATTTCATCATCCGCCCTTTTTAAATTATCTGCCTGCCTTTTCAATTCATCCGCCTACCTATTTAATTGGATATTTGTAACTTGTAATTTAGAAAATAGTCCTTTAAGTACATTTTGTTCACTTTTCATGGTAATAACATGAGCTTGCTGCTTTTTATCTATTATTGTTATGAAAAGTTGCTAGTATCCTATGTTGTATTTCTTATCGAATCTGGGTCTCCTTTCTATTCAGTTTTCCCAGGATCAAATTATATTTTTAGTCTGTCATAAGTGATTTCTACAAATCCCAATGCTATCGCTAATGTTATACAGTTTCTGTGGGTGCTAAAGTTTTATTTCACCAAATATAATTAATCGTCACGGTCCACTACAAAAATATTTACTTCAACGGTTGACATACACTCGTTCAGATGTTTCGATACGTTACTCTCTAGTGAACTCAAATTCTCCTGTATGTCAACATTTTATACCATTACAGTGGTACTCCATCTTTTCTATCTGAATCTGGCCTGCTAACGTGTATACTTTCCCATTCCGGCATAGGATGTAAATTCTTGAAACTTTTTTTATGTAAGCAATTGTACTTTCGAAAAATACCTCTTTTTGTCGGCATGTTTATTAGAATGGTTTTTAATATCAGTTTATTTATTCGCAAAATTAGTTTTTGTTAAGTTTCAAAAACGGTTCCTATTTTAGAAACCTAATGTTAAAACAGTTTCCACAGGCTGGATCCCTCACTGTCAAGATATCTGAAGAAAAGTAAGGGTCGCTAGTTTAAGTTAACATTTACAAGCATTATAAATACATTCTAGGGCACTGCAGCGAGAATCCAAGATATATAAAGTGAAGTGTATTTTAAGTTCTTTAGTCTGCTGTTAAAATAATGTCAGCAATGGCTTATAAACTATTGCTTGGCTGATGGCGTAAGCGGTTGGCTGTGACATTTTGTTACTTGAAAATCTCTATTGACTGGTGTATATGAGCCAGTACCACCGCCAAAACCTACGTGGTTTTTCGTACTTTTCGTGCCTTGTAGATTAACCTTTCAATACCTCTTGTCTGGGTTTTTCAATTTCGGCCTAAAGTGGTCTTCAATTTCGGTTTAGACTATTCAAATTTTATTATTACAATTATTCCTGATGTTCCATTAGATCTTAGATTCAACATTATCACATTTATGCTAGACTTTCTGTTGGACTAGCTCTTTTTCATTACCTAGGTAATTCTTGTTTAATTTTAGTTTACATATTTTGCTATGGGTTATATAAGTAGAACTCTCGCTGATTTGAAATGATTTTTCTGACAATTTTTCGATTGACTGCTCGAGATTTTTCTCCAAATTGAATCGCGACTACATTTTTCAACAAAAGTTCTCGGAAATCGACGTGCTTACTCTGCGTCAGAGTTGCAAATTCTAATAGGAAATTTGGTCTAATTTTTTAAGGTCCCTCTGCACTTGTCATAGAAGCTTTGGTGTCATCAAAATCTCTTCTGAGGGCGCCATGACAGGCGAGATTATCGATCGTAAAGACTTGATGTGCAAGCGCGTTCGTGTTTTTCTTGCTGTTGGCCATTCCATTTAAGTGGTTTTCATCTTGTATATAGATTATACAGACACAAGTCTTGAAAACGTTATAAACGTTAATCAGTCTATAATTTCTGTTGTAACGCACAGCGTGATATTTATGGAGTGTACAAAATATATGTAGAATATCATACCAGTAAAGTACAGAATAGCTAATGACTATTCAAGCAAATTGTATTTTTAGCTGTTTTAATAAAACCTCTAAAAGGCAATGAATTATGGAATTTACTGCTTAATTTAATAATTGGGTTATTAGCTATTATTTTATGAAACGAAAACAGGAATTACTAGAAACTGAGGCTGGAAAGAATAAATTATAAAGAACTCTTTAGTGCAAGCCTAAAGAACGTGATATGCGAAATATATTTTGAAAAAGAATACATTGGCAAATTACTCACAGATTATTTTCTCAGAGTAAATGAACCTGGCCATTTTGTATACTCTGTAGAAAAATATGCTAGTACCTAACTATGATAATCTGTCAATAATAACTGGTAAAAGAATGAAAACTGGTAGACATTTATCACTTACATTTTATATTATTATCGAAGCTCTTGACAATCAGCAAAACAATAGAAATATTTCAAATCAAGTGACCTAACCCCCAAAATTCTGTGAAATTATCTGAGAAAATTGATAGGAACAGTCTTATCAGTAAGACCATTGAAGATACTTGTTGGCATGGAGCTGAAAGTGTGAAGGTTATTAACATAAAGAAATAAAAGCATAAAGAAGGATAAGCAATTTTATAGAGGCTGCTGAATAATTCATATTTTGTCACGAAATGTTAAACATATTGACCTTTTTGCCAACAAATCAAATTTAAGGTAAAGATGTTGATATGATAATGAAGTATCATTAACAACAACAAACATTTATAGAATTGTAGTGTTTTTGTACCCAATTTTGTCTATGATTGTAAATCATGTCTTTTTAAATGTTAAATCACGGAAAATATTTGTTAATATATCTTATAATGTTTCATAATCATAGCTTATACGTATTTGAGATATGTACAATTTGTCTATAGTGTAATTTCATACTGTATATTTCTTAAAGTTTACATAATGAGTTTTCTGAATGATAATTGTGGCATCTGGTTTTTAATTTTTCTGAGTTCTTTGGGAATAACACCACATAAACTTGAAAGTCGGTATATTTCAAAAGTTCAAGTGATTACGATATTTGTCATTGCGAATACTCTTAATTTTTAAATTTTTTGTTCAATTTGTGTTCATACTATTGAAAACGTGGTCTGATTTAGACCTTGAAACGTTTGGACTTGTGAAATATACAGACTTTCAAGTTTATGTGGTGTTATTTCCAAAGAATTAAATTTCGGTTGATAGTTTTATTTTGGTAGTACATCCATCTAGTGGTATTTTGTTAAAGTAATAAATGTAGATAAGATGTAGATTCATTTTTTAATTTTAGTGAAAGCATCTTACAAGCTCCTATACAGTACAAGCTGCTTCTATAACGATCGCAACACGCGCTATTCGTTATTTTTTAACACCATTTTTATCATTGAGTTTTCCATCTACTCACTGTATATGGCCAGTGCTGTCCGCAGTAAATGTCACGATTAACGCAAAAATCACGAGATTCCATTAAAGAATGATTTATTTTCGAACGCCTTAAAAAGCAAAATTCTCACTCATTTGTTTGGTTGAGTTTCTGCAATACTGTAATAAGTATATTTTACTATTATATATAACTTTTTTTTAACAGTTACCGTTATGGGGGAGCAATTTACTAGTGTACCATTCAGGAGATCGTGAGTTTGGGACCCAATCAGTGTAATTTTTATATTTAACTAGCCGTTACCCGCGGTTTCACCCGCGTAAGAAATGTTCAAGTTTTTGCAAACAGAAATAAGTTATGAAACATTTGGCTTATCCTATATAACAAAATTTCCAAATTTTTTAAACACCCTACTTAACTATAAATCCACCAAACCCAAATATATTTCAACCCAAACTGCAAGGGCTTATGGACCACCCTATATCACAACTTTATTCGACATTTTTTAAAATTACCTTGTATATGTGTAACTCTACTTCACACTAGAGTGCAACCATCCTGCACATGCTGCTGTTTATTTGCCACCCATAATAACTTTTTTAACACCTGCTGATAACTCTACTCCACTCTGTATTTCAGCTAATATAACAATTATTTCTGATATATTATGAGCCACTTTGTAAAGTACAATTTCACTCCACACTAAATTTTTATCACCCCTTATTTGCAACTTTTTCTAACATTGTGTAAATCACACTCTAAGACTATAATTTTGCTTCGTCCCATGTTACAGGTACGAGTATTCCATATAGTAGAATACAATTGTTCGTTTTAAACTTTTTTTAATCATCTTGTGTAAATAGCCAATCAGTCAAACATTTTAACTTAATTTTGACCGATCTGGTTAACAATAATTCTACTCAGCAAAATACTTCAACCACACTTTATCTTTATTTGCTAAGGGGCCACCATATATAACATTTAACTATAAGTCTACTCCACTCACTATCTTATCTACGCAACTGCTTATGAACTGCTGTATAACCATTTTTAAACCTCCCTGGATGGTACAATTTGTCTCCACCTTATATTTTAATCACCAGAATATGGAACTTTTTCAAACATTGTTTTAATAACACTGTATAACTATAATTGTACTTCGATCCACGTTTCAGATATTGCATATATGCAACAGCTCATGTTCTATCCTGTAAAAAAAATATTCCATCTGTTTAACTATAAATCTACTCCAGACGTTATTTCAACCACCTTTCATATTCAAGTACTTATCGGCCACCCAGTATAACATTTTTTGTACCTGTATAACTATAAATCCATCAATGCCCAATATATTTCACCAAAACCGCAACTGTTAATGGGGCACCCTATATAACAATTTTGTTCAAAATTTTGTTGAATCACCTTGTAAGTATTACAACTACCCTGCATACGCTGTTGCTTATTGGTCAACCAATATATCATTTTTTAAATACTTAACTATAACACTTCTTCTCCCTATATTTCAAATCTCCTGTCTGTGCAACTGATTATGAGCTATGCTATCAGAATTTTTCCTCATATTTTTTTAACCACATTATAAAGTATAATTTCTGTCCACACTTTATTTAAAGCAGCCTTCATTTACAACTTTTTCTAACCTTGTTTGAATCACACTGTGTAACTATAACTTTACTGTGTCCCATATTTAGGCACTCCATATATGCAACTGTTATATAACACAATTTTTTTACCATATATTACCCACCCTGTATAATTATAATTCTACTCCACCCTATATTTCAATGACCTTGTATGTGCAACTACTTATTTGCTATCCAATATGACATTTTTGTACCACCCTGTATACTCAAAATTCTACTCCGCCCTATATTTCAACCATCCGGTAAATGAAACAGATTGTAAATCATTACATTTCTTTAGAATATATTTTTAAACCCACCTGCATAGCTGTAATTATACTCTGCCACATATTTCAACAATCCTATATATACAACTACTTGTGGATATAAAATAATTTATTAACCACTTTATAAAGTATAAATCCACTCGATCTCATTTGTCAACCACCCTGTATAAACAATTTCATCTAACATTTTTTTCAACCCATTTCATAACAATAATACTTCCAACTGGTTACATAACACATTTTTTTCTAAAAAAATATACACCCTTTATAAATATTCTAACCTTGTTTCAACCATATTGTATATGCAACTAATTATAAGCCAAACAATATATCATTTTGTTATCCACTCTATATAAATATAATTTTACCCCGCCCGTTTATGAACCACCTGGTATATGGAACTATTTATGGCCCACTCAATATAACTTTTTTGAACCACCCCGTATAACTAATTTCACTCCCTCTTATTCCAACCACATTGTATATATGCAACTGCTTATGGTACACCTAATATAACTTTTTTTTAGATTTTTAAATCCAGGTCAATCTACTCCGCACTAAATTTCCATTATAGAGAACACCCTATAAAATTACGGTTGATATATAAGTTGATTTTTTTTAATAGAAACATGTAACAACAACAATAAAAGCTAAGCTGATTGAAGTATATAATATTTGGTACCTCTGGTGGAACCAATAGAGTAATTGTTTTATCCAACATGGTTGAAGTTTTTTCGTTATATCTACCGTTTCTGTCAATTTAGAGAGATAAATTACTACAAGGTTTTAAGTCAAACTATGGGCCTTGAAACAAGAAAAGATTTAGCAAAAATAATTTAGTAGTTCTTACGTGATGCTCGAACCTACATACAAACAAACAAACAAACAGACACACTTACAATTTTATAATAGTATAAATTATATCGCTGTTTGCTTTAAACACAATTAAAAATTGAAATTATTGAAATGTAGACTGATGTAGCAATAAATTAGATAGAATTTAAATTTGAAAATTCTAACGTAGTTTTGATGAAATGATTTTAGTATGCCTTTCTTTCTATTGAGAACATTGAAATATCTGGAAAAATATACAATTAAAACGAACAGAATTTAAGAATGACACGAAAATCGGTAATAAAGAGTACAGGAATAGCAACAGTTAAAATGGGTCACACTCTACATATCTAAACACTTTAAAAAAATGCAAAGGATAACAATTTAATCACTAAAGTTATGTTTTAGCTGCTATGAACTGGACTTGTAATAAAAACAAAAATTTATTTCACGTCGGTGTATTGTCTTAAATATTCAATTCAGCACAAACGAATTCCTCGCAAAGCAATTTATCATTTAATTTCTTACAACATTTGCAAAGAACTTCTGCTGCATATTTTAATTTCAGAGTACAAAGAAAAGCTCTAAATTGAATCAAGCTTAGTAAGTAGCATTCTTTCATTTCCATACGCGTAGTTTTAATTCAGCAGCATTATGTTTCGCCTGCCATTTGCAATGTTACGTCATTTCATTAAAATTCCACCTAGCAGAGAGCAACTTAATAAATTTCAAATGTAGTTAACTCAGCTACATTTCGCTAGTGTGATGAAAATGTTAGGAAGACGAAGCCGCGTCCCCGTATTACACAAGAGGTTATTATTTTCTGGGTTACAATGGATGCAAATAAAACATTCTGGTACAGCGACTGAGAATAGAGTTTTTGTTTCGAATAGTTATATAACTCCCCCTCTTGCAATAAACAATGTGCAAAAAGAATTACTGAGTTTTTAAAATTGAGCTTTTACTCAAGAAACATTTAGATTCATAGAAATAAATTTGAGAGACATTCGTGTTTACTGTTTATTGAAACCATTGTCATCCATAGAGAATTAACTATTGTTCTGTGGCTCTTACTACGTACTTCAGCAGATGTCAGTGGTGATTTTAAAGTTCATCTGAGTGTAAGCCGGTTAAATCTAAGTTAAACTTTAATTTACCAATCAGATTTGGAAAATGACAGGGACATCAATGGAATCTAAACCGAATATTTATTTAAACGTTGAACACTGTAGAGTGACAAAGTACAGGTCATTCGAAGTATTAAAATACGTCAATTTAATATTATTGTTTTTGAACAGAATGGTAAGAGTAGGAAGAAACTTTTAACAGTTGTTCCTTTTTCTTTGTTGCTTTGTCAAAACTAAGGAGAGCCTCATCTTTAAATTGGACAAAAACTGTAATTTAAGGTAAACCGTAGGTTATGGCTAAAATATATTTCAATTATTTGTTGATGGTAATTGTAATATCAAAATTGGCACTATAGCAGTTATCTCTATACTATTTCAACATTTCAGAACTATATTCGAAGTATTTGCCACCATTGACTAAGACTTTACGCGTCTCGACAGTGAGACTACACATTACACAATTTTGTCTTTAAGAAATTTAGATACATAATTACAGTAATAAAAAGTGGTTCTGCATTAATTGGTAAATCTGATTATGGAAAGTTCTCTATTTCTCTCGTGCGTTTGTGTGTTGACAATATATTTAAAAATAATATGATATATACGAGATTCTACTACAAAAAGTATTTAATTTTTGTGGCCAATCTATACAAAGTCATAATTATAACAAATTCTATTAAGTGATATAAAAAAGTAGTTCGCCTGGTAATTTGAAATTATTTGCATATCATATCAAATATTTTGCTTGATCGATATTGACGTTGTTCATTTGATTCTGACATTCTGGATGAGTCAGAAAGTTCGCAGAACAAGTTAGACGTTGCTGAGTTCGTATAGCAAGTTCTACTATCTCTCTCTCTCTCTTTCTCCCTATCTCTGTGCCAAGTGCTATTATCAATTCAAAAACCTGTGTTGAAATCTGAAACTTACTACAAGTTTGATGAAGTAAGAGATGGGTAAACAATTTAGAATTCGTAGGATTGCTTGGCCCCGACATCAAAAGTATATTGTCTAGGTAGGTAATTAATTTGTTTATAACAAGCACCTATTGCTGTATTAAATTTTGAACCTAGTGACTGAAAATTGGTTTTATAATTTCCTTTTTGAGTTAGTACTAATACGTACCTATCTGCATAAGTCCCTACTTACTGTGCTCTGTTGAGGTTATTGCTAATTAATTAAAAGCTGTAGTAAAGTATCTTTAATTTCAAATGAATATTTTGGGATAACTAAACTCGAAATTTATAAAGGTTGTATTAAATTTCAATGCTACCTTAGTAGTTAGAAAATAGCTTAAATCTCTTTTATTTCTTTATTTCACGCACCACTCCCTGAATATTTTAATTTATTTACATCAAACAAAAGGATATCTTCAATTCGCCTTAGGTGCTCCTATACCTATTTGTCGGAATTTGACAAAAAAAGCATTTGAGTCACAAATGAAGTAATGTTAATTCATGTACAATTTTTTTAATACTCGCACTGACTTGAGAGATAATTACACTAAAACTGAAGTTAAGTAACAAGAATTACGTTTACAAAATTAGTAATTTAAGAATTTGAAAATTAGAAAGCATAGTTTAATAAATATTCTATTTGTCCTACTGTAACTCCCACACATTTGTGAATCATTTTAAATAGTTCACATTTTGTTAAATTGCCGAATTTCTAATGCATTCAGGGATAGAGTGTTAAATGCCAGATTAACCCGACTAGTGTTTCTTGTCCGTTACTATATTATCATAAATAACATTAGCGACTATTATATCATTTTTGCTAAACTCGACTTCATCACATCATAAAAAATTGTATGGAAATATGGTGAACTGAAGTTGTAATTAAAAACCACTCACAAATTTGAACTTGTCATGAAACTTCATGGTCTGCAACATGGGCTTTTAAATGATACCAGAGTATTAGGAAACAGTTTCCATGTATTTTCTATAAAAAAATTGTGCATTCTTTTGATTTCATCAAATCCACTGCCGCTTATTTTGCTACAGTCTGATGTTAATAATAAGTAAATTTATGTAATTTGCCTGAGTGAGTTATATTTGACCTGTTGATGCGAAAGCTTCTTAACATTTACGCAATGAAAATAGATGATCAAGGGAATGAATTGGATAACTTGAAATTTAATTTGTTTTGACACCGACAGTGACACCGACACCACAGACTACCTTAAATGAAATACCCATACAGTTGCAAGACCAGGTAAAATACATTATGAGTTCCTTCTTTAATAGAATATCAATAATATATAGAAAATAAACTGATTTCACATCCAATTAATATAGAAAACCTGCACAAAAATTGCTTCACTAATAAAAACTCCAATTCTGTCTTTGCGATATATTAAATTACTGACTTGACATATGTCAGAAGTCAGAAAGAACGCTATTAATTTCATACTCATTTTGTTAAATTTTTGCCGCATTTAAAATTCATCGGATATGAGCTTCAATTTGCAGGTTAATAATTCAACAAATTTTATTTGGCAATTATATAAATTTAAATTAATAATTAAATTACACATTAGGATTAATCCTTGAGTCACAACAAAATAGTGACAATTATTTTAATTCTGCTGAAATTTATAACCATTACTACTGATACCACAAGGAAATAGAAACAGAGACAGGAGGTAACAGGAGAGAGGAACTATAATTCGTAAGAAGCTTTCGGTTTCATCGTCTCAAATGACTGCCGCTCTTTTTTAAAAATATAATTAAACACATTATATGGTATATACACACTGCGACTTCTCTGGATATTTGTCTTCTGAATTATAGGAGGTTTTATTTGAAATTAGGATATTCTTTAACTTCAAAGGGGTGAATTTTTTTGCAATTTGTATCTACTCTGGATTCCACATTCAGTTTTCAATCACATGTTAGAACTTCAGTTTATCAGCTGGAATGTACGAATATTTAAAAAGATCATGTTTTCACACAAATAAATCACATTCCCGTTAATAGAGCAGCTACTAAATTTCAGCTATGTACGTAGCGTTTCTGATTTAAAACGTCTGATGGCACATTGGCACATCTTATATACATGTAGAATAAAAGCTTGTTTTGCTGGTGCATCCACCAAAATGTCCAGCCTCGGAAAACCGTAGCCAGTGTATGCAACAAATTAAAAAGAAAATGCGAACCTAATGGGAACAGCTAATAAGACTTTTCGAGACTATTGACAACATCTAGACAAGTCTTAGATGAGAAATAATAGGACAACATCTGCGAAGCATATCTTAAGATTTTATATAGTAGTTCTATAACTTTTAAGGTCAACTTCCTCCCATAAAATTCCACTTAAGTTCTTTCATTAGAGGATTTGAACATTACATCAATATAGACGAGACTTCAGATGGCGTTCGACAAATACAAAATTTTCATAAGGGTCATGTGGTGCAAATAATAGTGCCGTTAATATATGCTTTCTAAAATTCAACTCCATTTCAACACTCAGATTGTTTTCTGAACAATGGTGTATTATAACAATACAGTAAGGAAATTTATTCAACCTCCTCCTTCTATTAACTTTTGAATTAGACAGAAACCAAGTAAAAATTGACATGTGCCACACTATGCAGTGCCATATGGGAACCTAGAACTTTCTTCAAATCGGAATCCACTGAACAAGAGTTGCCAACATTGTCAACATTAGTTTTACAGAAATCACAAATCATAAGTAAACATTTACAAACACAACATAATTTTGGTATATCGTTTAGTTTTGAATTGTTGAATAATTCATATATTTTTTAAAGTGGCGTTGGTCTTTTTGAAAGAAAAAGCTGAAGCAATTTTTAATTATGCAGAACTGGAATGTAATCTTCGTGAAATAGAGAAAATGTTTAAAAATCGTTGTCGTAATAATCCCATATATAGATGTAAGGTACCTAAAAAAATTAGTTCAAAGAACTGGAAGAGTATGGGTGCGGGACGACAACGAATTTCAGAAGAGAAATTGGTGGACATTATCTGGTTTGTTAATAACCACCTTGGAAAAATATATAAAAAAAAACATAAGTTTCATCTCTACAAACTAAAAATACTGCATCAACTAATAGAAGATTACCGTGACAGTAAGGTGCAATTCTACCATCTAATGATTGCCCGTCTAACGCAAGATCCATTACATTTAACAGTCTGCTTCAGAATCGAAGGTATGTTTTTTTAAATGAAACTGTAAACAACCAGATTGTGCGATATTGGACAGAAGTAAACCCACAATTGTTTCTGGAGGGTCATGGTCATCAATAATGGAAATTATACAGGGTGTAAATGGTATGAATGCAAATATTTTAAAGAATAATAGTTCGTGTAAATATAGAACACAAAGCCTAATAATATTTTTTAAAAGAGCTATAGTTTTGCCAAAAAAAAATGAGAAAGTTACGAATTTTACACCCATGTTTACCATCACAAACACATAATTTTATATACAAAATGCTTCTGATGTTTCATATGTTAAATAATAAATAGATTTTATGGCTATACTAATCAAATTAGCAATGGAAAACGTACACAGAATATTGTCGTAAAGATATGGCAATAAAGGCGCGGTCGCTGATAAGGTGAATCAGCGAATCGGGTGAATGTTGTTTCTGTATAAAAATTGTGGCTGTTCCATTGCTAATTTTGTTTACCTTTCTTTTTGTAGTTTTTAGTGTAACGTTTAGTGTGGTGGAAAGTGCTATGTTTTAACGAAAAGTGGATTAAATATTACTGTTAAGTGCACTCCTTGTGTTGAAAATAATTATTCAATTTTGCGTTTTTCTTTCAAAAAGCAATATCAAAAAACGAATATGTCACAAATGTTTATTTATAGAAACCAATCTCGACAAAAAAATATTATTAAATAATAAACACAGGTGTTAATTTTTTTCGTAGGCGAAATTATTTCTTTAAAGAGTCTCGCCTAGCTGATTTGTGTTGGCCGCCGGGCGACGTTGCCTCATGGAGAGTAATATACTTAAATTGTTTTTTGGGTTATCTAGGTTATTAAGGTCAATAGACCTTAGTAGTGTAAGTGTTTTTTGTTCATCTAAAATATATGCACTCAAACTGTTTACACCCTATATAGTGAAGAAATACTAGTAGACGCAGCCCTGTCGAATGGCCAGTTCGTTATTAGATTCGGCGTCGGTTCATTTTTTTGTGGGAATATTAGCTGAAGATATAATATTTACTAATGTGACATTTAGATTCTAGATCAGGCCAGTTTATTGTCAGTAGGTGGAAAGACAACACTTTAAGCAATGTTTACATGAACTCAGCTAGCAATTAGTTTTAGCCATTAAAAGTAAAAATTAACACATTAAACTAATCGCTAATTACTCTGTAAATGTTCAACAGAATTTAGTAAGAAAAAAAAAAGAGTTGAATAAGGAATAAACATATATTTCAAATAGTTCTTCAAATAACAACTTTTTCCATTAAAAAAGATGATAGTATCCATTTGGCACTGTGTAATGAGACACATGTCAATTCTATGTCAGCACTTTGTTTAATCGACAACATTTTACATGATTTGTTATCTTCGTCCATTTGTTCCTTTCAAAAGTTTATAGAGGGGCACAATAAAAGTACTCACTGTACGATAGTTACACCTATATAGTTACACTTTTAATAGGTGTTTCTAGGAATATTTTTGATCACATATTGTCGAATAGGTATTTTTATTTAACACTAGTAATTTATATTTATTGTCGAGATTATAACTAGTCGTGCCAATAACTGTTATTCATATTTAGATTCCATTAAGAAATATATTCCAGCACATTTTAATATCCGTTGTACAGTTAAATTAAAAATTGGTGCGACTTACTTCACCTCGAATACTTAATCCGGGATACAAATTTTAATTGAAACTCTATTGAGTTTCCATTGGATAAACATCTAGTTGGATAGGGTGATATCCAATATAGCGAGTTAGGATGTAGCAATAGTTTATGATAGCAATTGGTTCGAACAAGCAATAACGTTTAATTTTAAATGCTGGCAAGGGACTTTTAGTATATTTTCAAACATATAATTCGGTTCTTTCGGTAATAATAATATGACAAATTGTTATGCTTGTTCATTAATTAGTTGTTTCGTTGCAGTGGTGACGAACAGAAACCAAATCAAAGGCACAATAGATGATTTCGCATAGTTTATATTTTGTGTGCCAGAGTATATTTGATATGCTTGTGAAACAATACGAATATCAATATTATATACCAAGAACTTTTAGGTCATGGGTTACACAACCGTTCTTACAAAGACTTAATACTGTATTTTTTATGATATCTTACAATACGGAATATAAGTACAATAACAATAGTTGCGACGCATTTGTTATGTTTGAAATGATGGTTATTTTGCCACAATAGTATATGACTGCGGATCAGAAGAATAAGTGACACACCGTTTCGAGTTTTTTTAAATACGAACGTTTTCGTAAATTTCGTCATGCGAATATTCTGTTGTACTTTTACAAGTATTACCGAGAAACTAACTACACTTATCAGAAAGTAATTACTCGGGGACATAACCAACAAAAAACAATGCTGAAAATATCAGTTAAGTGGAAACGGCAAAGCACAACAAAAATACTTCCAAAATTGCGGATTTTCAATGAGTCAGAAAAAAAAAAGTCAGAAAGGCATTTGATAAAATGATACACAATGCCCGGACAATGAATCCGAAAGGATAGTACGAGTAAAAGCGCTCATTCCTTCATTCATTCTCTCTGCTAGAAAACCATCATCCTCATAAAAGAACAAATTACATTCGATTTTGTTGTGGCAAGGGAAAAATGTCACTGACTTCTTTATTGTCAAACTACAATATACTGGAAATGAAGAGAAAAGGTACACCACATCACAGCACACTAGCACAGCATTCCTGGAAGTATTGTGCCCTCTCAGGCCAATACCTAGCTCACGGAACTTACCAGCAGCAGAACTCTTAAAAGTTGGTAGAAGGACTTTTAACTGTTGGAAGGTAGAGCATTTTCGAACGTCAAGGAGTCAACCTTTTTAACAAATTTTCAAATGCAGGAAACGTAGACCTAAACATTGCCAAGTTAAAATAGACGTCAAAAGCCTTTTCACATACATGAAATTAGACAAATCTCTCGAATACAGAGACTAAAGCCTTAGACAAACGACAGCTGCCTATTATCATAATAATGAATTAGTTACTTGTTGCTGTAACAGCTGCTTATTTCAGAAGAAAAACAACTCTAGCAACATGCAGACAGGGAACTAAGAGATTTCTGGACCAACTAACCATTGACATCTATTCATGAAATGCATAATGGAAATGTGAGAGAGTGGGTGTCATTTCTTGAACCGAATTGCTAGTGAACTACAACCTGAACTAGACTGTTGCCTGCAGAAAGCTAGACATAAATGATTAAATATTAACTAAGGAGTATTGTTGTGAGCTCTCTATTTTAAACTATTGAATTGAAATTTGGAATGACTATAGGAGCAAAATTTACAATTTACAAAAATCGAACAACGCCTCCCAGTACTTCTGAAACTATTAAACATAAAATATTGAAAAAAGGAGAATATCGGGCCCCACTCGAAGCAGGAAAGGTAAAGGCAAAATATTAGTCCTATGTTTAAATGATAATACTTTTACATACATATACTTTTTATAGTTTTAAAATGATTAATTTAACTGATGATAAGGAACATATACAAGAATCCGCCCAATTATCCCCTTATCTTTGAAACTACTGATCCTAGTATATTGAAAACTGAGAGAATATACAAAAAAAATAACACATATATCTCATTATAATTTTTTTGGGGGGGGGGTAAATTTTACAATTAAATGAAAGAAAATAAATAATCTTCTGGAACTAAATATTTTTCCGAAACTAAAAAATCTAAAATATAGTTCCTCACTTAGAATTTACACTAAAAATAAGCCTTATGTTAATTTTGAGGCAAATTAGAATATTCAATAAATATTAGGTAATAAAAAATTAAGGACAGGAAGCAACAGATCAACTGAAAAGAATGTATTTAAAACGTATAATTTAAAAGAAAAGGAAAACATAAGAATTTTTAGTATAAGCTGAAAAATAAAAAATATATATGTTATTATTTGGGATTTATAAAATCTCAAAGGTAGTATGCAAGTCTAAAGGTGCTTGACAATTTTTTTCATTTAGTATAAGTTCACCAATTTTAAAACTTGACACTGTTCTATACAGATTAAGTAGTATGCAATTTTATCATCTAATAACACATAAATCATGGGATAAATGTGATCAAAAACAAGAAACTTTAGTGCCGGTAAAAAGTTTAGAAATAAGGGAACCGGAGATTTCTCTATGAGTATCTAGTTCGCTTTTTAGAGTAAATTTACTATTTTCAAATTAGATGAGTTTGAAGTTTTCAGTGTTTTTGTGACCACTTTTAACTCCAACATCAGCTCATCTACGTTCAAAATACTTGCCAGAACGAATTAATCGAATAGTTTATTTAAAAGGTCAAATTACTCGGATACATATGAATTATTAAATTTGCATTATCTCTGTTAAATGTGGTAACAAGATACATGTTATTATTTTTAATAAAAAACTGCACCAAACGGCACAGCTTAATCCAAATTTTGTAAAGCCCACTTATCGCTATAAATAAACATTTCACATTGAAAAATTTCAACTAACTATCTGATGAAAGCGAATTAAATACTGTGAATAGGCATGATTTCTAATTGTTAGTGCAGGTAGAAAAGCCGTATAAACTTGCACTCAAATCGTTTGCACCTTGTATACCTTACTTATTATATTTCTTTAATTTTAATAATTAATTGAAAAGAGCAACATTTTACAACTAAAACTGGGGTTCGTTATTGGAACAGAATGTATGCTATCTAAAATTTGTTATTGTTTAAAAGAAAACAGCTTTGCAAAACTAAACAAACATGGATTTTTAACGATCAACTTAAAACTTTTTCGGAATGAATCCCCTGGTGAACTTTCTCGCTCTCTGTAAACTCAATTCCAACTCTCAACAGATCCATTACAAAGGACAACATCCTCCATCACAGGTGCGTAATCTCCAGAAAGTCTTGGAGAATGATATGGAGCGTTAAGACGCAAGCAAATGCGGTTGCGCACCATAACCAGGCATTTAGTAATTAGGATGTGCATTGAATTTTTAAAGAAATCGATGGCGGTAACGAGCACAGAAAGCGCGTTGGGAGTCTCCTCTTTTGCTTGCCTTCCCTGTCGCTTTTTCCTCATCATAGGTCACGCTTTACTCGGTTTTTGCTGGGACGCTAGTTGATACCTCCCGGAGGTGTGCGCTGCCTGACGGCAAGATGCCCCAAAGGAAAGGAATGACTTTAAATTAACTAGAATCGCATTTTATTGGAATTTTTCATCATCTACGCTGCAGACAGTTAATTCAGAAAACTTGAAGGGTTATTCGTTACATTTCAAGCTCTAGTGAGTACTCTTACGGCTTTAAAAATGAGTGGATTAATTTTTTTTATATATGTCTCTGAAATTAAATTGTAATTCATTAATTTGATACAGTGCCCGGTTCGTACAGTTCTGTAATATTATATTACGTCTACATTGTCTAATTACTTACTTAGATAATTGAGTTTACATTACTGAAATATTAAAGTGTGTTTATAACATAGCTTTTAGTCTCAACAAACAAAAAAACTATACAGGGAACTTCAATTGAGGTAGTAAATTAGGCATTTTTAGGAAACAAAAGGAAAATGAAAGTCTGTTCTATTTAACTAAAATCTAATAAAACCATATGAAACTAATTACGACAATCTTGTATGTCTTGGACGAATAGATTCTGATAATTTATTTTTTAACAAGCAGACCTTCAATGTAACTCAAAGTTCAAGAAGTCACCACTTTAAAAAAAATGTCGAAACCAGTTACCTATCAAATAAAAGAATTCTATAGAAACACAAAATTTATCATGACAATTTAATCAAAATTTAGATTCTTCATCCACAGGATCCCTAATATCGCATATAATTTTCACTAAGCTACCAAAAAATTAGAACAATATATATATATATATATATATATATATATATATATATATATGTTTTAGGTGGTTTCCGGGAATTCATCCGCGTAGTTGATAACTGATCCCTGCCGGGATCGATGGTAAAATGACGACGTTTCGACAGAGTCACATCTGCCCTCTTCAGGTCGGTTCGCATAATTCTCGTAGCCTTCTGATTTCGCTTCTAGTTACTTCTAGGTATTCGAGTAACTAGAAGCGAAAGCAGAAGGCTACGAGAATTATGCGAACCGACCTAAAGAGGGCAGATGTGACTCTGCCGAAACGTCGTCATTTTACCATCGATCCCGGCAGGGATCAGTTATCAACTACGCGGATGAATTCCCGGAAACCACCTAAAACATTTAGTGCCCGCGAAAACTTAAAAACAAATATATATATATATATATATATATATATATATATATATATATTATTGTCAGACTTTTCAAAAGGGTGCCAATAGGGCCAATTATACCATGTGTCCCAGATAAAAACTACATGGAAACTTCCGAAACGGCAAGAGATACTGTGTGACGCAAGTAAGAAAAAAGTTGCGCTTTTCCAGGGCTAAACAAGTGCTGTACAGAACTAAAAATATCAACGGGGGTTTACAAAATATCGAAAAAAAAGGAAAAATTGTGATTTCCGAAAAATTGCTGACAGAAAAATTAAATATTAAAAAAACAGTTTTGGCTTATTTATTTATTATTTATGATACTAAAGTAAACAACAAAGACATAATATATTTGTCAAAACAAAAAAATAATAATAAAAACCGATGACAAAGCCTTGAATTAATTCATATTGATGAAATGTAAAAAAATTCCATCGGCCTGCGTCGATGAATTAGAGTTATACAAGCATCTATAACAACTTGTCTAGGTATTTCTTCATCGGCTCGAACAACGGTTGCGTCAAGTCCCTCTACCGTGTTATAACTAATACAATAAACTTTATTCCTTAAGTACTCCCAAAATATAAAAGTCACAACACCTAAGTTTTGGGCGAGCAAGCAGCCCAGGCAATCGATTTCCGATCCAGTTATTTCCATATTGTTGATTCAAAAAGTCCGTTATGATTCATGCATTATTTGGAGGTGCTCTATCTTGCTGAAACCACATGTTCGCTACATCTTAAACTGGCAATTTTTTTAAAGTTTGGTCGACATAATTTTGTAATATCTCAAGATGTTGAGGAGCTGTCAAATTATCATAAACATGTAATATAGAACGTGTTCGTTCATGATTCCTATCCATATATTAAAACCCCACCTCACTTGATGGCGCACTTCATGACTTAAGAACAAATTTTAATCGTTGTACAGTGCATCCCATTTTGGTTGAGATTGCCAGGTTACTCGGTTGTTATTGAAGATAGAGTCTTGCGGTTTTTACATACCTGTTCTACTTTTTTGTGAAACTCAGGATGGCCATATCAGATTTTGCATAAGTGTTTTCATTTATAAGATACAGGGCGATTTTGATAATTTATACTTTTTGGACCCCTTCTATATCTACGAAGTTATTAGAAATACTCTCGCGCTAAGAACTACGTCTAATAGAAAATTTTGCATAGAATCCAGTGGAGTACTCAATTTTTTTTCCGAGTATGGTTTTGAAGATACTACACAACATTATATATTTTTAAATGGAACACCCTGTATTTTATTATTTCATTGAATTCGTTAATTTTTTCCCTTCAAAATAATACACATGGCATTATTAGAAATGCTAAAAAACACTAAAAAGCTGAGTTTTTTGCTAGTAGGCCATGTATTTTCCATTTAAAAGGAGAATCAAACAAATAATTCCATTTGAGATTTTTTATAAGAGTTTATCACCAAAGAAAAATAATGTTAACAATAATTCAATAACATGAAACACGAAATTTAGGTACCTAAAAGCAACTAATAAATAGTTATACATCGTTCATTATGTATAACAAACAGAACAAGTAATACAAATCAAATATCTTAAAATTAATTTTGGACATTATTTATTACCTTATTGATTTAACTGTTCAAATTGTTGTCCATTTTCCCTAACACATAATTGGCAAACCTTTTCAATACGCCTGAGTGCATTTAAAAATATAACAGTTCGCCTTTGTAAATCCCGAAAAGCTGCCTCCGTTGCGGCACGAAGTTCTTCGCGACTGTTGTGTCTGAGGGTATATATTTTATTTTTCAAATAACCCCACAACAAAAGTCCAATATAGATAAATCGGGTGATCTTGGAGGCCACCTAATTGGTTCATGTGTTCCTATCCAACATCCTTGAAAATTATTTTCTAAAAAGCGCCCAATTAATCTAGAATTATGGGCAGGGGCGCCATCTTGTTGAAAGTTTATAGAATTGCGAAAGGCGAGGGGAACATCTTCCAATATTTCGGGTAATAAGTCTTCTAGGATTGTCAAGTACCTATTGGCGGTAACGGTTCCTTCAAAAAAGCGGTACTTTTATTTTTGTCCCCAGTATGAAACAGGCTACATTAAAACCAAATCGACCTTGCTGTTGTCGCTCAAAAATTAAGTGCGGGTTCTCATCATACCAGTATCTTGTATTCTGCCTGTTAAATATACCGGCACTGCTTATATGAGATTCGTCTGACCAAATAACTGTCCTTACAAAATCATTGTCCCTTCGGGTTTGGCCTAAAAACCAATTATATTTTTTTAAATTCTTTGGACCCGTGATTGAGAAACTCCAGTGTAATTTTCTAATTTCGCACAAGAAGTCTGGGGATAGGCATGAACGCTAGCTAACACATTTATTTCATTCATTTCTCGATTTTCTTTGTTATACACCTTTGATCCAGGTTTAGAATATGCACCAAAACTTAGTAAATTATTTTTTATTCTAAATATAGTTGCTCGAATAGGTTGATGCCTCTCTGGATATCTGAAAGTTTTAAAAACGCGAATTCATGAAATATCTTATGGTAAAATACTCGTTCTTTATACCTGTGGAAATATAGTCCTAAAGCTTCTTCAACATTCTCATAACATTGATTTAAACATTGTATCATATCGTATTTTTCGTTATTTTGAAAAACGAATTCTCTTCCAACCATTATCAATTATCAACCAGCAAACTCACGAATAATTATTTATATAATGATCTTGTAAACTCAAACACGATAAAACACAATAGTTACTAACAATGACAGCTTGATCAGATTTGCGTTTTTCTGTCCAGGGCTCACTAGATAAAATATTGTTCCGAAAGGCGGAATTCTATAATAATTTTAAATGGTTTCATGCGAGATGGAAAGGTTTGCCAATTATGTGTTAGGGAAATTGGACAACAATTTGAACAGTTAAATCAATAAGGTAATAAATAATGTCCAAAATTAATTTTAAGATAGATATTTGATTTGTAATACTTGTTCTGGTTGTTATACATAATGAACGATGTAGAACTATTTATTAGTTGCTTTTAGGTACCTAAATTTCGTGTTTCATGTTATTGAATTATTATTAAGATTATTTTTCTGTGCTGATAAACTCCTATAAAAAATCTCAAATGGAATTATTTGTTTGATTCTCCTTTTAAATGGAAAATACATGGCCTACTAGCAAAAAACTCAACTTTTTAGTGTTTTTTAGCATTTCTAATAATACCATGTGTATTATATTATATATTATTTTAAAGGGAAAAACATAACGAATTCAAAGAAATAATAAAATACAGGGTGTTCCATTTAAAAATATATAATGTTGTGTAGTATCTTCAAAATCATACTCGGAAAAAAAAATTGAGTACTCCACTGGATTCTATGCAAAATTTTGTATTAGACGTAGTTCTTAGCGCAAGAGTATTTCTAATAACTTCGTAGATATAGGAGGGGTCCAAAAAGTATAAATTATCAAAATCGCCACTTATGCAAAATCTGATATGGCCATCCTGAGTTTCACAAAAAAGTAGAACAGGTATGTGAAAACCGCAAGACTCTATCTTCAATAACAACCGAGTAACCTGGCAATCTCAACCAAAATGGGATGCACTGTACACGTTGTAATATCAATTAAATATCCTACGATTTGTAAATCTGCTTTCATCAGACCACAGAGCCTTAAGGCGGAAGTTGAGGTGTTCCTTGGCATTATTGACAAACCAATTGTAAAACAATCTTCTCTTTTCTAAGTCACCAAGTCAAAGTCCTTTACTAAAATGTTCTACATATGGACGATACTTGTACTTTTTAAAACTTCTCTGAGCTGTCGATTTAGGCACTTCAATATTATTATTTTGAATTTGACCAAGGGAAGTACGGTAATTGTTGATATCACTTTGAAAAATAAGATTTTCAATATTTTCCATTAGGCCTTTTAAAGGAATCAAGTATATTATTTCTAAGTATTCTGAAGATCGGCAAACCTTTCGGCATAGCGCTGAGAGGACCTATCTTGAGTTCTTTCAGTGTTCCTATGGCACAAAATAAAACAATCATACATATCCACTTTCTCCAATTTGAATACCTTTCCATAGTTAATTTAATTGAAAAAATGATATAATAACTAGGTTAATCAAAAAATAGCACATTTATTTTAAAAAATGTTAAACTCTTAGCACATAGAACCAAATAAATAATAAATTTTTGGCAGAGATATACATAGCTATGCCAACAAACACACATTTTGTTTCACAGCCAACTATAATATTTTTTATAGTCTACATTTTCTGTCCAAAGATCTGATACATAGATGAAAATCTCTTTTTATGTGCTATTCAGTGACCTATAAATTTAATATGGCGGCCATAAGAATTAAGAAATTGGGCTTGGAATATCGCAAGTATTTTTTTATTTAAGACACCCTGTATCTGGGACACGTTGCATAGATATAATGAACATATTTGTGCAAATGAAAACACTCATTCTACAAAGGAAAATGGATCTGAAGAAAAGATTAGTTTTAATGTGTTTTATTTATTGAAAGAAAATAGGGATTGTTAGTTTATTTATGATGATAGTTAACCTTGAAAGGGATATTTTGAAGTTATATCTTGGCGAAAAATTCCTGCTGGTTCACCATGATGGCGATGGTGGATGTTCATAATACCTAGGATCTACAAAATAGAAGGGTCTGGCACACAAAATACCAGAACTGAGTCCTTACCTTGGAATAGAAATGACAAATATTGGTAAGTGAGAGACGTTTATTATTATTTATTTAATTCGGTGGTGGAGTTGCGCTTGTTTTTTCTGCTTTCTTTTAGTACGTTTTGTTTACAAGTTCTGATTCACTGATATCGAGACTATACCAAGGTCCTTGGACTTGGACTATTAAAAGCAGTTTTTTGTTTAACGCTAATCTGGACTCTAAAAATTCAGCAAAAAGCAAAAGGCTGTTGTGGCCGACCTCCACGAATCCAAGGTGGTTTTTGAGCATCGCTCCGGGTGCTTATCTTAATAAGGTCACATTGTCCAGAAAACCGTAAAAGCAAGAAGGCACTTCCATTCGAAAAGTTGGAGTCATAGTGAAAAGAAATTTCTTCACACAACCATGCAGAATTCATACGAAGCACATCAACTAGCACACTGAGATATAGTATAAACAAAATATGGATGGGAAGAAATGTTTAATCCCTGGGGATTGTCATAGAGTAGACAATTAAAATTTGAGAAAAAGTGTTATTGAAGAAGGTTCACAAAGGGTTTATTGGAGGTCATCTGGACACAATTATACTGGTGCCCTGGTGCCATAACTGCTCAACCAGTAAAATACAGGCGGTACTGAAAGGTAGGACAAGGGATATGACGAAATAAAACGTTTAAATTCGTTTGAAAGTCAGTAGAAGTTTCCGTTTAACGGATTTTGCATTTTGTAAAAATCAGTGCCGTAGAATCTCCAACTAAACCAAGCATCTGTCGACTTTCAAAAGCATTCGACAAAGTAAAACAATGGGTAAAATAAATCCCAGAATACACCCCTGAGATAAAATGGCCCTATAAAAATGCCGCATTCACTATATATCCATATTATGTAAATACCAAGCAGATAACTAATTACTGAATTTACATTGTCAAAGTAAGAAGAGTATCGTACGAAATGAAAAAATGCCTAAATCTTGCAGAAACGCACATAAATTGCAGAAATTGTTAATTGAGCTCTACAAAGTACGATAAGAGATCAGCCTCCAAATGAATTTATCGAAGCCAGTTGTGTAAACCTGTATAGTAGAAAATAAATATTGAAAACAACAAAGAGTAGGAAGAACTGGTAAATAATGTCTACTTATAATGTACCATAAAACTTGAAAGAGAGGATAAAAAATAGACACAGTCAATAACAAAATAGAAATAAATCGATGCAGCCCCATTTCATATCAATGCCCTAACAGTTCTGGCATTCGGAGCTCAAAACGTGAACCCTTACGTATAAATCGATGATCAAGGTAATCGTTGCATTATGTAACTGAACAACCTCAAAATTTTACACCTTCATGGCACGATTTTTATGAACTTATTAAGAGGATCAACGATATCATGTACCTTACTCAAAGAAATCCAAGTTGCTGAAAGAAGGTTCTCCATCTAAATGGACGGCTGTTTTATCAATTAGTTCTTCTATATCATAACAAATATCCATATACAGTAGAATAATAAGCATAACAAGTATGCAGTTAATAATCTGTTTTGAAATTATTTGACTGCCAAACAGTTTTTACTTGTATCAGCTCACAATGATAGTTACCATACGGACAAATAGGTGATGCGATTTATTAAATTAGAAGATCTGCTAATGTAATAATTAATAATTTTTATAATAATTTTATCCGAATACTCTTATATTTATGATTATATTGAATACCCCAAGAAATACAAGAAATAGACTAAACCACTGAAATTCCTTATGGTCCTATGCCCATTAAATGTAGTGCTTATCCTAATAGCAGCAGAAATTATTCAAAATCTCTACGAGATGAATGGAAGGAGCTAATGGAATTTAAATCCATCATATCAATCCAATTTATGTACTTTCTTTAAGTTTTCCATTCCTTTGTGTTAAAGTATTTGCGATGCTTTTCTCTTTAGAGGAATTCCCAATTTAAAGGATTTTCCCAAAAATTATTAAATTCCACTTATTAAAACTTCCTGGACGTACAAATTGTTTGAACGAAATGGATTTTCTGGAACTCAGGCGTTTTCATTAAAGAAATTCAATTCCTCACGAACAACTTTCATTTGCCTTGCGGGTAAAAATGAACAAAATTGTTGATTAGAAATGGTGAGAGTTTTTTCGTTGAATGAATTTCTAACCATTTTAATCTCAACTTATACAAGGTACGTAGAGTAGTAAAATTATCTTTAATTTAAAACACATCTTGAGAAGTTATCAAGGAAAGAAATGAGTTACATATAAATACTTTTCAACTCATAAAATGTTGATATTCGTCCAGTGAGGAAAGCTATATCAGAAGACCACATGCAGGGAATAATAAGGGTTAGCTTTTCAATGGTTTGAAACAATGCTTATTATATTTCAAAAACCTCCAACTAAGTTCCATGGCGTCTTATTATTAAAGCTATTTACTTCAGTTTTACATGTCTATATTCTATGAAGATCCACTTTTATAGAGTTTTGATTGTTTGTAAGTATAGGAAAAGTCAACATACCTATCCCAGAAAAAACAAAAAAAATATATTTGTAGGTTCCTTAATTACGTCATATTTAGAAGCGTTTTATTGACGTTTAGCACGACTGCAAAATTATTTACGACTTAAAATCCCGCGAAATGCATATTGCAAGACTAAGCAACTTGAAGAATGGAAAAGACCCAAATATCTATTTTCAGCAAATGTTATTTTTAAAATACTTAACTATTTAGCAGTTCTCCAATGGTACAATTCCACGAATACTTTCAAATTGACTTTAAAAGGTATTAACAACTAACGTATTCTTATTTTTAACCGACTTCCAAAAAGGACGAGGTTATCAATTCGGCGCGTTTTTATTAAGTATGTTACCTGATTTCTCCTCAGGTTGTGCACCAGAACGATTATGGTCATGTTTTATAGAGTATACATCCGGAATGGTGAAACTTGATATTGGAAAAAGAATTCTATTGGTAAGATATTGAAATTTGTGAATAAACACATGCGTGCATGGAAGTCGACCAATATACCTAACATATTGGTCGATTTTTCCCAAACCCCTTATCGATGTGTATAGTTTTTTAAAGTGTAAGGAAGATCCCTAGGTGGTCTCATATACCTATTTTTCTGCAACTTGCACTATGCAGTTTTGGAGAAAATCGCTGAAAAATGCAAGATTTTTATCAACAATTCCATTGACATTTCCTCATAAATATTTTAATTCCAACGTAATAGTGCGGGAATTACAGGCACTGGAAATTTTAATGGCGAATTTAAAAATTTTCTATGTACATGCCAAGCATATTGATAGTGTAGGATAGTATTTTTAGGTCCTGAAATCAATCAATCAAGTACCAAGCTCATCTTGTTTGTATATGTAACTGATTCATTTCCTCTTCGAAACAATTGCTCTACAGAGTAAATGTCTGCTACTAAAATTCTCGTTCTTACTATTTATTAAAACAATTTTAATTTTATATTTAACACACACACGTTGTTAGGAGGATAAGTCGGGTCAGCCATTTGATATATCCAAATTGATAATTTCAAGTCACCTTCTCATATGTTTTAGAGCATTTCAATATGAAAAGTTTTTTTCAAAATTTAATAATGATTTTGAAACTCCGCTAAAATTACCGGTCGTCTCTGCTTGCGTCTCAGTAAAAGATCGTCTGTGGATAAGGAATATAATTTAATTTTTGTGTTAAAGGATTACGTACATGTTCTAATCTAAAATGAAATGATTTTCGATTACCTAGTTGGGAACCCTATATTAACGTTGACGCGGTCTTTGAGATTGTTGGAACAAAGGATCCTCATTACAGGTTATTATGAATTTGTAAACTGAGGACCCCAAGGCCCCTTTAGATGAGGTGTCAGAAAATGTAGAATACATACATATATATATATATATATATATAAATTGTAATGATTGAAGCATTTAACAGACTTTATTTTCCCAAAGAGTTGTTGACAATTTGAAAAGTTTGACATCGACTTTATTAGAGGTGAATATCGTTACAACTATTCTGTGACGCGGCTCTATACAGGGATATCACTAACGTTGTACATAAAAGTTTAGAAAACAAATATCATTAAAGATAGCTGCTTCAGTATAACCATTATTTTCAAATGCAATTTCAGATGCAATATAGTATTGGAGAGCTTATAAAGTGTACATTACTTCTTTCATTTTCAAAATTGGAAAATCAAAAAAAAAGTAAATAATTGTGAGGGTTGGCACTTGGGAGGATTAGTGGAAAGTATCCGTACAATACACTGTTTGAAACCTGGCAAATAGTAGTTTTTTTGGATAGTTTCCAGAAAGGTGAAATCATAAAATTGGTGAAACTGGTGTTAGGCGTTGTTTGCACCCATCTTAAAAATAGTCATAAGATTTTTACTAAATAAGAGAACAGGTCATATGGTGACCCCATATCGTTCTCCAATAGAATCATATACCAAATTGTAAAACTGAAGAATAAATATAGCATCCAATTGATACACTGTTATGTACCGACATCCAACGCCTATGGGCGTTAATGGGCTTCTCTATATATTTATTTTATTAGTTATAATTGCACTGTACTCTATATTTTAAACATCCTATACATGCAACTGCTTGTGTGCCACCCACGAAAAAAATTATTTCTAACATCTCTGGAATCGCCCTGTGTAATTATAATATACAACGCCTTATATCTCAGTCAATTTAGAACATGACAACATATAACTTTTTACCCTTCCAAAAATCGCCTAAGCAGCAATTTTTACTTTAAATAATATTAAATAGTGACAAAATCCTTATCCTAAGATTCTACACATCAATTTGTATTGGAAATATTTTTCAAGAGCAGTTTCAACCTCAAGTAACTATGTTACCAAATCATCCTGCATTGAAACTCGTGCAATTTCAAAACTCAGCTGTCATAATTATTGTCACAAACTCGTTCTTTCTCGGTAATACGACTTTTCCCGCGCAATCGATTTGTAGACTCCAAAACCATAGTACAGTTTGCGAGAATTACAAATAATAAGATATATGTAAATAAACAAAACATTATATGTATTATATTGTTAGATAAATAAGTAAAAATATATTTCCAGCATATCACATCTCGTTAAAAGAACATTTAACAATTTTTGACTGACTGCTAATATTTTAGACGACATGTTAAAATTAATTTAAAAGATTACCTTATATCGAAAAAAATAGCAATATATTATTAATGCTTATTCAATTTTCATTTGCACATGGCATAACATAAAAAACATATTCAACTTGAGATGATCTGAAATCAAATGTATCAATTAGCTTTATAATCTCTCAATAGTTTGTTTACTTACGTAACAGTTTTCATCGGGGGATTATATCAAAACATTTAAGAAATACAATGCACCACCTGCTAATTTATGTTAAATAATACCTTTATTTGTTGTCAATTTTTGTAAGTTCCTTGAAATTGAAATTTTGAAAATTATACATTGATAATTTTCTCATTGCATTGAGAAGATAATTTAACTTAGCAGTAATCATTGTTAAGAAATTTCAAATTGAAATTCAATGTGTTGGAATGAGGTTGGCCGTGAAACGGAACTAACTATTTAACTTCAATTTCACTATTTGTATTTATATCATAGGCTTTGTAATCTTAGTTAAATTGAATGAAACTATTAGCCTTTAAAATAGAAACAATATAAATTATTAGTATAATGTTTAAATAATAAAATATTATCGGAAAAACATTGTTCAGTTGCCACGCAATACAAATCTCTGATTTTAGTTGACAAACTATATTTGGAAAAACTTGCGAGTACCCAATAAATTCTCATTATCATATAATATAAATTTTTATGGGTGAGTTCTTAGTGGCATGATAATGTAGAATAACTTTCAGAACCAAACAAAATTTGTTAGTTTTTCGTTTAATTTAGTTTGTTTTTCTCGCTCGCGTCAATCCGTCTTTTTCAGATTTTCTCTCCACGCAATCTGGAGGCACTGTGGACGTAAATTATGAATTCTTTAATTTATTTTATTTAATGAATGAAGCAATATTATAAATATATTTTAGCATTCTGCACTGAAGGTCGTCAATCGCCACTAAACAAAACAAAAATCAAATAAATCGGTTGAGGGACAGAGGAGAAAATTGTACCTAACCGTTTTGTCTTTGCCTATTGCCTACGAACAAAAGCTTAGTTCGATGGGAGTTGTTCAGAGCTGCACAATGAAAATTGTTGGAATTATCATCCATTTCCGGGAAACATCTGGATTAAATATCAAGTAAAACATGAAACCTTTTTAGATAAAAGAAATATTCATTATATTTTTATATGTGATCTATCTTTTCTGCAACAATACATTCACAACAATCAAAAAATATCTATAGTATAAGAACTTTTACATGAGTTGAATATAACATTTTAAAGGTTGCTTTTATTATTATTTCAACAGTTTAATTACTGTGTTGGAGCGAGATTTTCTTTTTTTGTAACACATTTCTCTTAAACACTGTCCAACATACTACGTACCAGTCATAGTACTTATAATTATGTGTTCTTTCAAAATATTTGTTGAATGACTTTTTCTAAAATGACACAATTTGGGATGTAGGTACAATGGATCTTTTCTTTCCAAACAGAAATTAATACTTTAAAAGTCAATAAAAAAGAATTTATGTTTTACAAATATTGAAGACAAAACGCAGACATTTTGGGAAAAGTGATTTGTATTTATTTAATTTAGCTTATTTCAAAATTTATTTAATGTTTAATTGTCAATTTTATGACCCTTTCGTTCTCAGTTTGTTGTCTGGCAGAAGTCAAACCAACGTCAATAAAAACTATATCAATTTACATAATTTATAATAAATACAGGAATTTTAAATACCATACAATCTCTCCTTTAAGGCGAATTTATTAATAACTTCACAATTTTTGAAGATAGAAACACGCAGTAGGTGTATTTAGAAAGCATAAGAAGCGTTTATCTAAAAAATGTCGTCTCTTGAGAAGCTTTTATAACCCAAAAAACAGAGCAAAAATTATGGAATTTGGTTTCCGGTCAAATTGGCTAACATAAGTTAACATAAGTACAAAGTCTAAAAATTGTTGAGGTATCAAAGTAAAATTATGCATATTTTCGATATGCCCCAAGACTCATATTATACGGATATTTTAATTTAATTTAGTTAAATTTTAAGTACCTAGCAAGCGTCTTTAAAGGTCAAACTGACATTCAACATACTATGGAGAAACTTATACTATATACTTTATTACAAGAGTCAAGAGAAAGGTGCAATCATCATAGTGTAATCATATATGTGTTTATATCGTTTTACATTTACTTCGTATATTAGGCGCATGTCCGAAATTGCGTCATTTTTCACTTCTTACATAGTGGTTATGTTTTCTGTCTGTTTGATCTGCAGTTAGTGGTTTCAGCATCATCAGATTTACATTCTCTCGTGCATTCTCTTAACAGAGTCGCAACACTAGTGCACTACGGGCTCTTAGTCGGTGACCCACTTATGGCCGATATCAGTATACTGCTACTGCTCACATAATCCGCCGCGTCTAAATTTATGAAATACTCGACGTTTCGACCTCTGCTTTGGAGCTATTATCAAGAGACAACAAAGAAAAGGAGTTTCACAGTCTAAATCGAACTGGGGTCGCAATCTGCCTACTCCCCAAGAGTCACTAGTTACCTGTTTTATTCTGTTGATAAATCTCTTTACATTTCGCCAAAATCATATTTGGCCTTAGATTTGTTGTTTTCTCCACATATTTCACTCGGTCAAGTCACCATTGCATACATATATGTCACCCACACTGTTTCAGCCTCTTACTTTTTATTGAACAATATGTATTTATATACATCTATTCCAGTGGTGACCTTGAATTAGAAATAATTCCGTGAAAATGTACTCCAGACAGATCTTATGATAACATATTTTTTTCTAATATTATACATGTTTCTATGTACTTATAAAAAATAGTTTGCTAAGACAAAAATCATTTCGCAAACGCCAATGATTTCAGTTTTGTTGCCTTACGATACCAGTTGATGACCATGTACGACGCTAATAGACTAAGAGCCGGATGGGAAAAATTTACTACTCATTTTCGACACCATGTGTGTCTATGACATAATTACTACAGCCTAAAAGAAAACGTTTGAGTACTATGCCGTCAATTTTCCGTGGAAAGTCAAACTATTTTCGAACCCGGTAAATTTAATAAATTATAATTGACGGCATTTCGAACTAACCTAGATATTGGAGAAGTAAGACACCAAAACCTTGTGCCGTACAAAAATAACGGTGCTGGAAAGAATAAAAAAAATTCATTTTCCAAAAATTTTCTCCGATGGAAAAATTTTAGAAAACTGGACGGCATTGTCTGATTTTAAATAATTATATTTATTTAATAGTAATAAGGGCTTCTACTCTGGCGCCAATTTTCTCATTTCAACCCCTATTCGAAAAAATTTATAGATGCACCCTATAATTAAAAAAATTAGAAAGTACAATATAAAAGTATATCTTAAATAATTGTGCCGTACATTTTTCATGGCACATGATAATAAAAAGTTCCTGTACGGCATTTGTGCTCTTATCGAATTCATTGAAAATTAAGTATTAAAAAAATGTTGACGTATAATATCGTGGCACTGAAGGAATAAAAGCCCCCACAGTTCCAAAAAAACGTTTGCACGTAACTGCAATTATTTGTTCGTACAGTAAGGACCAGGCACCTTTCTTATGGAAAAAAGGACATTCTGACAAAAAGAGTGCATGGGTTCAAACAGATTCTATGACTAGTTTTCGACATACAGAGTGTTAAACATCGATAATGCCGCATTTTTGATATCAAATTTGCTTTGTTTCCGGTTATTGGAGAAATTGTGATTTGTACATTATTGGACATAAATATTTTACAAAACAATTGCCTTAAGTTTTGGTGCAGTACAAGATATTTAAAAAATACGTAAGATGTGATTTTGGATTTTTTTTAATTACAACCTTGAAAACATAAGAAGATGTTATTAAACAATTAATATGTCATTAAAGTAATAATAAAACAATTTGACGGAAGTCCTTTTTTCCATAAGAAAGGTGCCTGGTCCTTACTGTACGAACAAATAATTGCAGTTACGTGCAAACGTTTTTTTGGAACTGTGGGGTTTTTTTTCCTACAGTGCCACGATATTATACATTTTTTTAATACTTGATTTTCAATGAATTCGATAAGAGCACAAATGCCGTACAGGAACTTTTTATTAAAACATCCATCCCTGGGCGGAATATTCACTTCCCTGCAGTGAGCTCATGTACCATGAAAAATGTACGGCACAATTATTTAAGATATACTTTTATATTGTACTTTCTAATTTTTTTAATTATAGGGTGCCTCTATAAATTTTTTCGAATAGGGGTTGAAATGAGAAAATTGGCGTCAAATTATTTAAAATCAGTGTTTTCTAAAATTTTTCCATCGGAGAAAATTTTTGGAAAATGAATTTTTTTATTCTTTCCAGCACCGTTATTTTTGTAAGGCACAAGGTTTTGGTGTCTTACTTCTCCAATATCTAGGTTAGTTCGAAATGCCGTCAATTATAATTAATTAAATTTACCGGGTTCGAAAATAGCAAGTTTGACTTTCCGCGGATAACCCATGTGCCACGGAGAATTGACGGCATAGTACTCAAACGTTTTCTTTTAGGCTGTAGCAATTATGTCATAGACACTCATGGTGCCGAAAATGAGTAGTAAATTTTTCCCAACCGGCTCTTAGTCTATTAGCGTCGTACATGGTCATCAACTGGTATCGTAAGGCAACAAAACTGAAATCATTAGCGTTTGCGAAATGATTTTTGGCTTATAATGATAGCGAACTATTTTTTATAAGTACATAGAAACGTTTATAATAGTAGAAAAAAATATGTTATCAAAAGATCTGTCTGGAGTACATTTTCACGGAATTATTTCTAATTCAAGGTGACTACTGGAATAGATGTATGTAAATACATATTGTTCAATAAAAAGTAAGAGGCTGAAACAGTGTGGGTGACATATATGTATGCAATGGTGACTTGACCGAGTGAAATATGTGGAAAAAACAACAAATCTAAGGCCAAATATGATTTTGGCGAAATGTAAAGAGATTTATCAACAGAATAAAACAGGTACCTAGTGACTCTTGGGGAGTAGGCAGATTGAGACCCCAGTTCGATTTGGACTGTGAAACTCCTTTTCTTTGTTGTCTCTTGATAATGGCTCCAAAGCAGAGGTCGAAACGTCGAGTATTTCAAAAATTTAGACGCGGCGGATTATGTGAGCAGTAGCAGTGTACTGATATCGGCCATGAGTGGGTCACCGACTAAGAGCCCGTAGTGCGGTAGTGCTGTGACTCTTTTAAGAGAATGCACGAGAGAATGTAAATCTGATGATGCTGAAACCACTAACTGCAGATCAAACAGACAGAAAACATAACCACTATGTAAGAAGTGAAAAATGACGCAATTTCGGACATGCGCCTAATATACGAAGTAAATGTAAAACGATATAAACACATATATGATTACACCATGATGATTGCACCTTTCTTATGACTCTTGTAATAAAGTATATAGTATAAGTTTCTCCATAGTATGTTGAATGTCAGTTTGACCTTTAAAGACGCTTGCTAGGTACTTAAAATTAAACTAAATTAAATTAAAATATCCGTATAATATGAGTCTTGGGACATATCGAAAATATGCATAATTTTACTTTGATACCTCAACAATTTTTAGACTTTGTGCTTATGTTAACTTATGTTAGCCAATTTGACCGAAAAAGCTTCTCAAGAGACGACATTTTTTAGATAAACGCTTCTTATGCTTTCTAAATACACATACTGCGTGTTTCTATCTTCAAAAATTGTGAAGTTATTAATAAATTCGCCTTAGAGGAGAGATTGTATGGTATTTAAAATTCCTGTATTTATTATAAATTATGTAAATTGATATAGTTTCTATTGACGTTGGTTTGACTTCTGCCAGACAACAAATTGAGATCGAACGGGTCATAAAATTAACAATTAAACATTAAATAAATTTTGAAAAAACTAAATTAAATTAATACAAATCACTTTTCCCAAAATGTCTGCGTTTTGTCTTCAATATTTGTAAAACATAAATTCATTTTTATTGACTTTTAAAGTATTAATTTCTGTTTGGAAAGAAAGTTCCATTGTACCTACATCCCAAATAGTATCGTTTTAGAAAAAGTCATTCAACAAATCTTTTGAAAGAACACATAATTATAAGTACTATGACTGGTACGTAGTATGATGGACAGTGCTGAAGAGAAATGTGTTACAAAAAAAGAAGAAAAGAATTAAACTGTTGAAATAATAATAAAAGCAACCTTTAAAATGTTACATTCAACTCATGTAAAAGTTCTTATACTATAGATTGTTTTGGATGTTGTGAATGTATTGTTGCAGAAAAGATAGAAAATAGATCACATATAAAAATATAATGAATATTTCTTTTATCTAAAAAGGTTTCATGTTTTACTTGATATTTAATCCAGATGTTTCCCGGAAATGGATGACAATTCCAACAATTTTCATTGTGCAGCTCTGAACAACTCCCATCGAACTAAGCTTTTGTTCGTAAATTGATTCTTTGAGAGGGAGATGGAGGATCTTTTACTACTGCAAAGAGATAATGATAGCTGTTACGTGGTATAATTACTTGAGTCGTACAAAGAGGAGTTTAAAGTACCTTTTATATATTTTAGCATACAGTTGTCACAAATATACAGAAAGATTTCATGAAAATAAAGGGTGCAAGTTACGTAAGCAATATATTCTGACCTAGAGCGTTGCCGGAAATGGTAGTTTTTGGGATTTATGATGGGAGCAGGTCGGCATGTTTCTGGCCTATAAGGAGGGCAAATCAGAAATTTTGTGTTAAAAGAGATTGACATATGCCTTACATACATTAGGAACTAACTAAAATAAATAAATAATTATTAGTTGTACCTAATGTATAATGAAGCGCCAATCGTTGGGCAGCGAGGTCAGGGGCGCAGTTGCGCCCTCTGCCACTGTTGGGCTGTGCTCTTGCCCCGATAATTCGTCGAGCTTCTATTATAATTATGAATTACTGAGGTATAATGTTTTACTATTTCTGAGAAAATTTCTGCTTGAGAAACTGGTTGACATGATTCACCTTTTAGGAGCTAATGAAATAAATATCCTCTTTAATTGTAGTATTCATTTGGAAGAATATGTGTAGAAATGTTTAAAACTATATTTTACGTGCGAATCTGCAGTTTTGGATAGAACCTTCAGCTTTCTTAGGAAATTAAGAACTTTTCAGCAAGGTTAGACATAAATTTCTTTTTTTTCTCTCAACTTTATTTAAATCACACTAGTAAACTTGATTTAAATTATATTGTAGATTCAAATCGGTATATATGGCGATAGTAAAAATATACTGGAAAAATCAAGGAAAGATATAAAAAATCCTATGAAACGTAGTTGGCATGTTCTGACAAAAATGAGAAATCTCTTTAATGTCTCTCTGAGTTGATCTCGCAAAGATCTCATGCTGTAAAAGAAATCCGAGGTCGTCCACTACGTTTTTTTACGTTTACTACATAATACCAGTTTTAACCTATTGCAGCTACAAGGCTAAACTGATGGATATATAAAAAATAAGTATAAATATGTTTGAACTATTTGGTATAGACAATTTTTGGATATATTTTTTTTGTTTCTGTGTTGATTATAGAGAAGGACATTTTAAATAAGATTGTTTTCAAGGTTTTGGCAAAATTACTGAAAGTTTATGTACTAGATAAATCGACTGAATAAATTAAAAATTTTGGGATATTGCGGAAATTTAATATTAAAAATTATAAAAAAGTTGTTTTATTAGACGAATTTTGCCAACTGACCATTCAAAGAGAAAATATTCTACCAATTGGTTCATTGAGCAAACGGAAGTGAATGCCGATTTACTAATAAAAAAAATCATTTTCATTTGTTGGTATCAGATGCAATTGCTATTTCACCTAAAGACATGGAAGTTGAGATTATGCATACTACTAATTCGAGGAATCTCGTACGTGGCTATATTCAATTCTTAATACTATTAAGCCACATCTGGATCAGTGAGTTTCTTATTTGATGGCTTCACAACCCACTATGCTTCTAAAATGGCTTGTGCTTTGGCTCGTTGTCTTATTTACATTTTCTTCCCGTCTTCTATGATGGGCTCTTTCCACTATCTTCTTGGTGAATTATAGATTTCCTGTTCTCTGATCTATCTAGAATACCATATTAATGCAAAGATGATCTCCACTACTAAACATGTGTAGGACCCACCTCATGTGAATGCCTTAATATATCTAACAATATTTTCTTTCTTGCCTCCAGTTCATGATTGTCTTTCCTTTCCCAGTCCACTGTAATTTTTGAGCGCATATAACGCGGAAGTTGTCACGTTCACAAAATTGGTACATTATTTACTTCTTTCTGGTTGAAAGTCTAGGTTTCGCGTCTTTGTTTTTTCCCGTCTACTGCAGGGTTAATAAAAAATCAATTGTCTAAATGGTATGTAGTTTCAAAATATTGCCAGCGTTGGAAGATATTTTTGTTGATTTGTTAAATATACGTGATTCTTTTTGTCGATAATAATCAATCTTACAAAAAATCGGTTGCTGAAAAACATAAAATAGTGGAAGTTAAAACCATTTCAGTAAGTAATTAATGCATTAAATAATAGTTGCTATCGTTTCCATATCACAAATTAACTGGTTTGAACAAAAATCTTCTAAATTTCTGTTTCTGAATTACTAATAGGATTCATCGATAATTCATAAATTACTTCTGTAGTATTTTACCATATATTTTTTTACATTTAGTACAGAATTAAGAAATCTAATTGTGCCTTTAGAGAGTCCAGACCTCATGCAGGCTGTGTACACTTTAATTTACATTTATGTTAGTATCAACTCCGTGTGTTAAAAAACAAATTTTTACACCAAATTATAATTAATTGTCTTTAATCACATCAAAATAGATCACAATATATTCCACTATAAAAATATATAATTTTTAAACAAGGTAGTCGATTAACATTCTATCAGATGATCGCTACGTTGCCATCTACTGAAGTCCTCCTGTACGTCATCATTTTCCGTCGGAATGTGACCTGCCAATGTGTATAATTTCTAATTACGGAATATAGTCGAAATTATGGATACTTGTTTTTATACCAATATCCATACATTCGGGAAATACCTGGAAATGTTTTTTCTATCAATTTATTTATTTGCAAAATTTTGTTTTATTGAGTATTAATTGCTGTAATGGTTTTTATTTTGGCAGTCTAAAGTAAATTGATAAAATATGTTTATTAGTAGTATTAGCGTAGAGGTTGTCTCAAATAACTTCCCAAACGAAAAAAGTTGTTACAAGAAAAAACGGCTTGACATGATTTCGTCATATGCAATGATATCTCCAGGGCTATTTGACACTAACCAAGAAATACACCGAAATACAACCATTCTTCCAATAATTGTCTGAACGGCCAAGGTGCATAGACTTAATGGAATAGAAGTCGGATTGAAGTAAACTAAAACAATCTAAAATAAAAAGTTTGAACACGTACAAAAAGAAAACAAACATTGTCAAAAGAAAAATCAATAGAGATAAACTTTTGCTGCTCTGAGCTGCGAAATATATACTTTATGTAGGTCAAGAACTCTCCAAATAATAAACATCGGAAATGTGGTCTATCTGCATAAAACGATGTCTTCACACTAAAATGCAACCACCATATGCGAAACTTTTTACGATCCGACTCACCTGTTATATAGACACGATTTATGGAACATTTGATGCTCTAGTGGGACGGATGTCTTCTCTATTATTTTTAAGTAGTTAGTTTGATGTGAGAACTTCTTTAAATATGACAAGTTCAATTTAAATATATGGAAGGTATATCCAATTTTGAAGATAATTGTAAAACAACTAGTGGTGTGTTCAAAATTCGAATGAAAGAAAAACAGCTAGAGGCGAAACATTCTTAGGAAAATACAGAATAAAAACAATGTACTAGGAACCACAGACATACAGCAACAGTAGGCGTAAAGTCAACCGGTGAAGTCGTGTTGGCAAAATCACTTCTGCACTAATCTGGATCAGAAAAACATTTAGTGGGTTATACACTCTGATGCATAGACAATCGAACACAAACAGTTCCCAGTCACATTTTGTATGAAGTAGTTTCCCAAGTTTTTTAGCATCCATCATCAAGCGCTTGTTTGAGTGTTTGTCATTGCCCTTCTTGTCATATCATCTTTCGAAATGGTATACTCATTGACACTTCTGGAATTTCACTTCTAGTGTGCATTATTTTTGCAAACTGAGATAATTTCATTAGCAAAAATCAGATGGTTGAGATATTCTTCATCAAGATTTATGTCTTTGCAGTTCCAGTATAATATTCTAAAGATACATTCCTACAATGCAGTGAATAAATAAGTGATATTGCGTTATTTTGCCTGTTGTTAATGGAGAATTCTGAGCTACCACCATGTACTTGGATTGGGGCTTGGTCTTTCGTATATATATTTGCCAATGTTTCTATCTTTGGCACCTTTTATTCCTTGTGCTTTTAGATATCCAAATAAATTACATAATAAGTTTAATGTTTTATTATGGTCTAATACATATAAAAAGTTAAATAGAGACCTCGATATCGCTAACTGATCTATCAGTTAACCCTCAGTCGAACCTCTGCAAATCTTTTAAAAGCCTACCACAGGAAAGAAAGATATACCTCGGAAATAAAAAAACTAGCAAAAAACAAAATCATAACTTAGAATAAGAGACATAGGGATCCTAGAAGCGAAACATCCGTGCATACAAGTCAGAAATCAGAATACGCAAAACAATAATAACATTACGAAAAAGATTCAGAGCCGACATGCAATACGATACCTATGGAGTACGTAAGTAATTCTGGAGAAAGAGCAAGAAACCTACTCACAAATAATGCAAATGAACAATGTATAAGAAATAGGTGGTATATTTGCCAAAAACTGAAATAATGAAGTTATAACTCAAATCCGCAACAGAACTAGCGGTTACCATCAAAATAAAACAGTTAATATACACGACACGATCACTTGTATGGTAAAACGGTTCAAAATTATTGGTATAACTCACAAAATTGTGCAAAAGCCAAGTATTTCTTAAAATTTTAAAATTAATGTCATCTTTTAGGTATTAAAAACGCTATAGAAAAATATAAAACAGATGACAGTTTACCTGTTACAGATAAACAAAACTAAAACAGAAAGTGTGGGTTGTATCTGATGCTTTTGCAAATCCATTACCATACTTATTGAATATTCCTGGGCTTAATTTTGAGAAAAACAATTTATTTGCGAAAATGTGTCATGTATAAAAACATACGACCATCTGCTTACTTTTCAGTTTAACTTTGAGATAATATAAATAGAAAAATTGAAAAATAGTTGGTGAATAAAAAAACTGAAGCGATCACGAATATGTTAAAATAATGAGGTATGGTAGTTTTTTGTTTATGTTGTAGAATTGTTCAATAATTATTGTTGCAGTTCGTTGGTCACACTTTTGGACAAATCACATGGTCAGTTTTCACAATCCACCGTTATAGAAATGTCTTTTTCATGACTACCCCTTTGTTGGTTAGGATAGTCAAGCACATATTTATAGGGGCAGTGTGACAAAAAAATTCTTATTTTATTTTTAAGCAAATATATTTCAGGTTCTATAAAACTGGCATGATTTCTCGTAGAATCTGGCTAAGTTGTCATAAGTGGCCAGAAGTTGAGGGAATGCCTGACAATTTGAAAATCTGCATTAAAATAATATAGTCCTCATGCTTATTACAGAAAGGACAGAGAAAACGTGTGAAAATCTGTCACTTGTCGTGTTTTTCACACGGATATCGATGTCTCGGCTTTTAGATGTAGAATGGAGAATTTGATAGAAAAGGTAGAAAATTCGAACAACTATGCTTGAAAATGTTGAACACTTTTGCGGTTTCGGTGTAACGAATACATAGTACTTATGTGTTCGGGTTTCTCGGGTGTTCTCTTCTTTGTCTTAGATAACACAATTTTTCGACGTTTCGATGAGATCTCAGTCATCTTCTTAGGGATTATCGATGTTGTCACTCAATAAGTTTTGTAAAACTTAATCTGCAGTTGCTTTGCGTCCCTGCTTTTATACTATCGGCCGGGGAAGGGGCGTGATGTTGTTGGGCAATCAGAATTTTTGCCCTTGTCGTCATTGCGCTATCCTTTGGTCTCACAAGTATATTTGCATTATTTGTTCTTTTTTCTGAAGATTTGATTATAATATCGCGGTCTGTTAGTGCGGCTCTCCATGTGGTTGGGTGGTTGCACATCGTCCCGTTTATTAATGTTTGATTTGAGTTTTTCTATTGCATTAGATTTCCTAGCGAGCCTTGTTTCATAATTTTCACTTTTTACTAACATCTACAATAATCTACATATGATCGAAATCTATTTGAAGACGGGTATTGAGATGGTGTTGTGACAATACAGACGTCGTTGTTTTTATTTTACTGCATTTCTGTGTCCCTCTCTACGGGCACTTGCTTTTCTTTTGGTTTGGCCTACATGCGCGAGGTTGCACTCCTTGCGCGGTATCTTATATACGCCCTGATCTTCAAGGGAAATTTTCTCTTTGAGTGTGGTTAAGATTTCTCCTAACTTTCTGTGTGTCTTAAAAACTATTTTTATCCTGTGTTTCCATAGGACTTTTCCAAATTTGTCAGTAAATAATATTAATGTGTTTGGCAGAGTACACTCCTGTACACCGTCTAGGCATCGATAAAATTTCTGCTTGGGGCAGCTCGTTACACGCAACTTGAAATTCTTGGATTAACTATGCCATCATATCCCACACAAGTTCGATGGGATTTAAATCCGGTAAATAGGGGCTCACGCCAAGATATTAATGCCGGCTTCTTGGAAAAAGACCACAGTTCGAGGGGTAATATGGGGGCGTACCTTGTGTTGTCGAAGAAGGACGTTTGAGTGTGGAAGACCATCTCGAGAAGGCAGTAAAGTAGTTTTTATATACACGGTGTTCAAAAAATCCGAGTACGGCTGATTATGTCGCCAGGAAGACTTTTTACAAAAATATGGTCAATACAAGTCTATTAGAATTTTTTCCTGTCCACAAAATGATAATGGATTTGACCTTGAACATGACCTTCAAGGTCAAATCAAGGTCAAGTTGATTTTTTCAAATGGGAACACTCATTTTTGATACCGGAAATGAATAGAGGGGGAAATTTTACGTTCAGATATGTACTTGGCCATTTTTTTCCATTTGAACTTCAGGATCCTCAGAAGTCAAATTTACATCGAACTTTGGCTTCGTACAACGGGAATTATGTGCCTAATACGAAGATCTTTTGGCAGGATATAATTTTACCAAATTCATTATGACAATTGTGTAGCCATGATACAATGAAAAATGCCCCTATCAAAAAAATCCCTTTCATGGACCTACAATGATTTTAGTTTGACCTCTGCTGACCGTTAAAGTCAAATAGAACATATTTGATCATAAACTTTCCCTCTCTCATCATTTCCGGTATCAAAAATGGGTGTTCCCAGTTGAAAAACTCAACTGAACCTTGGTTTGATCTTGAAGTTCATGGTCAAGGTCAAATTCATTATAGCCATTTTGTGGTCAGGGAAAACTTCTAAAAGTTTTGTATTCACCATATTTTTGAAAATTGTTGTGCTGTCGAGATCCCGTACTGTGTATACATATGATATTATTTCATTCCGCCTTCCAATGCTGCAATTTTCTGAATCAGTACAAACGATGATGACAGGGTCCACAGTCAAAAGAATCACTAGTCGTAGGCGGTATGAAACAAGTTGAAAGTGTTAAATGCGGCGGTATAGTGTACGCAAAACAATAAGTCTTTCTCCTTCTTCAATCATTGTTCACAGAGCTAGTTGTCTAAAGCGCCTATCTTGACGTGTGCTACGACTCGATTGACAGTTTGTCTTATAACACGACCCTTACTGATTATTTTCATGAGAGTGCAATTAACCCGCTGATCAATTTCGCGATTACTCAATTTTGATATGTTTGAATTTAAGGCATTTTCTTACACCTAAAACTAGTGGAATGAGGGGTACTAAATAAAAATATTTCTGCTAGTCAGCTGCCATAAATAAATAGCCAGAGATAAAAATTGGATCTGTTATAAAACAATGAAGAATAAACCGTTAAATATAGTCGACCTGTTGCCGAAAAAATCAAGTACAAGACAGTATTCGTTTTGAATATAACTTTCTGATGTCACCGGTTACATTTTGACTCGTTCAATCTACAGCTAATTACTGTTTGTGGTGGCAATTCCACAAGCTAATTTAAAATGTAATTGTTTTGGAAGGGATAAACGATATTACAAAAGCTAACTTGTAAACTGATACTCTGCTTTCAAATATATAGAAATGTATAATTCACCACACGACATAGCAAATTCTTATACCCTCAATAGACGTTGGAGGAGCATAGGCGTTGGCGAGAGTAGGCAAATTGATACAAGACAAGTGCTACACGTTCAGCAAATTGAAAACAAATGCACAGGGTTGCCAATATAACTACTTTGTCGCTAGGAGGGACAATGTGGTACTTTGATCTTAAGTATACTTATTTTGTGACTTAAATAATTATAAAATATTTTTCAATGTTGCCTAAAAGCTCAGAAATAGGAATCTTCATTTCCTTTGATATCATTACCGATGTATTATGCCTCAAAAAAATCATAAACGAACTGCATATTACCGCCTTGAATTCGCTACCTCTTTATTTTAATTAGGTATGAATACTTATTATTTTCCTACCTCATGTTGAATGTCGTTGGGGTTTCAAATTACAGGTTCATTCTGGTAAAAATCTAAAGATTTGAAAACATTCGCTTATAGAGAGCGACAATTTGCATTTGTAATGGAAACCATGCAGAGGCGGTTGGACGAACATGTGAAAACCATTGACTGAACACAGGCGACCGCCTTTGTTTTGTGAAGAAATTTCCACACTGATTCGAAGTGCGAGTGCCTGCTAGTTATCAGAAGCGACGCCAGAAGAGCTCTAAAATACTTTAGCTATTTAGGCGAGTAGCATCGAGTGATGGCAAGGCAAAAATATTGTCTTTGCCGTAATAGTGCATTTTGCTTGCAGTGGAGATGACTGAGATCAAGGATTAAGTAAATAAGCAATAGAAGAGACACGACTCCATTTTGAAAGTCATGTTCTCAAACAATAAGCCCATTTCCTAATTTTAATATCTAAAATTAAATAAGTTCATTAACATGTCTACGGAAATATTTTATTTATATTTGTAGTTATAAGTTTTACTAAGTGCTGAACATGCCTGACAAAATAACAATTTTATTCTCTGAATGCAGAGGTTACAAGCTCACTTACCTTTTTCTTGAAATATGTTGTCTATACCTTGGTTGGTATTGACCTTAGCGTGTGAAGGCTGTGCCAACATGTATAGCTGACTTTAGAAAATGGCTATATAATTAGTGTATTTAATTTATTTTATTCAGCAGTAATTAACAACTAAATGTATATCGAAAATATATCATTCGTTATTTTCGTATGTTCAGTTTGTTATGGGCTTCGTATAAATTTTCTAAATTTGTCATAGGTTTGCATGAGTATTAATAATATATAAGATGAATTTACTTTAAATCGAATTCGGAATTCTGCTCCCAGCATTCAGTAAATTGTGATATTATTTATAACCACTCTATCCCGCTTACAAACGCAACACGTTGCCGGCAGGATATAAATTTTCTCTTGCTGTGAAATTAATTTTTGAAACGGTGCTTTAGATCAGTCCAAGGCAAGAATTTCCTATGAGCTCAGTGATTATGAACAGAAATAACGTAGTGCTCAATATTGTATATTATGGAGAAAAATACATGAAATACCTAAACAATTTCTCAACTATAATTATAATGTAAGAATATTTTTGAAACGAAAGCTTCTTATCGGGGGCCCCCATTTACACATATGAAAATAAATGAACAGGGGAATGATTTGGATAACTTGAGATTTCATTTGTTTCGACACCGACACCAAACACTTGTAATACCCATACCGACCCGACCGACCCGACACTACATACTGGCTTGATTTTGAAATACCCATCCAATTCATTCCTCTGTGTAAGAAACCGAGACCAGGTAATAAATTAAGAGTCTCTTCTTTCATAGAAAATAAATAATATTGACAAAAAAAACTAATATACAATACCTAGACAAAATTTGCTGTTCGTTCTAATAAAAACTCCAATTCTTTGTTTGCGAACAGTAAATTAGAGACTTGACATATGGCAGAAGTCATAAAGAAGTTCATTAAATTTATTTATTGACTAATTCATATTATAAAGTAAATATTTCACATTAATACTTCTGAATAATAATTAAAATTGGTTGAGTGGAAAAGCTTAACATGTAAAACTTCAAAATGTTGTATTCATGAATTAATACTATTTAATTTGTTTTACCTTTCGTCACTAGATGGGGTCACTGTTAATTGAACAAGAAAGATAATGATTTTGACTTGGTTAAATCACAGATCATACAGATTAAATTCCTTAATATCGCAGTGTGGACCATATACTTCCTATAAGTATACTTCTCGAGGTAACGTACCAAATTACCAGAATAGGACTTCCGTTCAAGATGGCGAGGTGGCCGGTCGTGTGAATGTGTTAGTCTAAGACTAGGTGTAAGTGTCCATATAAATCCTAAAATATCTCCTCTGAAAATGATTCGTACACGAACCTAATCCACATAGACGCTTTTGATAGTGTTTAAAGCGCTGTTAGAGTGAATAGTGATCGTGATAAGACGGAAGTCAAAGGCCACCTCGCCCCTGTATATAGTTCACATGTTAAAAAAATAATTTACAAGAGTCAACAATTTGAGGCTGGGCAATAAGATCCTAGAGATCAAGTCCATTATTGAAAAATTGGGGATCGTTGAAGAAGAAGAAGAAGAAGAATATATGGAATAACAGTCTTCAAGTATTATTTTCAAAAATGTCGAAAAGCGGTTTCACATTCAACAGGAATGATATAACATAACCAACCTAATCTATTTGTTTGAACAAATGCCAAACTTATACAATGTAATGTTTTGAATATAAAAAACCGTGTAACACGAAAGGAAAGTTACGTGAAATTTACCGAACAGTTACAAGAAGTTTGAAATGTAATAACAATTACATAACGGTAAGTAATGTAAAGAAAAGGATTGCAAATTTAAGAACCCAGTTCTTCCATAAATATAATGAAATAAAGAAAACTGCAAGTTGTACTGGAGCAAAATCTGTCTAGATACCTACATGGTGGTGTTACAAAATTCGAGTGTTTTTAGCTACTAGTAATCATGACTGTGAAGAGCAAACAAATTCTGAATATATAGAGGATGTATCAACATCAAAAGAACAAGATGTAACTCAAAACCTTTTGGAAGTAACTATTGCTGAACTTAATAGTGTGAAAATTAATATTAACGATATCAGACCAGGTTCTTTCTGGACAATCCTCTACATCTTTACGAAAAAGGGGTGAAGATTATTTAGGAATACTAGAAAAGGCAGTAAATATATTGTCAAAATATCAAACAGGAGATGAGAGTGAGTTATTTTGACAGTCTATAGCTGCTGATATAAGGAAGATTAAGAATAGCAAAAAAGTGCAATTAAAGAGAAAAATTCGTAATCTTATTTATAATGTACTAGAAGAGTAAATGGAATAAACAACATTTCAATTTTTAATATTGTTTTATTTACATATGTTCTTGCAAGGGCACAGTTCCTTCATTATTAAAGTAATTCATGAATTCATTTCTCATTTCTCTAAATATTGAAGAAGAGTGATTTCCACCTTGGTTTGAAAGTCCATATTTATAAGTTGTTTCACAACCTTCTCTTGCACTGTGTGCACCATACATCTTGTGCAATAAGTTGTGTAAAATGCAACAGGCACTGTAATTTTTCTGTACTTAAATGTATTGTATTTAACAGGATTCTAAATCTACAATTAAAAATTCTTTGTACATGGATCATATTTCTTAGAGGAAAATGTTTCAGCATCCTTTCTGACAGTAGGAATGCTGCATCGGCCACTATAACATGTGGCATTTTTTAATATTATGTCATTAACAATTAATTTTAGTTACTTTTTTCAATTAACATAAATTGAGCAAAACTCATTTTAATATTACATAGAATAAGAACTTATTTTTTTTAAATTGTTGCTACTGTTGAGTATATAGTTATATAATTTATTAATTTGTATAAATGTTGTATTTGTAATGATCTTCGCTAAGAACAAAAACAACTTTTCTTTGGCATCTTGTCTTCAAATTCTTATTCAGATGAACAAAACTATTTACAAACACTTACTTAATATATATATACTTATATTTCTTTGTAAATATATTTAATTTAAGAATTAAATTAGGATTAATACTTGACTCGTAACAAAATAGTTACAATTATTTTAATTCTTGTGATATGTCCATTAGTGAGAGTGACGCAAATAAAGAAAATTAGAGACAGTGAGATAACAATAGAAGGGAAGAATATTTCGTAACAAGCTTTTGCTTCCATCGTTCAGTCTCAAATGACTGCCGCTCTTTTTGAAATTTGTGAATTTATCTTTTCTACCGATTATTATACTTTTGATTGGGCATCGTCGAAGTAATCAATAAAGGATCGACTTTATTGTTTAATTTTGTATATTTTTTTCAGGGGTCTTTGATTATTTTGCATATACATAGGTATTTATATCGTTTTATTAAGTTTTTCTGCAGGAGATTTTTAATTGAAATTTAAGTTTCAACAGAAATTCTGCCTCAAAGTTCTGAGTTCAAATATTGATTTGTATATTTGTGTTTGGAGACGTCGCTATCAAGCAGTGGGTTTTAGTTCAGCGCCTTTTCTTAAATTTTCGCTCTGATATAAATTTATTGTGGAAGTCAAAAATGTTTGTAATTCAATAATCTAAACGAATTCTCTTCAATCGTTTTGCACTTTGTCGATCTTTATTCAACTTATACAATATTTAAGAAAAAATTAAAAAAGATTACGTTCACAATACTCTTTCTATTAATAAAATTGTCTCCATATACTAAAAATTGTGTGTTACAAGACTAAGATATTTTGTTTAACGTATTGGATATCCAAGAAGACTTTGAACATAAACAAAATTTACTTACTAAAATATTGGGCAAAAGTATTTCAAAACCTCTGACGCCAGATCAGTTGTTTATCTGTAACTGTAATTCTAGTAATTTCCCTAATGCATACTTTGTTGTTATTCGGAATTTCACAGACGCTAGAACATCTGTTACCCTTGCTCTTTTCCTTTTAATTCTACAGTTTCACTCAGATACCGCATTTTAAAATATTTTTCCAGAGAACGTCTTAAATTCGCTTTTATATCCTTGAATAATAAACACTGTTCCAGGAGGGTCGACATTTTACACGAAATTGTTGCAATAAATATTACAATGATGGCACAACGATTATTATATATTTATGTTAGTCAGTTGAGTAAAATTGACGTCATTTTTGAACACAAAACAGAAATTTACTAATTCGTTTATAGGGATTTTTATATACTTATGTTGAAAGTTTTGTGATTCTGAACAGTTTTTTTCCATTTTCAACATGACGATCACTACTTTACTTTTATTAATATATTCAAGGAATAATTTGGTCAACTGCGAGTTGGATTCGCATACTAAGGGTTCCGTATCAGTTTTGATAAAATGAAGGTGAATCAAAGTATATATATGTTTTTAAAATTGCAGTTTCAGATAAGCATGGAATGTTATGTTTACCTTAATATCTGTTAAACTAATCGTTTTAAATTTATAAAATATTTGCATTTTTATTTCTCACACCTTTTTATTTTATCTGCAACATGATTCGCTTGATTAGTATAAAAATGGTTATTTAATTTTCTAGTTTTGCCCCCAAAATGTAGATTAGGATTTTCGTATTATTTTACCTAAAAACTTTCTGTAATTTCCCTCCCAAAATTAATATTAAGGGTTTCTCCGTATGAGATTTGATACAATGTAGGTGAATCAAAGTATATATTTATCTAATATTGCAGTTTCAGATAAGCATGGAATGCAGACATTTTCTTATGTTAACCTTAATATTTGTTAAACTAATCGTTTTAAATTTATAAAATATCTGCATTTTTATTTCTCATACCTTTTTATTTTATCTGCAACATGATTCGCTTGATTAGTATGAAAATGGTTATTTAATTTTCTAATTTTGCCCCTAAGATATAGATTAGGATTTTCGTATTATTTTACCTATAAACTTTCTGTAATTTGCCTCCCAAAATTATTATTAGAAATTTCTCCTAATTTTGGAGGGATGGGTAAAAAAATATTTTTGTTAATATCTTTTAAATAATTTAATTTAAAAATATAAAAAAAATATATTTGTATTCGTCAGAATCAGCCCTTTGATTTGATATATTATATGATGCCTTAGAAATAATATTAATGTTTTGTATTAAATATTTTTAAAAATGAAAAAAATATATTTGTGTTCCTTATAATGGATGTATTACATAATGCGGTAGAAAATTTTTTAACTTTAAACTTTTCATAAAATTCTATAATTTGCCTCCCATAATTAAAATTTATGGTTTCTCTTTACTTTTTCCGTAAAGTTCGGGTAACGTTATATATTCCCTATTTTTTCCAAATTTTGGGCTCAGTGGTTTCCGAGATTAAGGGGGGAATGGCCGATTTTTTTGATTTTTCTCCACAGAAGTACCCCTAAAATCAAAATTTATTCATTCACGATATGTACTATCTATACACAAATGTCAACTTTCAACCTTGTCCGCCAGGTAATTTCGGAGAAAATTGCTGTGATGTGAAAGAGGGAGAAATCTGGAGTGATATAAGGGTATCCATATATCGTATATAAAACGAATTTTTCATTATTTTTATTATAAATAATGAACATTTACGAATTTGAATATTAGGTAGGTACTTGAATTAGTTGTATATTCACTATTACGTAAATGTCAAACTCGTTTATCCTTCTAACATTTTCACATCTGCCAATCTTTTTGAGAATATTCTCAGTGCTAAAAAGAAGTTAATTATTCTTGTCAGTCTTCGTTGATAAAGTTACTTGATGATGATTGACAGTGCATAAGGAACAATTTGGCGAGGTCGTCTAATTACATCAGGTTTGATATCTACTTATAATTAATTTAATGGAAGATTTACCAACTGTAAAGTAAAGCGTTCATCCCATAATATTAACAACATGTGATCTGTTTTTCTATTTGCATTTGTATTAAATAGCGAATTTATAGTGAAAAGTAATTATGCATGTTAAAAGTTTGAGTGAATTTGAACAGAATTTTTTATTTCTAATTTATGTAAAATTTCAGATTCGTACCATATTTTTGTTAGTTCATGAATATACGAGTATATACTCGGTATATAGATTTATAAAGATTTTAGGAGATAAAACGCCGCATCTTGTATTAAAATGGTGAAAGCGCTTTATGGTTTGATGCCAACTTCTTGTTTATATTGTAGGCATAAGAACTGATATCTGACAAAATGGAAATATGGAAGTCCAGTAAGCTTAATTTATCACCTCAGTAGAGATCTAAAGCCGTATATACCTCACAATATACAAATTTCAAGGGGTCTGAAATATTGGAAAATTTGAGACACACGATAAAGTTGTCTTGAGAGTCGTTACATAGGCTTATATAAATAGACTGAGATATAAGGCGCTGTAGATTACAATTACACAGGGTGATTCCAGATATGCTATAAACCAAATGATAGATTGGGTGCTCCGTTGCACGTTCAGACTGTTTAGAAAATTGAGTGGAGTGCAATTTTAGTTAAACAGGGTGGTTAGAATAAAGAATTATATAGTTAAGCCTATTAGCGGTTGCATTTGCAGGGTACTTGGAATAGAGTAGAATCATAATCAAACAGGGTGGTGCAAAAAATATTACATGGGGATAAATATAGAGGTATGTTGTATATATGCTGGAGAAGAATTATAGTATTATAGGGTGATTTAAAAAATGCAAAATTTCGTATCCCACAAGCAGTTGCATATATAGGATAGATGCAATATAGTGTGAGAGGAATTATAGTTATGCAGGGCAATTACAAAAAAGTTAGAAAAGAAAATTGTATATGAATTGCAATATATATGATGATTGAAATATACTTATAGAAGATAGTTTAAAAAAATTACAAATAAAAAGAGTAAATATGGTGGCTCATTGGCAGTCGCATATATAGAATGGTTGGAATGGAATTATAGTTTTACCGGGTTAAAAAAATATTTTGCGTGGTCCATGAGCAGTTGTATATACAGGGTGGTTAAAATATCGTCCAGAGTAGAATTACTATAATTTCATAGGGTGGTTAGAAAAATGTTAGCAAATATTTTTATATTTGTTAGTCCAATAGCTGTTATATATATACGGTGGAGGCGAAATAATATGAAGTGGAATTATTATAATGAGTAGCTTAATAAATGTTAGAAAATTGAAATTAAACTGAAACATTTCATCTTGAGAAAAAATGGTTTATACAGCAAATGTCCCATTATATGGATATATGTACCAAAATTTTCGATAAATCCTTGAATTAACGAGTAAAGTTGGGTCACCCATGTACTATTTATTAAATGTACAATTGGAAATTGAATAAGTATTAGTAATAAAGTGAAACATATTATTTTGTTATTTCTACATATGCGATTTCTACTTCATAACTGTTCAATATTTTCAAATGGAATTGTCATTTATCTTTATTCTATTTTCTATGTTATTCTACCGGTTAAAAACTTGAATTATTTAATTCTAAGAAATTTCCTGGTAACTAAATTTTTGTGATTTATTTCCACTTACTGCCTCTTATCATATTAAATTGAGAATTATGAATTTCAACACAAATAAAGTCCTATAAATTATATATGAAAAAGAGATTGAATTTCATTACTCACTCACACAATTGGTTGAATTTCCACAACAGGCGATTCTAGTTACTTTAAATTTATAAAAACAAAAGTCATATATCTACTAATTATTAAATGCTTTCGGATTAGGCTTATGTCACCCTATTGTTCATTTTCTATATGGTGCCGTTATACGCCGTTTTTAAGGGTGAAAACTACCCCTAATTGTAAAATATTATAAAATAATATTTTAAACCTTAATTAAATTTGGTTTGAATTAGTTAAGTAAGTATTGTTTTATGTTTTAGGATACAATTACATAATGTTTCAACCCTAAAAAATTAACATTTGTTGGAGCTTAATTTAAAAAAAAATATTTATCCTAAAAAATGATTTCATCTTATATCGATTTGTACAAAAATTTGAAATTAGGCAGGCTCCTCTCACCCTCTACTTAAAATCCTATATTATGCCTATGGGCACTGTTTATTTATTAAGGGTGAAAACTGCCCCTAATTGTCACAAATTATAAAATAACATTGTAAACCTTAATGTGGGTAAAATTTGGTTTGGATTGGTTAAACAATAATTGTTTTATGATTTAGGAGACCTGTAATATCATAATAATTTTATCCTTAAAAACCACTTTGCAATTTTTATAACGTTATTTAATAGATCTAAATAAAAAAAGTAGAAATAAAAAAAATAATAACCCAACGGAAAATCTACCTACAGTTATTGAAAAAGCTGCAAAGTAATACTGCATCATTTCATTCGTCTCTCCAGTATTTTCGGAGAGATTTTGAAGAAAAGGATGAAAAATACGAAATTGCAAAAAATCGTTGTCTCTCTACAAAAGTAGGTACCGACTTTATTTTCGTCATAAGTTGATCCATTTTCATGCAAAGTTGTCCGGTTATTTGGCTTAGAATCTTTCATATTACGCTTTTGACGAAAAAAGCAAACAACTAAAATGCCATATCTAGTACCGTATTGGTCGTTGAAAAATTATAAACAAATAATTTTATTTGCTTTTTTTAAGGATACAATTTTGCTCTCTATGTTTTTTTTGATAAAATGCATATTATTCGAGTTATTCACCCATAAAATACTCGATTTTTTTGTCGAAAAACTGTTACTTTTAACCAGGAATAACTCGAAAAATATTAGTTTTACGAAGAAAACGTACTTACATTTCTTTTCTTCGAATTACGTTTTCCATCAATTGATATACTTAAAATGTAATAAAAAATTTCCACCCGCCGAGGTAGGTTAGCAACCACCCCCAACGTTATAACGTACAGCGTCATAGTACAGAAATTGATCCTTGGGCTATTCCCTACCTTGTGTGAAAATTTCAAATAAATTACTAACGTTGGGCGGTTCGAAAATGTCTTTTGGACAGCGCTAAGCACATTCACATTTCCTAGTGGTACTCACTTGGGGTCGCCATCTATACACCAAAACTGTTTCGAACCAAGAAGGTGATACGTGATTGTTCAATTGGTACGTCCCTTTCCAAAGTACTACTAGCATCATCTGTTAGCCGCTAGTAGTTGTAGACTGTTTAGAGAGGGTACTACTTCCCCTTCTGACCACCAGAAGATTAAAATAGTTTCAGCCCTTACTCGAGTAATCTGGACTAGTCTTAGCTGGATAAAGAGTAGCTCATACCAAATAGCACATCAATTTTTCTATTAACATTTATAGGCGCATCAATATAGAACAACACCTTTAATAACAATAAAATTTAGATATTTGAAAAAGTATATATCAAATGCTTCCAAAGTATGAAATGGAAGAGACAAACAAGTAGCATAAATCCCTACACTTTTTGTCAATTGAACGAGACTTCACGAGTATAATTGCTGGATTTGAAATATGTTCTAAGTTCATGCAGTAGCCAATCAGTTTCTGATTCTACCATATTTATTTTTTTCTGCAAACTCTCCTCAGTCATATAAGTGTAAAGAAAATACTACACACATTAATAGTATTGCTGGTGCTATTTTGGCCAACAAAAATATAAAATCTCACATGTGTAACTTCACTTGTAAAGTTGAGCTGTAGCGGTAAGAAAGTTATAATTATAGTATGTGGTCGATGCGCGTGGCTGGTGAATTCAGCATTTCACCAAGTCTTCGATATAAGCATATGTTTCCTGAGAGAATCACTAATTTCAATTAATTTTTTATTTTAATTCTGTTGCTTTCTGATTTATAAATCAATATTAAATAAATCTTCTAAAATGCCTTGACCTAAAAATATAAATGTGCAAGTATTTGTGATTTGGTGCTAAATGTTTTCCCTTCAAATCCCAACTATTGTCAAGTATCTGGTTAACATCATTAAAAACGAAGCCATCAAGCAAGGATGGATGGTTGAGGTTGAACCTAGAATAAGGACTAGTAGGGGCACTCTGAAAATTCCAGATCTTGTCTTGACCAAAGGACTCAAACAATTATTAGCGATGTTGGAGTGCATTGGGAAGGTCAGAGAGCCCTTGCGACAGGCTATAATACCAAAAGGGAATACTATCAAGACCCGGATTTTCTCAAAACAGTTCAATTAACACGCAACTCCACTGATATATCAGTTTTGCCTCTTATCATCGGCGCTATAGGCGTTTGGTGCGGGCACAATGATCATCTACTAGAAGCACTGAACATCAATCGCCTCTATATCAAAAGTCAATTAGTCAACAGTGCCTTCGTCGGTTCTGTATATTCAAATTCCTTCTTTAATCGAGCGGTGTGGCGATAATTGTTTTTTAAAACCTTGTTTCTAAACTTCCAGACATAAGCCACCTTTTTCTTTTTCTCGTCCTTTATTGTCTCGCCACTATTGTTTTCCCATATTCTACTTCGATGCTACAATTAAATAACCCCCCTCCCATCTATATTTTTCTATATTATAAGACTACATCGGAATAACTTTTTAGTCCCCAATAGCCCATAAGGCAATCGTATTCTCAACGAATCTCGCTCAACCGGCGCCGACGATCGATCATCTCGCGCGTTGGTCTAAAGTTAGTTGACAAGGAATGTAAATAGGAACATGGTATATGGTAGTCTTATATATTTGTTTGTGCTTTAACTGTTCAAGTCATATTGTTCTTTTACCCAGTGTGGTTATAATCTTTTTATAAGTTTAGTTTAATTGTCTAAATGTATATACCTATTTTTTTGTTTTTTTTTATATAGGGTTTTTAATTGATTATTTCTGTTCGTATCTTTAACTCTATCTCTTTTAACTATTTTATATACTATGACTATAGATTTAATTTTAAGGTAATGACTTAGTTAGGTGACCCTATGCCCCAGTTATACTGGGTGCTCTAATAATATGTAACCCTAACAGCCGGGGAAACAACTTGGCTGAAATGTCTTGTAAACTGGTATTTTATTACTGAATAAAGAGATTTAGTAAGGGAGTACATACGGCTCTACTACTTCTTGAAGATAAGGTTGCCTGGAAGAAGACTAAAGGTGACCTACTTCCTCGTGCAATTGCACCCCATACTATAACGCCTACTATTCGGCGTACCTACACGTCGTCTAACTCTTCTTCGGTCATCATGTCCACCCAAGCAGAAGATTCATCAGAGAAAATGACTTGATGCTCTTCCACACTCCAACGTTGTCGTTTTCTGCCCCATTGTAGTCGTTGTCGTCGATGCTCAGCGGTCAGAGGCAGCACAGAAGGGGTCGATAACGCTGCAGTCTAAAAGACCTTATATGGTAGTTACAAGATGGTCTTGTTTACCTACCAACTCATCAGCCAAATTTCGAGTTGTTGAGAATCAGTCTCTAAAGGCCATAAGTCTTTCATGCCGATCTTGAATTTAATAATAATATCCAAAATCTTTCGACTTCAGGTTTTTTATATGATCAAACCACGCTTGACAACAACTTATAAAAGTAAACCATTAATTCGACCTGTTTCAACTTCACTTAGCTATCGTTATATTTGGCGTACACTCAATCTAGGCATTTTCATTACTAAATATTGATTTCTGATCCCATCACCACCATTTTTTTTTTGGTAAAATTTAAAAAATGCAAAAAGTCTACAATATTAATCGATATTACAATAGTTTACATGAAAAAAGATTCACCATACTTTATCAAATTTTGTTCCTTTACTCCTTACTACAGTATCTTTGTTGTACCAAAACAATAAATTTAAACATCTCCTGCTGGCTATTGCGATTTGTTTCTCAGTGTGTATATAAGTATACAAACCTTAATATTTGATATTATTAGATTAGTTCAATAAAATTATTCTTTCTTTAACTTACTTTCTAGACAGTCTAGTCCCTTAAAAATCAATTAAATCGCCATACAAGAATTATAATTATTTTTATATCAACAACGCTATTCATATTCGTTGAATCTTACACAAGACAAATACATGACGGACTAAATGCAGCCCACATTTCTAACGTATTTATCACAAATCCTGGCAATTGTTACAACTACACTTAAGTATTAATGGCATGACACCTTTGTGCTCTGTTAGCAGCAACGGGCGCAAGATGGCTGCGGCTACATATTGCATACGTCAACCCAAATCCCAAATAAAAAACGCTGTCTGAAGCGAAACAGAAGAAATTGATATGATATAGATAAGAATAAATAGAGTAAAAGTCAGTGAAATGCTGTAGAGTCCTTAAAACAAAAGTTGGGAACCAATAGTCTTTGAAAGTTATGAAGTCTACACCAAAAACTTGTTAATACGTCATAATGTATGATAACACTTATTTTACTTAAATCGAATAATAAAATGTCTGCTTCGCATTTCCTTTATCTAACTAAAATGCGTAATATTGGGAAGTAAAGAAATTGGAGAAATTCTAAATATTTAATACTCAATAAGAAAGAACTGAACTAAGAAGAACACACAATAAAACATATATTCGTAAAGGTAAATCTCAATAGTAATAGTAAAGTATTCGGATTTCACCCGAAGAGTATTAAAAGTTTTCAATCTTACAGATGTACAAGTGAAATGAATACAAATTTATGCAGAGGAAATTCTATCCTTTCATATTAATAGAATTTTTATGCCAGTCATGTAAAAATATAAAACGAGATGCTTTCCATTAATGATATTCACCTTCCATCAGAGATTATATTTCACGTTCGCCAAGTAAATGAAGGAGAAAGAAGTTTCATTACTTAAACTTATATCATCATCGTAAAAGCAAACTTTGCTTTGGTACAACTTCTACCCGGGCGGAATTTTGTTTGCTCTTTTCATGAATTTAAAATATTATGTTTATGTTCAATCTCCATAAAGTTTATTTTGCTGTACCACCCATAGTAAATTCTGCGCCTACCACATAGAACAAGATTATGCAATTAAAACAGGTTTGCAGCGTCTCGCTGAGAAATTATAATGCACAAGAAGACAAAATTATCGATTGTAGCTATCATATTAGATTGCAAAATAGCATATAATTTTTTATAATATTTGTATTTTGTTACTTTGTACAACTTTTGTGACTCAATGAACACCTTAAACTAATATTAGATGTAGTGTCTGATGATCTCACTATAGACTTAAAGCCATTTTTTTCTGCAAAAAGTACAATCTATCTGTATCCTGCTGTATTTCGATACTGAAATGCGTAGAACATCAAATACAAGGAAACGAATGACTATATATAGTATACTGTCGATTTATAAATACATTGTTGGTTCTATTGTTGCAGTTGAAATTCCTGATTTAGGACATTAAAACAATATATAATTAAAATTCTAATATAATAAATAAGTTGTTTTCTGAATGATATTTGTGGCATATTTTTCAATGTTTAAGTACTTTTTGGGAAATAACACCACAAGTCGAGGTCAGACCCCGTTGTCAATGGTTAAGAAACTATGAATAAAAAAGGTACCATACTAAAATGTAAAATTACAATATTAGACAATATCTGTTATGTAACTTCTGACGTAACTAACAGAATTTTATGTATGCAGGGTAGCACAGATCATATAATAATAAAGTTCCTTTCAAATTGGAAGAATTTGAAAGGGTGATCTTCAGAAGGTTTTCCCTAGGTGTTCTCTTATGATTTTAATGATATCACTGAATCAACAAAATTCTGGATCGCATTTTTGGCGAATGTACTATCTTATAACAAATTCGCAGCTAAGAGCGCCACATAAAATTCTGAAGATCACCTTCGCCTGGGGATACATGAAATCTTTGCTGTACAGCAATGAAATTAATACACGAAACGAGCTTTTGGCGAAAATGCAGGAAGCCGCGAATATTCTTAAAACGAACATTTCAACCTTTTTCAAGATAAGAATGCATTGATGCTAATGGTGGTAAATTTCCACATTTGATTTAAATGAGTTGAATGTTTTTGAAACCATTAATGTTTTATTTAAATGACTAAGCGCCAGTCTAAAATGAAAATATCTCGAAAACGCCTCGAATATGGAGAGTCAACAAGTAAAAGTTTTTTGTATTGAAATTATGGCAGTTTCATTCTTTCTCGTCGAAACACAAATTATACGGGGTGTTAAAAAAATAAACATGGATGTAAGAGGACCATGAAAAATGATAACAAATTCTTATTTAACGCCCTTAAAATATATGGAGCCGTTTTTTTTCAAATTTCACAAATTTTCAAAAACCAAATACCAACTTTAGGACCCTGTATCGTTTAGTACAAACTTTTTACTAAGAAATATTTATGTTAATCGGTACATTTTCACCGCCTCTAACTGCAGTTATCGTATTTTGCATTAGTTATGGGACACCCTGCATATATTGGGTGTTCAGAATCACCCGTACACCTCCATAAGATGCCACCAACCTACTTTTTTTAACTGAGGACGTCATTATAGGTATGCCCTATCAAGTGGATGCATAATAATCTTTCAGTTTAAACCGAAAGTGGCATAAACATACCGGAAGTTAATTTTTTCAAACGGAACATGCATATATTTATAGCATATTCGGGTTGTACGTGGAAAAATAGATATCTTTTTGAGAATGAGTTTTTGAAAAAATGTATTTTTAGTCCTCTGAAGTACCTTAGAAAGAAGATAGTAATAATATAGCAGTATATGCAAAACAAACAAAATACCACTGTATCCTAGAGTACGAACTCTTCCTCTGAAAATATTTTAAATAAAGCAGGAATCACTTCCTGTTCCTTCCGGAAGTGGAAAAATATAACCGTAAGTACTTTTTCCTTGAGCAAGATATGAATATTCCAAACTAGTATTCGGACTCTATGTAGAAGTAATAGTTGCAAGGCCGAATCCTTCATATGTTTTTGAGTTTGAAAAAAACAACTCCCGAGGCCAATTTTCCACTATCAAAGTGGGTATTCTGCCTTGTTGCGCTTACTTCTACATAGAGTCCTAATCCAAGTTTGGAATATACAAATCTTGCTCAAGAAAAACGTACTTTCTGTTAGAATTTCCCATTTCCGAAAGGAACCGGAAGTGATTATTTTCATATACATAATCAAACTTTTTTTGCAGATCATTGCAAACCCCAAACTCATAATCCAATAGATGAGCTTGACGATCTATTTCAAAATAACTCAACAGTCGTTGTGACTTCACCGCGCCGGAAGCACCCACGGAAACAGATTCCCGAATACAATCAGACTCATTCCTCGAGCTGGTAATCGCCAGATGAATTTACATCCTAAACCACACTACAGTAAACCACTTAGGTTGAGATCATCTCCTGGTAGCATTCCAGATTCGAACAGACCTCGAGGAAAATGCACCGGGAGATGTTCCGGACTACTACAGAAGCACAAACTGGGCCAACTTCAGGATCCACATTAACTTAAACCTATCCATAAATAGACATCTTCAATCAATCCCTGACATAGACGACTTTATAGCTAAATTACTAACTTTTATGAAGAATGCTGCCAATGCTGTCTTGCCACGGCAAGCCAATAGCACTCGATATTTTGCCCTGCAACGCTAACGAAACAAAGCATGTTGACGCTGGCAGCGGAATTTCTTAAGAGATTACTACGTCGAAATGACCCGATTAAACGCCGACATTAACGTAAGACTGGAGCAGGAGTTCACTAGGGAACGGCATACCCGACTAAACAATATTTAATAGTACCACGGTATTGCCTGGGGTTTCCTTCTGAGAAGAAAGCGTAGATTAGCAAACAGCACCGAAATGCACCCACTAAAACATAACAACAATATAATAACCAACCCACAACAACAATCAGACACCAGAGCCAAATACTTCGATAATCAACATTCTTTAACAATCCACAAGTCCGATGTCGCTACAAAACATCAGACAGACACCTTCATAAATTCCGTCACACCAAATAATTCACCAACAGACTTCACATCTCCTCATGAAATTTTCAATATAATTCGAGACACCAAAACTTTCAAAGCCCCAGGCCCAGACGGTATTTAGACTAAAGTTCTTAAAAAATTCCACGCAAGGCATTAGTTTAACTCACTTACATCTACAATGCCTACTCTAAGACTTCAGTAGTTCCCTGTTTCCTGGAAACAGGCCACAATTATTTCAATCTTGAAATCATCAAAACCTTTCAACAGAGTGGACATTTATCGACCTATCTCGCTCACAAATGCCATGAATAAGATACTAGTACCAATCTTACTCAAGAAACTCATAAAACACACCTCACAGAACACTCTTATTATCGTACAACAATTTGGGGTTCGTAACAAAAACAACAGGAAACGGATAAGGTCAAGTACCTGGGCGTTATCTTAGAAGCGGTACGTCAAAAAGCCTACGGGGCACTCCGAGTCATCCGCCCCTACTTAAAAGCCGAAACCCCATTGGTAAATAAATGTAAAGTTCAATTGTACAAAGCGTACGTTAAGAGTATCATGCTTTACGCGGCACCTGTATGCACCTCAACTGCAAGAATCTACTTCAAGAGACTTGAAGTTGTGGAACGAACCTGATTGAGACTCATACTTGGGCTGAGGAAGGATGAAATACGTAACGAGCAACTGTACAGACGGCTTCAAATAATAAATTTGAGCGATGTCGGATGAGAGAATATTTAACTTTTTCAATAATAGAGTTAAAGCCATACGTATAACGGAACACGTGGGCAGTTCAACAGGTACACAGTTACCTTTCGTATTAAACACAAATTAATAAATAGTAACATCTTTTAATAGTTAACCTAATACCAATTCCCTATTAGCATAATCCCGCGGGATTAACCTCACACATAAGTTAAAAACCCCTTCCCTCCTGTACCCGACTGGCTACCACTGCCATGCGAATTTCCAAACAAAGTGTGATCTCCGACGTCTTTACGACGGACTCTCTGCAGTGGTGAAAACGCAGAGAATCAGAAGACACTTTGAAGAACAGAAGGAAAAGTGCGCCATTGAAATATGTAACGCGTGCTTTGGCAGTACCGTGGAGAACAATTATCAATGGACCACTGTAAAATAAACTTACACACCTGCCTGATCCCGATCCCGGGAAATGATGATGAAGTGGTCTGCACCGACTCATTTTGTACTACGCTTGTAGTCTGTGATATCATCGATTATTTAATAGAGACCAATATTTATAAATTGATAAACTAAACACAAAATTGGGAAACTTCGACTAGGTTTTGCAAGATAGCTATTGATGTGCTCTGTTAGTTTTAAACTTAATTGGCTTTTGACTGTATTCTAAAACAAATTAATAAATTTGAGTTGATTATTGTGATTCACAATCGAATGGTTCAAGTATATTATTACCGATGCGATTTAAACGGAAACTTTTAACCAGTAGGTTTAGTAGTTTTCAAGAAGTAGTTTTCAAATACACCGCTAGAGCGAATCCCATAATCAGGACAAGTGGGGTTCATTTACTAGCTCCGTTATTACTGTGTGCACGGAAGTCATTTCGCGCTATTTCAATTACAAAACCGCCCTGAAATCTCCGGAAACACGCAAACCTACTTATGCTTATATTTTAATTGAAAATTTCTGGAAACATACTTCCTCAAAATGTTTACACAATACAATAATATTTTTAGCAATAAAACAGTAAAATATAGGCGAAAATATATGTAACAACTAAAAGAAATTATTTTAGAAACATTTCTAACTTGGTAATTTTTGACAGCCCAGTAATAAATACAAAAATATTTAATATCTAACTTGAGTGCATTATTCGTTAAGTACATTTCCACTATTCTGTTTACAGCATCTACAAAACTTTTTGTTCATTAATTACTAAATAAAAAAATATTGGTTTTAAATCAATTTGTTGAAGGAATAACTACTTCCCTTTCCCCTGCCTAGCGAAGTCCACGTGATACGTGTCATTCTTGATTTTTTCTTGTATAATATACTCTTAAAATAAATAAATATTTAATGAAATCCAAAGGGTTCGGCCAGGCTTGTGCAATTTATTGTAAGAGATAAATCCTGGAGGACTGAACGATACAAATTTATGTAAAACTTATTGCATGTCATTGGGGTGGCCATACTGAAAAAGTCGCTTGGCGAGAAATCGCTTAGCAACAATTATACTGAGTTACATAATTTTGTTACATGTAACTCGAATAATGTACAGTATTCGAGTAACTCGAAGCGAAAGCAGAAGGCCACTAGAATTATGCGACCGACCTGAAGAGGGCAGATGTGACTCTGCCGAAACGTCGTCATTTTACCATAGATCCCAGCAGGGATCAGTTATCAACTACGCGGATGAATTCCCGGAAACCACCTAAAACATATATATATATATATATATATATATATATATATAATATATATATATATATATATATATATATATATATATATATATATATATATTATAATTATATATATATATATTTGTTTTTAAGTTTTCGCGGACACTAAATGTTTTAGGTGGTTTCCGGGAATTCATCCGTCTAGTTGATAACTGATCCCTGCCGGGATCGATGGTAAAATGACGACGTTTCGGCAGAGTCACATCTGCCTTCTTCAGGTCGGTTCGCATAATTCTCGTAGCCTTCTGCTTTCGCTTCTAGTTTTCGAGTAACTAGTATCCCGGCTGGGATCAGTTATCAACTACGCGGATGAATTCCCGGAAACCACCTAAAACATATATATATATATATATATATATATATATATATATATATATATATATATATACATTTCGTACCGTACTATATTATTCAAGTGAAGTTATCCAGATCCTCAAAAATAGAAAAATTCCGGTTCTATACCATACCACAATATCAATTGTACATCCCCATCACATAAATCATATAGTTTAGATCTATAGAGGAATTAATTACAAATGATATATCATTCAAATCGATGCAAGAATCGAAAACAGTTTAAACAACTCATTAATTCTTTATTCCAGATGAAAACTAACGCGACAGTGTGTTTTTGAGTAAAAAAATAGAGTATTTTTTGTAACTAACAATCTGCAAATTCTCTGTACATTTAAAAGGCAGTTCACATTAAAACTAGATTATGAAAATGAGACAGAAATTATATCCTATCCACGCCACTACTTTCTTTTCAATGGATGCTTCGTTGCGTTTTAAAAATCGATAAATAATTTTAATTCTGATTCCAGAAAACTCGTTCTCAAACCGTTCGTTCGAGAACTTGGATAATCGCCACTTCAATTCGAAAGCGTGATTCATATCTCGAAAATATTCCGGGATTCTTCTGACAAAAGAAAATTCTTTTCTGCTGAAAGCAGCATTCTGAACACGTCTTTGTCTCACTTTTGTATTCATTATTTACGCTAGCTAATGGAACTACCTAATAAACGGGAATTATATAAATGCACTCGGGAGGAGCGTCTAGCACAGGAGTAAATTATAACTCATTGCCGTCGTATTCTTCATTGCCAATACATGATAGTGACATTTTGTATACAAAATATTTTGTAAGAAGCTAAGGGCTTAATATTATTGAAGCAAAGGTTCTTAACGGGGGCCCACATTTACACATATGAAAATAGATGAGCAAGGGAATGAACTGGATAACTTGAAATTTCACCACACACTACCTTGATCTTGAAATATCCATACAATTCAGTTCACTCTGTAAGAAACAGAGACCAAGTAAAATACATTATGAGTTTATTCTTTTATAAAATAATAATGTATAAAAAATAAAATAATATAACATCCAATTAATATAAAAAATCTGCACAAAATTTGCTTTTCTAATAAAAACTTCAAATCTCACTTTGCGATACATTGCATTACAGACTTGACATATGTCAGAAGTTAGAAAGAACGCTATTTATTTCATTCATCTTTTGTTAAATTTTTTGTCACACATACGATTAATCGGATATGAGCTTCAACTTGCAAGTAAATAATTCAAAAATTGTATTTAGCACTTATAGAAATTTAAATAAAGAATTAAATTATACATTAGTCATAACAAAATAGTGACAATTATTTTAATACTAAAATTGAAACAGAGACAGGAGATAACAAGGGACGGGAAGGTTAATTCGTAAGAATCTTTCGCTTCCATTGTTCAGTCTCAACTGACTGCCGCTCTTTTATATATATATATATAATTAAACACATTATATAGTATATATACCCTTTTATAATATCTTTGAACTTCTTCTCTTTAGTAGATAGAATAATAACTTAATTCTTGACTATTTTCTGTTGGGAAAACTCTGGAACATTTGGTGTATCCCAGAGGTATAAACACAAAGTTTTGTACCCTAACACCAAACATTTCTTTTTTCACTCAACACACGTTACAACAGCGAAGCTGTCATCATCTAGAAGTAAACCAAAAACAATTTTAGTGAAGCACTATATACTATTTTGTAAGAACTTTAGGCTCACTAGTTTGAGAGATAAATGAGGGGATGGGTCACACTTTAAGTAAGAAATTATAGAATTTTTTAAACAACTCATCTGTGGTGCATGAGAAAATTTTATATTGAACATAGAAACGTCAATTTGATTTTCATTGCAAGTCGGGAAGTTAAAACTATTCAAATATTGATAGTAACCGTTCTTGTTTATTGATGTTATAACATAAAATAGTGGAAATTCCGAGTTTGACAGAATTTTGTGCCTGAAGACTGAAGTTTAAGAGGAACGTGTGTTTCTAAAATTTCGGCTTTTTAAGGTAAAAAGGACCCGTTCTGCTGTTTGCTGAATTTTAGAAGTCTACCGGAAGTTATTTTTGAAAATCATACTGGAGCGGCACAAAGTGCCTGTTTTGTCTCCTTCGGATGCAGGGGGTGGCACGCTGGCACCTCCAGGCGGTGATTCCGATATGGACGATGGCAACAGTAAGAGGCAGGCCACGAGGGTTTTTAAGAAGAGCTCCCCCAACGGAAAGATAACAGTCTACCTTGGGAAGAGAGAATTTGTAGATCACATTACTCATGTTGATCCTATAGATGGATCAACAAGATGGATACGCAAGATCTCGTGCCGTACCGATGTGCGGTTGTTCGTATCATTCCTCCGATAATTTCCAATTTTATTAAAGTTATAAGTGATAGTTATTCATGAAATTGATACCGGAAAAATCATTCATTCTTGGCATATGAAATTAAGGAATTTTGTTGTCCGATTGTTTTCGAATGATTTTTGTAGTTTAATAAATTAATCATTATCTGCAAATCAGCAATAAAAACCAAAAACAACGTACACTGACAAAAACTATTGTGATTTATCGGTAAATTCTTGGCAAACAGTGACAGGACATTGAATTTTTATCGCAATTATGGTGTGTGCTAAGTGTAAAAAGAACATTAAAGCGAGATGTTGCTGTCATTGCGTGCGATAGTAACCGACTTGCGCATAGAGAGTGCTCTGACCTTAATGCTTCTGAACTTAAAGTGATGGATTTGAAAGGGAAGAGACTACTGCGTTTTTACTGTGAAGACTGTCGGTGTGAAACTAATTCCAACTTTATTGGCCAAAATTGATAAACTTGAATCAGATTTAAACACCATCAAAAATGAGACTAATAATATAAATTTACAATCTGAAGATAATATTATGAAAGAAATCCATGAACGACAAAAAAGAGCATCTAACATTATGATTTATAATTTACCGGAAAAGGGTAAAGATTTGGATGCTGTCAAAATCATTACAGACATAGCTTCAAACAACTCGAGAACATCGAACACATCAATTGTTAAGGTGACTAGGGTGGGTAAGCCAAATAAAAATGGCGCTCGTCCACTTAAAATAGTTTTTGATAAAATTTCTGATGCAATCAATATACTGAAAAATAAGAAAACTCTCAATGCGCGTTTGAAAATTTATATCGAGCCGGATATGACGTCTTCGCAGCGTGATAAGATGTCAAGTTTGAAGGCAGAACTTCTAGATAGGAAAAACAAAAGAGAAAATGTTGTAATTAAGTATTCCAAAGGTATTCCATTCTTCACAACTTTAAACTAGAACTGCCCAACTTCACAGATGACTTGTTATGCATCTACCAAAATGTCAGGGGGTTAAACACCAAATTGGATGAATTTTATTCGTATGTAAGTGATGCAGAATGTGATATAATTGCCTTAATTGAGACATGGCTTCAACCAACTGTAAGTAACTCTGAATTATTTTCTGGCGATTATTTAGTCCTTAGGAAAGATCGAGACCTTATAACAACTAATCGCAGCACTGGCGGTGGCGTTTTATTGGCACTGAAAGACACTATTGAATCTACTTGTATTGATTTAACCAATATGGATTTAATGTTTAAAGATATTGATTTACTTATCTGTAAGTGTAAAATTAAGCACAGTATTTTTTATATTACCATTACTTATATTCCACCATCGACCTCAGTCGATGTTTTTTGTGAATTTCTGGAATATCTTGAATGTTTAGATTTTTTACATACTGCAGACATTTTATTTTTTGGTGATTTCAATGTACCGAGCTATGTAGACTCTAACCCTAACGATAGAAGTGTGACTGCTTTACATAACTTCATGGATATATTTGCAGTACAACAATTTAATAATCTTAGGAATACATCAGGTCGTATTTTAGATCTTGTACTATCAAATAAAGTCTGCATAGTTAGTCTTAATGACCCTCCAATTGTTAAAGAGGATCAGTATCATCCATCTTTATACATTCAATTCAAAGTTGTGGAACATAACACAGTATTTCCAACGAATATAAATAAAAAAAAGGTACAACTTCAGAAAAGGTAATTTTGTTCATTTATACCAACATCTGAGTTGCATCGATTGAACATTCTTGCTACGATATTCTAACGTTAAGTCAGCCTTAGATGAATTTTACAAATGTATTTATCTTCTTTTTGATTTGTATGTTCCCATTTTCAAAAATTTTAAACGTAATTTTCCCCCTTGGTTTTATAAAACAATAATTTACAATACCAAATTGAAAGAAAAACTTTTCCTTAAGTACAAACGCACGAAGGATATACAGTTTCTTAATGAATACAGAAATGTAAGATCCCAGGTCAAACGTCAAATAAGTATAGCGTATAAATCATATGTCAGTAATTTAGAAAATTCGGTTCTTAGTAACTCACAGAAGTTTTGGTCTTATATTAATCTCAAGAAAAGAACTTCTCGTATTCCTGGCACAATGTTCAATGAAAATTAGTGCTTCCATGATCCACAAAAGATTGTCAATCAGTTTTCAAACTTTTTCAGTAGTGTGTTTGTCTCCACTAGTGACTCTGTTGATGACGACAATAATCAATTTGAAGTCCACTCTACTGATATTCTTAATATCAGCAATATCACTGAAGGCGAGATTATTAATGCAGCCAAGAAACTCAAGAATAATATAACCTCTGGCGCTGATGATATACCATCATTTTTTGTCCGTGATTGTATCTCTATTCTTGCATATCCTTTAAAACTATTATTCAATATGGCACTTGAGACATCGACTTACCCCTGTAGGTGGAAAATAGCCAAGATCATCCCCGTATTCAAGTCAGGCGATAAGTCGCAAATACATAACTATCGCCCAATTTCTATTTTATGTAACCTATCTAAAGTCTTTGAATCTGTTGTATTGTCTGTTGTATGGGCGCATCTACCCAGCTTTTCAACACTTAATTACGGATTATCAACATGGGTTCATGTGCTGCAGGTCCACCGAAACTAACCTTCTTAATATTACCCAACAGCTTTGTCAGTGTGTAGATTTTGGAGGGCAGATGGATGTGATCTATACAAACTTCTCAAAGGCTTTTGATAAAATGAATCATAATCGGTTACTACAAAAACTAATGTCACAATTTGGATTTTCCCTTGATACTATGAAACTTTGCAAGTCATACATAGAGAATAGGCCGCAGTTTGTTTTTTTTAATGGATACCTCTCTAACAGCTACACCTCCACTTCAGGTGTGCCCCAGGGCTCGAATCTTGGACCACTATTATTCCTCCTCTTTGTGAACGACCTGTGCAATTCTCTGCGTACTAATAAGTTACTCTATGCTGACGATCTTAAAATTTATCTTCCAATAACAACATTGGACGATTGTACACGATTACAAAATGATCTTTCTAATCTTATTAGATGGTGTAAGAGTAACAAATTACCTTTGAATGTACCAAAATGTAAAGTTGTCTCATTTAGTAGGAAAAAGAATCAATTAATATATCAGTATAAAGTCAACGACAATATGTTGCTCCGTGATACTACCACTAGAGATTTGGGTGTAATTTTTGACTCCAGTCTCAATTTTATCGATCACATAAACTCAATGATTACTGAAGCTTACAAAATGTATGGGTTTATCATGCGGAACTGTCGAAGCTTTGAAAATGTTGCGGCTTTAAAAACTTTATATTTCTGCTTCATACGTACAAAGCTTGAGTACTGTTGTAACATATGGAGCCCACAGCATAATATTCATATTGTCAGAATTGAAAATATTCAGAGAAAATTCCTAAAATATTTAATGTATAGGGTGGATAGAACGTATCCAACAAGGGGAATAGAATACTCCATATTACTTACAAGATTCAATTTTCAAAGTCTACACTCCAGAAGAGTTGAGAAATCCATAGTCTTAGTTTATAAATTGGTTCGTTGCCTAATTGACTGCCCTGATTTACTGGCTCTCTTGAATTTTTATGTGCCACAATACCAAGTGAGGAGTAACATAGCCTTTTACTGTTACAAGTCACGCACAAATTTACTTTTGAATTCACCATTAAATACTATGTGCCATAACTTTAATAAAATATCAAATATTTGTGACATTTTTCGTGATTCTCTGTATCACATAAAACATGTAGCTTGTCATACTTTCACTTAGTTCTAAGCCTTTCTCATTTTAAGATTATTAATTTTATAGTTATTTATATTTAATTTTAATAGTAACTGTTATTTTGTTAAACTTTTATACTTTTTGTGTTTTGGAATGATATGTATATGAATACTATTATAGTGAATTTGTACATTGCTCTGTAATTGGATTGTGAAATCTGTTGGGCAATAAATGCTATAAATAAATAAATAAATAAATTTTTATGACGATTCCTATAACTTGGTAGAATTCATTTTTATTTTTTTCAAAGTTTAGACTTAGTAGTTTGCAGATATAAGGGGGACGGTTCGAATGTTGTATTTTTCAAATAATTATATATATTTTTAAATAATATACTTGTATTCCTCATAATGAGCTCTTTCATTTGATATATTACATGATGCGTTTGGAAAGATTTTTTTTATTTTCTGTGTAATTCTATTATTTACACCCCAAAATTATAGTTATAGTATTTTTCCGGCAAACTATGAATGCAATAAAATCTAACCAATTGTCGGATGTTACTGGAATATGGAAATCCTAACACACCAAGATACATGTGAGCTGCTGAGGAAAATATGACTAACATCTAAGAGTGGATGACATTTATTTCCTCTTCACGTTTTCAGTATAAGAGGATATACAAATTTTATTTTCAGGATACTGCTTTACTGACAGTACGTCACTAAATATATTAAAGTGGAACTTTTTATGTTAAAGGTGGGCAGTGCGGAGAGAAGTAGATTGAAATACTAGAGCAGTTTGATTGATTTTCTCACGCAACATCAAATCCAACTCTTGTCCCGTAAACTGCTATTAACGAATAGACTTCTGTGAAAGTTTGTGTGTGACAATAATTGAAAGCAGAAAATGTGAAGTTTAACCATAATGTAAAAATGTGAATTTTGTTTGCTGCGTAAGCATTAAATTTCCGTAAAGGATATCACCGAAACCAGGGAAAGGCTTGATTGATTCTATTGAAACCCTACAGCATCAATTTCAATGGCTGAAGAATGGTTTACTATCGTACCACGTCATATTAGTACTATCTGAACGAATTAGCAATTTGCAGAGATTTTGAACAGATACAATGCTGATCTGAAGCAGAAACGACAGCATGTGAAGAGAGTGCTGTTCTATCAACCCCATGCACGGGTTCATACGTGTGTAGTCAAGATGTCAACAATCCGTAAATTGGGTTACGAACTGGTACCACATCCAGCATATTGGGACTCCAACTTTTTTACAAACCTGAAGAAATGTCTGTGCGGTAAGAAATTTAAGTTGAATGATGGTCATCACTAAAATAAACATTTTGATTATCTAGAGAAAACCTATTATTTGGTATTATTTGGTAGAAGTAAAAAAATAATAGGAATATTTTAGACTGAATCACTGAATGTAAACATTTGAGTATAATGACAAATAGCTGTATTGACGTATTTTAACAGACAAGATAGTGAAACACATACACTATCTATATAATAACACGATATTGAGAAGCACAACAGAAATGACTGACAAATATGATCTTTTTGAGAGCTTACGGTTATTATTATTACTTTGGGTCAGTTTGGAACTTATTTGGAAACAGTCGTAAGTAAATCATTGTTGCTATGCACCTTTTCAATGTTCGATGTTATTGCATTAATTTACTTCATATTATTCATTTCATGAAATTAATATCTTCGCCTCTGACATAGTACTGTTTTTTCAACATTATTGTTTACTCCAAAGTGTTGTTACGTTGCTATTATTGTCCTCAAAACTGTGCAACATTTCTATCATGCGTCATGTGTTTATCACAGATGTAAAATCAAAACACTATGCGGAGCTATGAAATAATAATGATAAAGCTGTTTCGTTAGGTATGTAATAAGCGATTTTCCTGAATTATGAAAAATGTCATAGACATATTTTTGGGAGAAAATAACGTTCTATGACCAAAATGAGAATTATTCTGAAATAATTTTTTTTGATTTGGGGATTTGTTATTCGAGTTCAAAAATTCGGCAATAGAATAACTCAGGCCAAATAGAAGTTCTAATTATTCTGAAAAAGATTTAGAAATAATCCTTATTAACAGGTACAGGAACTGGAAAGATATTTATACTTATTGTTTGGTCTTTTAAAACATATTCACCTTGGGCTATTTACAACTCCTAATACTTAAAATGTTTGCTCTTACAAATGATCTAAAAAGCTCACTTGTCTCTGGATTTCGATTATTCCAATAACAGTTAGTAAAACTGTATTATTTTGTTGGTAATGTAGTTACTTAAAAATAAATAATTGTAAGAAATTTCCTACACTACTCTCAAAAACGGCTCATTAGTTGATTTACAGCGATCTAACGGTAATAACTTTGGTTATACACTTGGTTGACAGTGGTTATAATTTGACATTTCACTTTAGAACACTAAAAGTAGAACCAAAATTGTTTCGCTAGGATTTAATTTGATTCAACAGGTAAAACTCAAAATCATTTTTTATTAATTGTTTGTGTAAACATATAAAACAGTATATTCAGAAACTGAAATGTCATTTAAGAAAGAGACGGACAATCAAAAACAAGTACTGTTTTGGGTTATTACCGGCTAAAGAAATTTCAAACAATGACCTAACAAAACGCTCTTGTGTGACGTTCTCGTGAAGTCATTGGTATAACTAAAACAAAACCGTTAGGTTGTAATTGGTTCAAACCATGGCCAATTAGAATCGGTACATGGTTGTAAATGGATTTTTGTGTATCGTTATCGTTGAAGTAGAGTTTCAAAATCACGGTTTAGCTACTGTTAGACCACCTATAGAGGATTACCGAAAAACATCAAGTTGAAATATTTTTATGTTGCACTCAGTCGCTGTAAGGCGCTGTAGGGCAGATTTATATTTCGAAACAGCACTTATTATAGGGAAAAAGATTATATTATTATATTATCAGTATTTACATGTATAAATAATGTTACTTCCAATTTACACACCATTTTGTTACAGTAACTAATGATGAAGTTGATCTTGCTGTAGCAAGTACTAGTGGCTATATTCAGTCTGACCCTAGAAGTAGTACAGCTACAAGTACAAGAAATATCAATCGTTTCCGGCAAAGGTGACAAATTCCAGCCATTCTAAAATATAAGGATATAAAACATGCCTATCCCATTTAAAAAGTTTCAACTCAGAAAATCAAGGTATTCATGACAAAAATACGTAATATTTTTATTTAGGGTTTTCCCTAATATTTTCTTTTTATGCTCATTATTTGTGATATTTAAACACCACTGCATATATTTAAGTCTTTTAACCCAATTCATATTTTATTTAATATTACTTCATTGTTATATTTTCCCTTTCATGATATAATGAATTATATATTAATTTATATTTTCTTTCCAAATCAGTAGATTGGACATCAAACTATTCAATTCAAATGCTCTTAAAATGGTACTGTTTAACAATGATACATATTACTAACTATAGTGGCCTAATTATTTGACCAGTACAAAGTATTGAGATATAGTAAATTATTTGAGCAGATATATCTGGTATAAATTTTTACAGGCAGATTGTTTACTCGTTTTCTGAAATTCCGAAAAGGTCTTAAGCCGCTGTACTGCTGAATACAGTTTATAAATATCAGTTTAAATTCTATTGTTTGGGGTATGACTTTAACCCAATTATACATAACTTAAGTATGTTTATGTTACATTCTAAGTAGTAGAATTTAACTATATATAAAACCTGATTAGATTTAATTTGTATACTTTACTCTTTAAGAAAATAAACTAAAAGTACGTACATTTTGTTGTTTAAATTGATGTCAACTCTTGTATATTCTTATTCATGCTTATTTTATTAAAAATGCACTGTTTGGTGTTGTATGGTATTTCCATTTAGTATTTCCAATAATGAAAATAGATATTTTTCTTATTTTCATATAGAGAATGCTAAATAGAAATCTTGTTTGACATTTATGTCAACAATGCAGTCAAAAAGAATTCGAACTACGACTATTAAATTGAGTAGGTAATTCAGTTCCCTGTATTTTTTTTTGTTATGTACCCAGTCACCAGACGGCGCGCAAAACTTTCGTTCAAAGTTCGACATAGGTGTTTGTCCTCTATAGGTGACTTCTTTGTGTCTTAGATATCGTACACAAAAGCAGATGAAATGTATGTCGATACATTATAAATGTAGTGTTCCAAAATTCAACTACAGACTCAGAAATGTCAGTCACTCTCAGAGTGACACCTGTAAGGCTAAGCGCAAATTAAGACGCGTATAACGCATGTGACATTACGCACCGCGATATTTATTAACCTATAGATCTGAATGCATGGCGTTATTCTATTCAATCCTGTAGGTCTGCTGCGTCGTGTCACACGTGCTATATGCGTCTCAATTTGCGCCTAGCCTAACTGTTTTTATTTGTTAATTTTCTGCTTCCTTATTTAGTTCATTTTCATCATCACATTGTAATTACTACTCAAGTTTTCTTGCCAAGGATAAATCACTCCAAATTAAGATTCAATTATAAAAATTTCTATTGTATACCTAAAGGACAGATCTGCAAATAGAGTTTTCCTTACCTAATTCACCTTATACATGGAATAAATTGAAACGTTTTGTAAGATTTCAAAATTATAGCTTTTTCTATGTTAATACGATTATTTATATGTACTACATTCAAATATTTGTAAACAAATTTTTGTAGGCCTTACTGCTTGCCCCTCTGTTTCACCGAAGTAATCTTTGGAGCGACTGCACAAATTTTACTAGGGCTCTAACATAAAACTAATAGCGAGTATAATGATATTCTTCAGGAATATATAGAGTTTTATAAGAAAATATAAAAAATCACACACTCTCAGTATTTAACACAAGATATGCGCGTCACCATGTGCAGTTGTTGCTAAACCATCAGTCTTAGATCACTATAATGTGATTTTCTATGACATAATACTAATCCACACCAACTGATATCATTTGTGAAATAAAAATATGTTTATTTATGCTTCGACAAGAGTGTGAAAATGGTCGGCTATATAGTAGACAGATATTTAGAATTTCGAAATGCTTTAAAGATTTCTCGAGATGCTCAATAAATAGAATAATTTGTTTCCAAATGTAGCAAATTCTTTATGGACACAGGTTTCAGCAGCTACACATCAATATTCGGTGGTAAATTGATTTTAAATTTTGAACGAAACAAATAGTTGTGACAGCAAGAACACGACCATTTAAAGGTTGATCAAACCTTGAAGAATTCACTCAGTGAGATTTGTTAACGTCCGAAACAGTTAAAAATAATAAGAATTAAATGCGAATCAACGATGAAATAAATTGGAGTTAAATTACTTTCACAAAATTTTCTGCTAAATTTTACGTATATTCTCACATTATTCGAACAACCTATAAAAAACTTTTTACAAAGACTTACTAAATAACCACCTCAAAGTTAGTTGTTGAGGGGATACAATTTTATTTTTGTATTTATTATTCAGAAAAGGAATATTTGGTGTAAGATCCTCGAATACGAATCAAATTTTATTTAACCATATTTGCGGTAGGAATCGATTTTTCCAAATAACTTATAAAACAGTTGAAAGATAAATTAATAAAAACTTTTGAAATTTTTAAAAGCAGTCCTTTTGTCACTTGCCCATAAGCTGTAAGCTGTTGCAAATGCTTATTTAATTTTGTAGAGATTACTATTATTCAGGGTGGTTCCAAATTATTTATTGAGTTGCCCATAAGGAATTTCATATACAAAGTGATTAAAATATAAAGTGGATGGCAATTATAGTTATACAGGGTAGTAAGAAAAACCAAGGAGTTGTCTTTACAGGGTCTTGAAATATAGGGAGGAGTAGAATGTTAGTTATACAGTGTAATTAGGCAAATATTATAAAGAGATGCATTATACAGGGTATTTGAGTAGAATTATAATTGTACAGTGAGAGGAGTTATACAGGGTGAATATAAAAAATTACTAAAAGAAATGATTTAGTATCTACTAAAAGTACATTTGGAACCTAAACAAGTAATAGTAATAAAATTGAGACTATTTTGCAATTTTTAGATAAATGATTTCTACTGGATAACAATTTAATTCTTTCAGATGGAATTATCGTTTACCTTAATTTTTTATATTATTATTAATAACTGAACTATTTAGTTTTAAAAATTTTCATCTTAATTAAATATTTGTCTGCAAATCCAATCTACTGTCTCTTTGCCACATCTTATATGGTTAAGGTAAGAACTTTGAAAAGTAAATATTTCACAGCTGAAAGGTTGCCTTTTTTAAACGAACTTCTGTATCGCGAAAGCTGAAAAATAATTCATGATGGTACTTCTTGGTTATCCCATATTTGTTAGGTGTTCGCCTTATTAAATATTAATAACTTAAATACCTTTATGCCAAACAGATATATTGTGCACCTAAAGCGATATATCTGATAATTAAAACATTAGATATATTACAGTGGTTTTGTTTGATTTTTATTTACCAACCCCCTATAAATTAGTAAACGCCTTGTGTAATACGTCGTGAACATTTTCCTTCTAGAAAGGACTCTTGTGTCAGCAAAACGTGCATTTTAATCGGATTTGGTGTTCATCTTCTCATTCAGTGTTCAGTGGTCCAGATACCGAGATCAATCTCATAAATACTTAAATTTAAAGAAATTGTGTGAGGAGATAAACAACTCAATTATATATGACGATAGTTGGGACAGCATAAATACAATAGCGGAAAGGTGATTTAATAAGTATAATTGTGCAGTAGTGTAGTGTACGAACCACAAGCGAGAACAAATAACTAAAATAATAGCAAATTATAGGCGATTATAGACATCACGACACGATAATCATATGCAGATTTGGCCAAAACACTTAAGGGGTTTATAATGAACAAATAGCAGAAGAGTGAAAATTATTATGGAAACCACATTACTATGAAGGCAAAAAAAAGAAAAGGTCGCACCGATCAGGCAAGTTCATAGTGGACATCTTGGGCATATGCCGATATGGAGATCGGTCGATTCCAAGAATAATAACGGGGGTGTAACGGTGATACAGACATTGCAGATGAGGCTCTTATCAAAGCATGAATTCAATATGGGAATAGCCACTGAAGTTTCAAGAAAAGAATGCAAGCAAAGACGAGCTATAAATGTTAGGAAGGAGGGCGTAATGCAAAGAAGTGTAATACACGCGCAGAAAATGTTTTTAATTAAGTGACATTACATGTCATACCCGAACAAGGAGAAATAATACAGAGGAGGAGGACATCACGATACGGAGTATATAACAATAATTCAACTACATGTGATATAGTTCAATGTAGGTCGGGAGGGGAACGCATACAACAAGAGGTAGGCTACAGCGAGTAAATGCATTTGCAGTAGCTAATCCAAATATGGACGAAATTTTGCTATTATCCGAAAAAATACGCAATGAAATAAAGAAAAAGACAAAACTAATGCAGTACAACATTTTTAAAGGAACACGACCATACAGGGGGATCAACATATGCGTACCAAATGAAATAAATAATAGCTTAGAATACTAAATACTCATACTAAAACAAAAGGTAAAAATATATATTTAATACAATGATAGCAGGCCAACTAACTCTACAAAACTAAATAATGTTACAAAAAATATGCTATAAAAAATCGTAGGGTGCTTTGTTGTATATATCTCTATTAGCTCATGTTTATGTGAGTATTTATTAGTTTTATAAACTACTAGCCGTTACCCGCCGTTTCACCAGCGTATGAAATGTTCGATTCTTTGCAAAAAGAAATAGTTTATGAAACATATAGGGCTATCCAATACAACAATCTTCTCTAACTTTGTTGAATCAGCTAACATAACTATAAATCTATGAATCTCAAATACATTTAACCCAAACTGCAAGTGCTTATGGGCCACATTATATAACAATTTTATTCAACATTTTTCGGAACGACCTTGCTTCACCCTATACTGCAACGATGCTGTATATGCTGATGTTTATTTGTCACCAAATATAACATTTTTTAATTACCTAACTATAGTTCTACTCCACCCTATACGTTATATAACAATTATTTCTGATAAATTTTGGGCCATACGTAAATTATAATTTTAACCGGCCTTTACATGCAAATTTTTCTAGCATTGTGTTAAACACAATATGTAAATATAATTTTGCTTCGCCACATATTTCGGGTATTCCATATAGCAGGATGCAACTGCTCATGGTCTACCTTTTATAAATTTTGTTTAATTTTGTAATCCACCCTGTAAAAACTATTGTACTAAACGCCCGATCTCAACAACCTTATATATACAACTACTTATGGGCCACGCAATATAACTTTTTTTGTAGCCACTCTGTATAACTAAATTCACCAATCCCCAAGACATTTCACCCAAACCGCAACTGTTCTTGGTCATCCTATATAACAATTTTATTCAACATCTTGTATATACTGCTGCCAATTAGTCAACCATTATAACTTATTTGTCTATCAGTTTTTGAACCATTCTGTATAACCATAATTATATTCTACGAAATATTTCAACTGCGCTTTATATGCATCTGCTTTGGGGCCACCAAATATAACATTTTTTAAATACTTAACTATATCTCTGATCCATTCTCTATTGCAACTATATTATCTATGCAACTGCTTCTGGACTACGCTAATTATCACCATTTTTGAGATATTTATTTACCATCCTGGAAAATATATTTTGTCTCCACCTTATAGGACAAACACCCTTTATATGCAACTTTTTCTAACATGTTTTAATCAGACTGTATAACTATTTTACTTCGCCTCATGTTTCAGATATTGCATATTGGCAACAGCTCATGTTCTATCATAAAAAAAATTTCTAACAATTTTTATCAACAGTGATTAACTATAAATCTACTCCACCCTCTATTTCAATCACCTTGTATGTGCAACTACTTATCGGCCACCCAGTTTGACATTCTTTGTACCACCCTGTACATATAAATGTAATATAAATCCATCAATTCCCAATAAATTTCACCAAAACTGCATCTGCGTATGGGGCAACGTATGTAACAATTTTTAAATATTAAACTACTTAACTCTACTCTTCCCTATATTTCGAATGTCCTATCTGTGTAACTAATTATGAACTATGCTATTATCTCATGATTTTTGAAGCACAGTAAAATATAATTTCTCTCCACACTTCATTTAAACCATCTTTCATTCCCAACTTTTTCTAACCCTGTTTGAATCACACTGTGTAGCGATAACTTGCCCCATAATTCAGGTACTTACCCTAAATTTTTTTTTACCCATACTGTATAATTATTGTTTTACTCCACGTTACATCTCAACAACCTTGTATATCCTATTATTTATGAGTCACCCTATATAACATTTTTTCACCACCTTGTATACTTAGAATTCTAGTCCACCCTATATTTCATCTATCCGGTATATGAAACAGGTTGTAGATCATAACATTTTTTAAATATTTTTAAACATACATATTTCAATCATCCTATAATATGCTACTTGTGAACTTGTGAACTACTTGTGGTTATAAGACAATTTTTTAACTACCCTATAAACTATAATTCTATTTTACCTTTATTTTACCCACATTGTATATGCTACTTATACTACTACTTGTGACCCTAACAATATAACAGTTTGTTATCCGCCCTGTATAAATTTAATTCAACTCCACCCGTTTTTCTACCTCCTGGTATATAAATCTTTATATGGTCCACTCTATATATCTTTTTTGAACTTCAACCTTATTTCAACCTCATTGTATATACGCAACTACATACGGGCCACCTAAGATACCTTTTTTCAAGATTTTTTAAATCCATTTAATTCTACCTATCTTATATATGGAACCCCATGTAAAATTACACTTGATATATCTGTTGGATTTTTTTTAAACTCGATGCAAATATCGAAATTTTGGTGAATGCAGTGGAATCAATTGACTAGTTGTGCGTTACCAAACATGGTAGTAGTTTTTTCTCTATATCTACCGTTTCTGTCAATGTATAGAGATAAAATGTACACCAGATTTTAAGTCAAACTATAAGCTTTGCCACAAAAAAAAGATTCAGCAAAATCAGTTCAGTAGTTCTTACGTGATGAGGTAACAAACTAACAAACAAACAGACAACTAGAATTTTATAATAGTATATACTAGCCGTTACCCGCGGTTTCACCCGCGTACGGAATGTACAAGGCTTTGCAAAAAGAAATAACTTATGAAACATATATACATGAAACACCCTAATAACAATTTTATTCGACATTTTTTTAATCACCACGCATAACTGTAACTCTACTTCACTTTATATTGTCACCCAATATAACTTTTTTTTAACAACTGACTATAACTCTACTTCACCTTACATTTCAGCTATGCAACTGCTTTTGGTCTACACCATATAACATTTATTCTGATATTTTTTGAGCCACCTTGTAAAGTGCAATTTCCCTGCACCTTATATTTTAATCACCCTATATATGCAAATATTTCTAACATTGTGTTAAACATACTTTAAAATTATAATATTGCTTCGCTCCATATTTCAGGTATTCCATATAGTACGATGCTACTGCTCATGGTCTACCATATATAACAATTGTTTTTTAACTTTTTTTGATCCACCCTAATGGAAATGCCTGTGGAACCCTTGGTGTGTCGCAAATATAAAAACACAGTTTTGCATCCTAACACCAAACCTTTATTTAAAGACTCACCCAAACTGCAACTCCTTATTGGCCAACCTATTTCCATATATATTAAAGTCATCCTGTATACACTGCTGCCAATTGGTCAAAGATTACAACTTTTACTCTGCAAAATATTTCAAGCACCCTGTATCTTAATAAAGCATTTTTTAACACTTAACGTATAACTCGGCCCCACTCACTACCTTATTTATGCAAGTACTTATGGACTACGCTATATAACCATTTTTTAACGACCATTGAAAGTATAATTTTCTGCTTTACTCTATATGTTAACAATTTTCTATAGGCAACAACCTATTTCAACCATCTAGTAAATGGGACAGGTTTTAGATCATAACAATTCTTTTTTAAAGCCACCTGTATAGCTGTAATTATACTCCGCTATTTCAACAATACTACATATGCAACTAACTACTTGTGGATTATTTTTATGTTTTCTTGAGAACTAACATCACAATTGAAATAAAAAGCTATATATTGAAAGAAAAACCGAAGTCGGTTCTGACTTCGTTGTCAATGGTTTTAAAATATGTATTGAAAATGTAAATTCCAAATTGAAAGTTTGATTTATGACATTCAAGTTTTTTTTTTTTTAATTTTCAATTTACATTTTTAATACATATTTTAACATCATTGACAACGAAGTCAGAATGGACTTTGAAACGATTGATTTTTCTTTCATTATAGAGATTTATTTCGATTGTGCTGGTAGTTCTCAAGAAAACATAAAAATAATCAAGAGTATGCCACAAATAACATTTAGAAGACAATTATTTGTGGATATAGAACCATTTTTTAACGACACCATAAACTATAATTCCACTCCATCGTATATTTCAACCACCCTGTATAAAAAACTGCTTCTAAGATTTTTCAACCCATATCATAACTATAATTACTCAAAAACAAAATTTCAAAGATCCTGCAACTGCTTACATAACACATTTTTTTTCTAAGATTTAGTTTTGCCCTGTATGAATATTCTCTTATTTCAACCCCCGTATAACTAGTTCCACTACCCCTTATTTCAAACACATTGTGTATAAACAGTATTTAACTTTCCTGTATATAGAACACCCTGTAAAATTGCGCTTGATGTATCAGTTGATTGTATTTAAATCGAAACTCGTTACTTGTTTGGACCACCCTACTTAACCATAAATCCACCATTCCCGAATATATTTCACCCAAACTGCAAGTACTTATGGGCCACCCTATTTTATTCTACATGTTTTTAATCACCTTGAAGACCTGACTAATAACTTATCTCTACCCTATATTTCAGCTAAGCAACTGCCCTTTGGTGTACCCTGTATAACAATTATTTCTGATATTTTTTTAACCACCTTTTAAAGTAAAATTTCTCTTCACTATATATATATTAATCAACCTTTATATGAGCTTTTTCTAACATTGTTTTAAACACTCTAAAACTGTTTATGGTCTACCCTATATAACAATTTTTTAAAAACTTTTTTGATCCATCCTAATGGAAATGATGTGGAATCCTTCATGATTCACAAATATAAAAACACATTTTTGCACCCTAACACCAAAGTTTTATTTAAACCCTCACCCAAACTGTAACTGCATATTGGCCACCCTATATAACAATTTTATTCTAAAATTTTTTTAACCACTTTGTATAACTAACTCTACTTCCATCTAGATTAAAACCATCCTGTATACACCACTGTCAGTTTGTCAAACATTACAACTTAGTTTTGAACCACCCTGTATAACCATAATTTTAATCTACAAAATATTTCAACCACCTTGTATTTGCATCTGCTTAGGGGCAAACAAATATAAAATTTTTAAATACTTCTAACCACACGGTATGAACTATAATTTTAATTCGATCCATGTTTCAGATATTGCAGATATGCAACAGCTCATGTTTTATCCTACAACAAAAATTATCCAACCTATTTGACTATAAATCTACTCCACCCGCTATTTCAATCACCTTGTATTTGCAACTACTTAGCCACCCAGTATAACATTTTTTCTACCACCCTATTTAACCATAAATCCATAAATGCCAAATATATTTCACCAAAACCGCAACTGCTAACAATTTTGTTCCACATGTTTTTGAATCACTTTGTATGTATGTATACGCTTATTGGTCAACCAACATAACATTTTTTAAATAATTCTCATAACACTTATTCACCCTATGTTTCAACTATCCTATCTTTGCAACTTATTATGAACTACGCTATTTCACATTTTTTTCTTATATTTTTTGAAGATAAATTAAAGTATAATTTCTCTCCACACTTCATTTAAACTACCCTTCATTTACAACTTTTTTTAACCTTGTTTGAATGACACTGTATAACTATATCTTTATTTTTAATTTTTATAGCATTTCTCACCCACCCTGTATAATTCTAACTATAAGCCGCCCTATATTTCGACAAACTTTTATATGCAACTACTTATTTGCCAGCAAATATAACATTTTTGTACGAACCTGTATCCTTAGAATCCTACCCCACTCTATATTTCAACCATCCGGTAAATGGAACAGCTTGTAGATCACACCATTACATTAAAATATTTTGTAACCCACCTGTATAGCTGTAATTATACTCCGCTACATATTTCAACCATCCTATATATGTAACTACTTGTGGATATAAAACAAGTTTTTAACACAATATAAACTATAATTCCACTCCATCTTATATTTCAAACACCCTGTATAAACAACTTCTTCTAACATTTCTTTAACCCATTTCGTAACTATAGTATCTTATGAACATAATTCAAAGATTCTAACTGCTTACCTAAGACATTTTATTAAGTTTTTTTTATTCACTGTATAAATATTCTAATCTTTTTCAACCACTTGGTATATGGAAATGTTTATGGCCCACTCAATATAACTTTTTTGGACCACTCCGTATAACTAATTCCACTTTCCCTTATTCCCACCACATCGAATATATCCAGCTGTTTATAAGACACCAAATATAACTTTTTTTAGATTTTTTAAATCCATGTAATTCTACTTCGCCCTAAGTTTCCTATATACAGAACACCCTGTAAAATTACGCTTGATATATGTTGATTTTTGTTAAATCGAAACATGTTACATTTGCACATTCCGAATTTTGAATAAAAGCTAAGCTGATGCCAGTATCTAATATTTTGTGCGTGTGCTGTGGAACCAATTGAATAATTGAATTACCCAAAATGGTAGAAGTTTTTTCGCTATATCTACCGTTTCTGTCAATTTAGAGAGGTAAAATCTCTACCAGATTTTAAGTCTAACTATAGGCTTCCCAACAAAAAAAGATTCAGCAAAATCAGATAATTAGTTCTTACGTGATGCCCGAACAAACAAACAAACAAACAGACAAACTTACAATTTTATAATAGTATAGGTATAGATTATTTATTAATTTTTTTTTTCAGATCTAATATATTTTATTTATTCGAATATTTACTTTCATACAATGTTTTGAGTTAATTATAGGTTTTGGTATTTGCTCGCAATAAGCAGATTAATTTAGTGCTCCGCAAGGGTTAATAAAATGTCATGTAGTACTACTAATGGACATACACCTTTTTCGGTGGGCCCTTGGTAAAATGTTATTAGGGAAAAGCGGCATTAAATACAATTGTAAGTAAATATTATTAACTCTGTCAAATGAATCGAAACTGACGTCCTAAATTTACCACAACTTATTAGTTTTACGAGTGCACAGTTGTAGGAACCCTGGATAGTTTATTTTTTCGTCAGTAGAAAATTATGTTGAAATTATGAAAACATCTCCTCTGAATGTCTGACATACTATTACTGACTAGTTATTTATAACTTGCTTCGAACATCAACCTTTTTAGAATTAAAGTTATTATTTTCAGGTAAATTACTCTTAAAATGGATTTACTGGAAACATTTTTTAAACTTTACTTAAAATATCTCTAAATTTTCTGGAGAGTTGTTCGAAATTTTCTTTATCCGACTGTGCCAGCCAGTCACCAACATCCATCTAATGTATATATTATTAACTAGCCGGTACCCGCGGTTTCACCCGCGTATGGAATCTACAATTCTTTACCAAAAGAAATAGCTTATGAAACATGGAGTATCCTATATAACAAAATTTGTGAACCACCCTACGTAACAATAAATTAACCAATCCCAAATATATTTCACCCAAAACTCTGAAAGTGCCACCCTATATAACAATTTTATTCGACATTTTTTTAACCTCCTTGTATAGCTCTAACCATCCTGTATATGCTAGTGTTATATCAGTTATGCAACTGCTTATGGTCTTTGCTATATAACAATTGTTTCTAAAAATTTTTGAGCCACCTTGTAAAGTAAAAATTTCCCCAAGCCTATATTTTAACCACCCTTTATATGCAACTTTTTCTCACATTATGTTAAACACAATGTATAACTATAATTTTGCTTCGCCCCTTACTTTAGGTATTTCACACATTTAGATGCAACTGTTGATGATCTATCCTATATAAAAAAATTTTTTAACATTTTTTGATCCACGCTGTAAAATTATAATTCTACTCGGCTCTCGATCTCAACCACCTTGTATATACAAGGACACATTATAACATTTGTTGTACCACTCTGTATAACTATAAATTCAGCAATCCCCAACATAATTCTCCAAAACTGTAACTACTTATTAAGCACCACATAAAAATTTTATATATTTTTAACCGCCTGGTATAATTATAACTCTACTTTCAACTTTATTTAAATCATCATGTTTATACTGCTGCCAATTAGTAAACCATTATAACTTATTTGTCCATAAGTTTTTGAACCATAATTTTACTCTACAAAATATCCCAATCACCTTGTATATGCTTTGCTTAGGGACCTCCATATATAACATTTTTTTGAACACTTAACTATCACTCTGCACAAATATATATTTCAATTATCTTGTCCATCCATTTTTCTGATATTTTTTGTGCCACCCTTGAAAGTATAATTTGTCTCCACCTTATATTTTTACCCCCTTTTATCTGTGACTTTTTCTAATAATCTTTTCATCACACTGTATAACTATAATTTTACTTCTACCTCTATTTCAACCATTGTATAAGCAACTGCTAATCGGCCACCCAGTATAACATTTTTGTACCACCCTGTATAAATATAAATCCACCAATCCTCAACATATTTCACCCAAACTACTATTGCCACCATATATAACAATTTTTTTTATTGAACCGCTTTGTATAACTACAACTCTATTTCCATCTATACTTAACCATCCTATTTATACTGCTGACAATTAGTAAACCATTACCCTAACTTATTTGTCTATCAGTTTTTGAACCATTTGGTATAACAATAATTTTACTGTACTAAATATTTCAACCACCCTGTATGTATATGCATCTGCTTAAGGACCCTTATAACATTCTTATACCACCCTGTATAAATATAAATCCACCAATTCTCAATATATTTCACCCTAACTACAATTGCCACCATATATAACAATTTTTTTATTGAAACGCTTTGTATAACTACAACTCTACTTCCATCTATATTTAACCACCCTATTTATACTGCTGACAATTAGTCAACCATTACCCTAACTTATTTGTCTACCAGTTTTTGAACCATCCCGTATACCAATAATTTTACTCTACTAAATATTTCAACCATCCTGTATGTATATGCATCTGCTTAAGGACCACCAAATATAACATTTGTTAAAACACTTAACTATATATTCCAACTATCTTATACATGCAACTGCTTATTGACTACGCAATATAATAATTTTTCTGAAATCTTTTAAAACACCCTGTAAAGTATAATTTGTCTCCACCTTTTATTTCAAACACCCCTTACTTGGAACTTTTTCCAACATTGTTTTGATCAAACTGTATAACTATAATTTTACTTCTCGCCATGTTTTGAATATTGAATTATGCAACAGCTCATGTTCTATCCTACAAAATTTTTTGGAATTTTTTTATCTACTCTGTTTAACTATAACTCTATTTCTCGCTCTATTTCAAATAATTTGTATTTGTAACTACTTATCGGCCAACCAGTATAACGTTCTTTGGCCCACAATGTTCACCTATAAATATAAATCCATTAATTCCCAATATATTTCACCAAAATTGCAACTGCTTATGGGGCACCCCATATAAAAATATCGTTCGAAAATTTTTTGTATCACCTTGTGTGTATATCTCTAATCGGTCTGTATTACAACCAATCCTGTATATGCTGCTGCTTATCGTTAACCCAATATACCCTTTTTTTAAATACTTTACTTCTAGTCCATTCTATATTTCAACTATCCTATCGGTGCAACTGATTATGAGCTACGCTATTTCACAATTTTTCCTCATATTTATTTAACTACCCTTCATTTGAAACTTTTTCTAACATCGTTTGAATCCCACATATATGCAACTGCTCACGTTATACCCAATAAAACAAAATTTTTCTACCAATTTATACCCTATAGTATAACCTTGTGTATATAACTACTCATGGGCCACCCAATATAACATTTTTGTACCACCTTTTATTCTTAGAATTCTACTCCACCCTATATTTTAACCGTCCTGTATATAATACAGCTTGTAGATCATAACATTTGTAATATTTTTTAAACCCACCTGTATAACTGCAATTATACTCCGCGACATATTTCAACCATCCTATATAAGCAACTACTTGTAGATATTCAACACATTTTTTTACCACACTATAATTTCACTCCATCTTACATTTCAACAACACTTTATAAAAAACTGCTTCCAACAGTTTTTCAACCCGTTTCATAACTCAGAAGATAATTCAAATATCTAAACTGCTTACATTACATTTTTTTTTATCCATCTTGTATAAATATAATTTTTCTTCCATTATTTCAACTACATTTTATATGCAACTATTTATGAGCCATATATTATAACATTTTGTAATCCTTCCTGTTTAAATATCCACCCGTTTTTCAACTGTCTGATATATGTAATTATTTATGGCCCAAGCAGTTCAACTCTTTTCAAACGCCCTGTATAACTAATTTCACTCCCCTCTTATTTCAATCACATTGTATATATGGTGGGTTAAGGTCCACCCAATATCAATTTTATTATTATTTTTTTAATCCATGTAATTCTACTCTGCTCTAAGTTTCCTATATATAGAACACCTTGTAAAATTTGGCTTCATATATCAGTTGATTATTTAAAATCGCAACATGTTACATTGGCATATTCCGAATTTTGAATAAAACCTAAGCTGATGCAAGTATCTGATATTTGGTGTTTACGCTGGAACCATTAGAGTAATTGTCTACATACAACTCAACATGCTAGAAGTTTTTTCGCTATATCTACTGTTCCTGTCAATGTCGGGAGATAAAATGTATACCAGATTTTAAGTCAAACTATAAGCTTTGCAACAAAAAAGATTCAGTAAAATCAGTTGAGTGGTTCATAAGTGATGCCCGAACAAACAAACAAACAAACAAACAAACAAACAAACAAACAAAGAGACAAACTTACAATTTTATAATAGTACAGATACCTGTTAATTAATACTAATATCGCTAGTGGTCGACATTCGACCAATTGTATCTATAAACTAACGGAATTCAACTCGTTTTTTTACATATAATTAATTGGAATTTTATTGTATGTAAATTCCTAATTGAGGTTATAGATGTAGAAAAATACTGGAATATGGCAAGCATGTGGTAATTGATAACACAAAATTTGTTCACCGAAATAGATATAACTGAAATGAATAGTTATGAAATAGATATAATAATCAAAACTTTACTATAGACTATATATTTCGTAGATTATATTTTCTCATTTGCTAAATGACCTATTGTTCACTATGTTCACAAATATAAAATTTCATACCATCAAAAGACCCAACTCTGCTCGATGCGACATATTACTGACCATGTGTAAAAATTAGTAGTCTTAAAAAACTCTCAACTTTATCAAATGTTTGTCCCTGAGAAATAGTAAATGCCAGATTGGTTAAATAGGCAATCGTTTTCTTTAAAACTCAAATGATAAAATAGTATTTGAGTTTTTAACCAGAATCAATACTTACTATTTCCGGTTAAAATTTCTCAGTCAATAACATTATTATGCAGACTCTCCACAAGCATTCTAGTGCCTTTATCTGAGGCTTACCCTATATTTAAACTTCCCTAATTCTTACCACTTAACTATTTGTTGCTGTCATCCTTTTTCTAAAATAGTAACGGCGTAAATCGACAGAAAAGAAAGATTTAGGGCAGACATTTCTTTAAGTACGGAGTAAATAAAAGTTAAAAATAAATTTATTATGCAGGTTTGAAATAAGGAGCACAGAAAAGACAAAAACTACGGCGTAAAATTATTATTATTTTATTAATAGCCGTTCACATATTCTCTTGTTTCACCAACTCCATTCTGGTCACTTATTGATATTTCCAATTTGACACTTTTTCAGTTTAAATCTCCATATAAGTTTGTAATCTTTATCTCTCCCTCCAGTGTATTTATTTATATTTGTACTATTTATTGTCTTCGAATTATATGTCATAATTTACCACTACCTAAAGCTACTTGCTCATAGAGGGCGCCAACTCAGTTAGTTCTACTCCAGTAGGCACTTTAAAGAAATAAATAAAGATTCTTTATATATTCTGCACATCTGCCGTACCGTACCTTTAGCTGTATTTTACCAATAAACTTTTAAGAAAGCCCTATATAATATTTTCTCTGAATTTTAGGCTCTGTAGTTTTGAAGATAAAGGGGTGAATGGTACAAATATTAAGTAATAAATTATTAAATCATTTAAGCAAATTATTTTAAAAATAGGAATAAAATATATTTGTATTTTTGTGATGATTTGTTTCATTTGATACATTACGTTACGGGTGCACTTTAAAAAACAACATTTTATTTTACATTTAAATTACTGTTAGAATGTGTGTTCTACTTTTTCTAATGGGTTGAATTTTGTATATATATATTTTTTTATAACTTTATAACAAATTATTTTAAAAATATGAAAAAAATAGACTTCGTAGATAATTGTGTAATTTGCGCCCTATATTTCTATATTTTTTCAAACTTCTGCAGTTTATGAGATAAAAGGTGGAATAATAAGATGTTTTATATTTTTGTTAATATCTTTTAAACAAGTGATTTTAAAATTATGAAAAATATTTCTCTTAATGAGCCGAGTCATTTGATATATTAGATGATGCGTTTAAAAAAATATTTAATACTTTCCATATAATTCTATAAATTTCCACCCAATATTAATATTAGGGATTTCTACTTATTTATTTTACAAAGTTCAAGTAAGGCCCTATACATAATATTCTTCAAAATTTTTGATCATATGGTTTCAATAATTACTTTGTAATAATCAATTTGGTTTTAGAAAGAACAAAAGTACAGAAGATGCGGTTTTTGCTCTGGTAAATAATTTAAATATAAATTTTCAAAACAAAAAGAAGAGTTTAGCTGCTTTTATAGACTTAACGAAAGCGTTTGATACGGTCTCTCGTAGAATCATTTTTAATAAGCTTGATAATATTGGTATCAGGAATGGTCCTTTAAGTCTAATCAAAAACTATTTATCAGATAGAAAAGAGTGTGTAAAAATTAATAAAACTACAAACAATGAAAAGCATGTAGAGATTGGTGTACCTCAAGGTACCGTATTAGGGCCCCATCCTTTTCCTAATTTATATCAACGACATAGGTGACGTACTAGAGAGTTGCAGTGCTATCGTTTACGCAGATGACACTGAACTGCTCTTCTCTGGCAATACCTGGAACGAGGTTTATGGGTTAGCGGAGTATGGTCTGAGTAAAATCCATTCATGGCTTAGTCAAAATTTATTAGTCCTAAATTTCTCAAAAACTAATTTTCTAACTCTCTCTGCAACCGTAGCTGACCAACCGAATATAAATCAAATTAAAATTCATGTTTCCAGTTGTTGCAATATAAGTCACTACAATATCTAAGATTTCCAAAACAAAATATTTAGGTATTATATTAGACCAACATTTAAAATGGGATCAACATATTGCGTTTCTCAACTCAAAAATATTCAGCAATTTTCTTTAAACTGTGGTGTTATTTTCCAAGAAGCACTTAGACAAAGAAAATTATAATTTAAATTTAATCAATTACGTGACATTTTAAAAAAAAAGCTACTTCTTACATTATATAATGCCCTGTTAGAATCTCACTTAAGATAATGTATTATTGTTTAGGGTAGCTCATATAATTCTACGTTGAGAAATTTGTCGGTATGTCAAAATACAACTTTGAAAATTTTGTTCAAAAAACCGCATAGATTTTTAACAAATCAACTTTATGATACAAAGTACTGCTATCCCACTTGTCAAAATTGTACCATTGTCAGCTTTTCTTTTTTTGAGGAGGTATAATTGAATACAAGAAGTTGCTTCTTAGGCAATTGTCCTTCTCACTAGATTTGTAGTATTTACTTACATTTACAATTAAACTGAACCGAGTGAACTGAAATCAACTAAAAACTAATCTCTTCTCTCTCGGAACACTGCTTTATATGTCTTTTATCCTTGTAGAGCGTTCAAATACATTGGCTCTTATCTCCTTATCAGTAGCTTTGAAAGGTTAGGAATTTTTTCGAAATATCAATTTTTTGTATCACTAAAATTCCTACATACAGGTTCTTTCTTGACGATATACGGGGTGTCTCAGACTATTTGTACATCCTATTTATAACGGGCAACATGTTTATTCGTTGAAAAGCTTGGTCCTACACTAATTGGTTAAGTTTTCTATTATGCCTTTAATCTTAATCTTTTAGCTTAATATTCTCGAAAAGTTGTCAATCTGCACAAGAAACACATAAGCAATTTCGATGCACTAAACGAGTATGTTCAAACTCCCGTCCACATCAATAACTTATGGTTAAAAAAATTGAATATATCGTTGCCATCTTACGTATTTTCTTACGTACCATTCAAATCATGCATGTATCACTGAAAAAATCGACCTTTCAGTCAGGAATGTAATTTCAGATTAAGGACATTTGATGAAGCATTTCTATTTTACTTTAATGTTGACCTAAATTTTCAAAGAATTCACATATTCGCTATTTTAATTAGAGTATAGTATAGATGACCTGAGACACCGTGTATATATATTTATTCATTTGCATTAACAATGTACAAAATTCCATTTCCATATGACAATTAGAAACAGGTCAAAATTGATTTCCAAGATTCCGATACATAGAAAGAAGTAAATAGACGCGTATTATAACCAGGAAATAAAGGAAAAGGTATGTTATACTGGTGTGTAGCTCAAATAACGGTAAGTAAACAAGGATGCTTGTGAATGAAGAGAAAAATGACCAGCTCTATAAAGGGACAATAAAATAAGTGGATACAAAAACTAGCGCAGGAAACTAAATGCAAGTACGAGACCTTGCGGAGATATTCAGTTCAAAAACTGGACGCAGGTATATGGGCTAGAGTCTACCGGATTGCGGAGAAGATGATTAAACCAACTCAACTCGTGCCACTGAGAGGGAGATTAAAAATTCCAAGATAAAACTCAAATTAAAAATTAGTAACTTTCAATAAAAGATTCGAATATCATCATTAATATGCAACAGTATGAGTCAAAACCAGTTATTATAACTTACTACAATTCTAATTTGACACAAACAGTACGCAATGAAATAATGAGAAATGTCACAGACTGCTTACAAAAGATTATTTCCTTTGTAAAGACATTTCCTGTATTTCCATCCGTTCTCGAGTTCACCCTGAACAATTATTCAGTATCGCAGACCAGGAGGATTCAATTACAACTTCTATTGAAGGTATTTTGCCATAAAAATGTAATAATGAGGAATTATGCTTCAGTAGATATGCCAGTGGTTACTAAACAAGGACAGAATTACTAATTACTAATTACTAGCTTTATAATGAAATTTATCAGTAGAAGAATAGAGAATTTAAAAGTAATTAGAGGAGGAAATATACAAAGAGACATTCTCTTACATCCTGATAATTCATTAACATCTTGAAAGTTTTATCGGATAAAACAGGACGACTTATTTTAAACTAAAATAAAAGCAAATTTTAGAGATTTCAAGGTACTTGGTGATAATGCTTGCATTACTTCAACTTAAAATATATTTTATAACAACTTTAGGTCGCTATTACACGAAAAGTTGATCTATAGAGTAAAGATTTAAAACCGTTTGCTTCAATTTTGATCATACAAATAGTGGAGTTATGAGTATGCACCCAATTGAATTATTTTACAAATTTATTTCTGAATTTTAGATTAAATAAATGGTTTCAACTGCTCTAGCTTGCCAAGTTAAAAAATGTAGTCTAGGTTAATATAGTACTTTTCAACAAATTTACATTTTAATATTATGATAAAGCTCACTCATTAAGATACTCATTTTGTGTAACAGCTTTAGAAGACCGATATTCTGTAATTTATATTTATCTTTTTCCAAGGGCGTGAAACTATTCTTATTTGCAAGTCTCCTACATGTTGTCTGTTATGTTATCAGAGGTTTCGTTATAAATATTGCTTCCAACTACTTGAGAAATTGTACTTTCTCCAGTGTCTTCAGTACGTTAAACACAGTTTTCAAATATCATGTACACATGATTATTTGCCAGTATTTGCTATTTGCTGATTTCCATCAGTGCCAGAATAAGTTTTATTAATTTATGGGCTTAGTAAATTCTAATAGTATGTAGACAAAAAGTGTCTAAGTTACCGATAACAAAATATGCTACATAGTAATATAGAAAGTTATTTCACATTTCAATCTTTATAAAAAAGTGGGAATGTTTTAAATAAAATCTCTTACATTTGTCTCTTCTGTTCCGTTTTTCCCGTCCCCTTGCTTTATTTTTGCTGAATTAACGCGGTAAGCTTATAAATGGCAACTATGTAAATACTCTTCACACTTCCTTTCACATTTTCTTTCCCTTCTCATCCCCACTTTCCCTAGTCCTTGCCCTTCCTCTGCTCCTTTCCTTCTCACACTCTCTCTCCATGTCCCTCTGCCTCTCTAGTATATGTAGTTCGTAGCAAAATATATTAATTCATATATTTCACAAATATTCACGGAAAAAAAACTAGTGGGATAGAATATTGTACAATTCAAAATCTAAAAATGGGATAGCACAATTCTGTACGTACATTCGGGACTGAGAGGATTACTAAATTTAATTTCAAACTGGGCTGATAACTTTAAAAATTCTGTGATACCACATACTTCAAACTTTTCAAATACTGGACAGTGTACTTTCCTTCTCTGCATAATACTAGGAATTCCTATACAAGCAAACACATCCTTAGCTATAATTCAGAAATAAATCCTTATTTTTAACCACCATGATAGGTGCCTATGTATTGGGGATACGGTCGGGTGTCATTTGACAAAAAATATTGCTTGACATGCCGTCTAGCATTTATAAGTAGGGACGTCGATTAAGAAGTTTTTGCTTTCAAAGTAATAAAGATTTATATGCTTTGGATATTAGATCTTTCTGCCTCTTGTGTCTGATAGAGAAGCTTACATAAAACTATAAATGTATACAGTATATACTTATATACTAGATCGTGCGCATCTTGAAAATTCTTACTGTGACATTCTCAATGGTATCTAGTTTCGAATATGAATCCTGTATTGGAAAGGCAATGAGCTCGTGTACCATGGACGAAAGCACTCTCGTTTAAAGATAGCTAATAGTTTGTTTTATTAGATTTTACTTCTATACAGGATACAGTGTGTAAGTAAATACAAAACTAAGCATACGATATAGCAATTTTGTGGGATGGATATTATAATAATATTTTGAAATAACTTATTAGACATATATTACCGACTTATGCACTACAAGTATTTTCATAGTTCGTGTTATTGAAGAGAAAGCTTAGTAACGGAAGCACACACTTACACATATCAAAATAGATGAGCCTTGGGATAAAATGCATAAGTTGAAATTGCATTTAGTTCGACACGTTCCTACCGACACCACACACCACCTTAATCTTGATATTCCCATCTGCATAGAACTCAGTTTTCTTCGTTCATAGAAAATCAATAAATTACAGGAAATAAACAAATATAACATCTAATTAATATATTTACTTTTCGTTCTAATAAAGATTCGAATTCTCTCGTTGCCATATAATTAATTAGAGACTTGACATAACTCAGAAGTCAGAATGAACTTAAATTTGTATTTTGGCTGGCTTCAGATTATAAAGTCAACATTTTACATTAAAAATTCTGCGTAATAATTGAAATTAATTTAGAAAATTATTTAGTTTTATGAACCAACTGCTGAGGGCTGCAACTGTCTCATCTCGTTTATTCTTTATACATGATCATTGACCTAATTTGTCACGGAATATCACCACTAACCGAATCATATTTGAAAAAAGAAATTCTGTCCTATGAATAAAATGCAATATTCATGTTTGAGATTCCCCGAACATAATAAAACTAATTTTTAAATGTATCTACATATATTGATATCTATTGTTGATTCGTTTAGCCATGCTATCCCATTTCGGATAACATGAACGACCATACATATGCATTGTCTGTTACATTACTATTATATGTAAATATTTTTCGGAGCACATTCTTTTAAAACTTAATATCGTTTGGCGTTGGGCAGTAGCTCATGGTAACATTAAAAAAGAATCGATCATTTATCGGTCTTTAGTGCTGAAGAATGACTAGAAATGATATTCAGTGGTCAGCATATGTGTTTGTAAAGAGCACTTTTAAAAATTATACCTTATTCGTGGTGATTATTGCGAATATAATGGTGCTATTATTTTATTTGACATAAAGAGAAAAAAATCCAAAGTTATATCTTACATGAAAAAGAGCTATTCAAGGGTTTCTTCATTACACTTGTTGTATTACACAACGAGTGATATACCTATAAATATTATGGTTTATTATAGATAAAAACTACAAATCACGTCTTGGTAACTGCTCTGAAAATGCAAGAGACATGTTAATAATATATGAAATTCTCTGACTACAAGAATTTGTAATGAAAAATATAGGTTTAACAAGACATTACAAATACATTTTTTGATACTGACAAATCTTATAAGGAAACTGTATTAGCCGTATTTCGTATTAACACTCATGCTTAGAGTTAATTATCATTAGGAATTTTGATCCGACAAAATTAGTTGCTAACAATTAGGATATGGTATACTTTAAAACCTAAGTCTGTAACGAGATGACCTATAAAATGTGACTTGAAACAGCTTTTATAAAACAAAGTTCTCGAAAGTAATAAATGCCTTGCCAATAATGGACTCGATTTGCAGCGAGGAAGCAGATTATATTCTTGAACGCCTTCACGTTCGTAGTTTCTTTCCAGTAGGTAGTAACCATAAAGTATTTCAAGTTAGATAAAAACGTGCTTTGAATTAAAATTTATACACAGATATTTCAAAACTTATGATGCGATGCATTATGAAAAATGGGCAGCAGCGATATAGCCTCAATGATGTATATCAAATGTAAACCAAGTTTATTAGAATCAGATCCCAGATGTAGGGGGTTACGCTCAAGATGCCGTTCTTTGTTATGGAAACAGAAACAAGGAGCTTATATTGAACTTTGGAGGTAGGAAATTCCAATATACTGTAGTATAACGTTTGTATGTTATTGACTTTCTTTGTCAAAAACAATGTCCTTTCGTTTCTGAGATAAAATTAGCACTGTAAAGAAAAAAGTTTTTTTATTCGCTCAAAATAACAAAAAGAACAACATATACAAATCGTAGAATTACCTTTTCAAACATATTTATCCATTTTATAGACTATTTAATAATATTTAATATTTTTCTACTAGAAATATTTACATCTAATCTATTAGATAGCTACTAATTAAATTTTACAAATAGTTCAGTATTTGGTAAAATTCACTTTAAAAAATATCAAGTGGTTGAGTTTTTAAGGGTGTTTTATCTCCACTGTTCTACTAGCCTTTATAAGGTTACCGTTTCCATGAAAGCATTTGGGGCTCTTTAATAAAGATCACATGAATTTGTTATCATAATTGACCTTCAGGTTCAATCCCCGTACAAATAGTCACAACCTAAGTAGTACTTACCATGAACTTGTAGGGATTTATAAGTTACAGAGATTGCCGAATCTTAGAAAGTTTTTGTATAGCTGTTTAATTCAGTGAGGGTAAAAACAATAAGTAACTTTTAAGCAATATTTTCCCAAGATGAATTAATACACAGATATACTGATTTCAATTTTAACTAAAGGATATGGCTACGAGTATTTATACTTACAGTATCTATGACTATTATTATAATTAATATTTAGGTAATAACTACACAATTATAAATAAATATAGTTTTATTAATTAAAGTACATTTACAGTGTTGTTTAATAAGGTAATCAATAATCTACAGTGTGGAACAGCCTAATAGAATAAAATTAACAAGCTTTTATCAGGTTGACGTGTCTGTATGTATGTATGTATCTATGTAACGGAAATTTTCAACGTAATTTTCACGAACTAGAAGAAGTCTGATTAGCTTGAAAATTCGCACACGTGTCAAGGGCCGATGACAATACAATTCTTTAAGTTGTCTGTTTATCACTGTTCTTGTCTAAATGCCAAATTCGTCTATGACCGCTGCGTTTGCCATCTAGTTGGCAGTAGTAGAACTTGCGGTAATGAAATGGAAATGTTACGCAAACAAAAGTGAACTTGAATTTTGTGTAAAACGAACAAATATTTTTTTTAAATCAGATAAATCAAATTATAAATACTATAGACATCGTCATGTACCTAAAAACTTATAAAATAATTATAGTTTGAAAAAACTAAAAAAACACGGTTTAATAGAAAACCGAACTGAAAAGTAGAAAATAATTTTTCATTATGAACAGTTTATATTGCAGCTGTAGAAAATCAAACAATCAATCATGATTAACTACCTCAAAATAAAAATATAATGAAATTTAAGTTATTAACAGAATAATTCGATTCAGAGTAACAAGCGTGGGGTGCTTGAGATATTAAATTTTACAATTATTCTATTGGCAACTATATCTGCGTTCCTTTTTACTAATTTGACAAAAAAACAGTTTTGTTTATTTTCGTCAAAACTCATAGCCTTACCATCTTGTTGTCTGCCTGCATGACAGTGGAGATCAGTGTCAGTGCTATTGTCGATTGAATTGCATTAGCTGTATATCAGAAAAATGGTTCGTTTAACAGAATTGCACAAAATAACCATTCTACAAATGATTGGTTATGGTGATAACACACGGACACAAATTGAAATTTCTCTCTCATTTCACGAACATTTTCCCTATTTGCCGCCTGTTACCGAAGGAACAATTAGCAAAATAGAAAAGAAGTTTCGCGAGCTTGGTCTTGTAAGACAGATAAAAAAGGATCTCCCAATGCTCTAAGTGATAATACGAAATTGGATATTATACTTGAGTTTCAAGAAAATCCACATAATTCTGGTCGAAAAGCAGCCCCACTGTTCAACGTTAGCTACATATCAATTTTTCGAATATTAAAGGAAAGTAAAATGCATCCCTATAAAATGATGTCGGCTCAGGAGCTCATGGAAGATGATTTCGATAGGAGAACGTATTTCTATGTTCAAATGATGGTAAGATTAGATAACAATGTGATACAATTAGAAGTTTTTTTTTCTGATGAGAGCACATTTACACTTCACGGTCATGATAATCGTGAAAATTGCCACTATGGGTCTAATAAGAATCCTAACTGGATGACACAGAAACATACGCAACATCCTGAAAAAGGTAATATTTGGACAGGAATTGTTTGAAAACATATCGTAGGTCTCTTTTTTATTGATGGCAACTTGAATGGAGATAAATATTTAGAACTGCTCCAAAATATTGTCGTGCCAACTTTGACAAACTTATATCCTGATCCAGTAAACCCACAAGTTCCTGACAATACAATATGGTTTTAGCAAGATACAGCACCGCCCCATTACGAAATCAATGTCCGGCAGTACCTGAACCAATTTTTTACCTATCGGTGGATTGGGAGGAGCGGATCGATAGAATAGCCAGCAGGATCTCCTGATTTGACGCCATTGGACTACTTTTTGTGGGGATATGTAAATAGTACTGTATACAAATCCCTCAACTAAGATGACCTAAAAATAAGAATCACGCTTGCTATTAGTTCAGTCACGCCTGAGATGTTGAGTAACTTTAGAAGACATTTCTATACCAAATTAGTATGTTGCCAAGACGTTCGCGGCGAGCATTTCGAACATATTCTACATTCACATTAATGTTTTTTTGTCTTGTTTTATATTATTAAGAAATAATCAGTATTACTATTACAATGTACTGTAGCGAATTTGTGAAATAAATAATTTTCTTTTTAGGGTTCCGTATATACAGTATACGGATACCCTTATAATATCACTCAGGATTTCTGCCTCTGTCACATCACAGCAATTTTCTCCTAAACTACTGGACGGAAGAGGTTGAAATTTGGTATGAAGGTATAGTTTGGTGACTTGATCAGGAGCACGTATCGCAAAAGAAGAAATTTTGATTTAAGGGGTACTTCTGGGGGGAAAAACTAAAAAAATCGACCGTTCCCCCCCTGATCTCCGAAACTACTGAATCTAAAATTTTGAAAAAAATAGAAAATATAGAACGTTGCCCGAACTTTACAGGAAAAATAAGGAGAAACCATTAATATTAATTTTGGGGAACAAATTATAGAATTAAATAAAAATTTAAAAATAAAAAAAATTCAAACTCATCATGTAATATATCAAATGATATCCCCCCCCCTATCTCCGAAACTATAAAACGTAAAGTTTTGAAAAAAATACTTTCATAGGTTCTGACCTGAAGTTTACTGGAAAAATAAGGAGAAACATCTAGTTTTCATTTTGGGGGGCAAATTACAGAATTAAATGGAAAATATAAAATTGTTTCTAAGCCATCATGTTATATATCAGATGAAAGGGCTCATTACGACGAAAATAAACATATTTTTTTCATATTTTTAAAATAAATAAATTAAAAGATATTAACAAAAATATTAAAAAAATTACCCATTCCCCCCCTTTTCACCGAAACCATAAGCTGAAAAATTTTGAAAAAAATTAAGTTATAGCCCCTCACCTGAAATTTACTGGAAAATTAAGGAGAAACCCCTAATATTTATTTTGGGGGGCAAATTATAGAATTAAATGGAAAATATAAAATTAAAATTATTTCTAACCCATCATGTTATATATCAAATAAAAGGGCTCATAATGACGAAAACAAATATATTTTTTTCATATTTTTAAAATAAATTAATTAAAAGTTATTAACAAAAATATAAAAAATTTTACCCATTCCCCCCCTTATCTCCGAAACCATAAGCTGTAAAATTTTGGAAAAAAATAGGTATAGGGCCTCACCTGAACTTTACTGGAAAAATAAAAAGAAACCCCTAATATTCATTTTGGGGGGCAAATTATAGAATTAAATTGAAAATAAAAAATTAAACTTGTTTCTAACGTATCATGTAATATATCAAATCACAGGGCTCATTATGACTAATACAAATATATATATATATATATATATATATATATATATATATATTTAAATAAATATTTTAAAATATATTAAAAAAAATTAAAAAAATACCTATTGCCCCCTTTATTCCCCAAACTATAAGACCTATTTTTTTTTATTTACAGGAAAAATACGAAGAAATTTTTAATATTAATAATGGGGGCAATTTATAGAAATAAACGGAAAATAAAAAATATTTTTTTAACGTGTCATGCAATATATTAAATGAAGGGGCTCGTTATGAGAAATACAAATATATATTTTTAAAATTAATTGTTTACAAGATATTAACATAAAGATATAAAAAATTCTCATTTCTCGCTTTATTTCCGAAACCATACTACCTAAAATTTTGAAAATAATTAGGGGTACTGGGGCTCACTTCAAATTTATAAGAAAAATTATTATAAAAACTCCATGGTAATTTGAGGGACAAATTATACAATTAAATGGAAAATAAAAATTCAATTTTCAAACGAATCATGTAATATATCAAATAAAAGACTCATTATGTGAATTACAAATATGTCATATTTTTAAATTATTTGTTTAGCAAAGATATTAAACATCGAATTAATTCCCATTTTAGAAACTATACTATTTAAATTTTGAGAAATATATTTTATTTGTATTTTTAAATAATTTGAATAACAGATTTAATAATTTATAATTTAAAACTTGACCTATTGTGTTCTTTATCTTCCAATCTATAGAGCCTCAAAATTCAGACAATAGATTATAAAAGGCTTCCCTGAAAGTTTATTAGTAAAATAAAACTCTAATGTTAATTTTTGGGGCCAAATTAGAAAACTAAATACAGCGAATCTTGAAGGTGGTACGGAACCCTTACAATGCGAGTCCAACTCGCACTTGACCAAATTATTTTAAGTTTAATTTTCCTAATAAACCTAAAAACACTTAATATTCCCGAAACAGCTGAAGATAGGTGTAGGACACTGTACATGAATTATTTCTAGAATTTTCTGGGGAATCCAAAAAATAAATAATATTCAAGGGCTTGCATTTAAAATAAGAAAGTTGGTATTGCCACTGTCACATGACACTCCCTATATATATATTTTTATGCTGAAAAAAAAAGTGCATTTAAAATTAAAAATCGACGTGTCCACGCGTTTTTCCCAACACGCCCTCCTTTATTCGTTATCGAATTTATTCTAGTTAGCTGTTCCACACTGCACTATAATTCTTTTAATCAGTGAAATGTAGATAAACAAAATTAAAGCAGGTTGGCAGTTACATCAATATAATAACATAAATATATAAGTTTTATATGTGTATTTTAATGTTCTTTTGTAAAAAGTGATTTGCTTTGTTTTTCATTCCGGATGTTTTTTGGATTGAATTTTATTTTAGGGTTTTGATTGGTTGATTTGACAAATGGCTGATAATGTTCTTTGCAAAATTCATTAACAGATGTTGATAATTGTTTATAGTCATTGAATTTTTGGCCATCATTTAAATTGTGTTCATTAATGTTATTTTCTTTATCATAGGAAATATGTCTTGTCATCTGTCTTGTTGTCTAGGAAGTGAGTTTTATTACTGTGTGTGCTGTGAAACCATGTCATAGAAATATATATGAAAATATTTATTTCTAAAAATATTCTGAATGTTTGACAGCATACAAGCAAATTAGTTTATTATGTGGCAACTGATTTGCAACTGTGGCTAAAATGACAACCTTTTACAGTGTTATTGTAACAGAGCATATTAATTGTTTTTAGAAAACATTTTTATTACACCCATACGTGAAAAGAAATTTGTTACAGAAAAATATTCACCTCCAAAAATGAGAGAAAATGTCCAGTTTTATAAAATTCTATAGGGACATAAGTGGTTTTAGTGTTGCTAACTTGTACACACACACATATATGTCAAAATAGCGAATAGCTTATACATACTGTATGTATAAATAGCCACATCCATAGTTAAAATGAGTATTAGGATTAGCGAAACAATTTTACAAGTAATTTTAATTCATCGTGAGTTTCAACTTCCACAAGGTAATGTTTTTCCTTATAGAATTCAGTGGCATTTTATTTAGTTGAATATTTTTGATCACTTGAGTATGAAAAAGGACTTAACTGCAGAATTTTATAGAAGGGTAAGACGACTGTTGGAAACCAAATTAAACGGTAAAAATCTGTTTCAGGCTATTAACACCTATGCGTGTTCAGTGCTCAGTTACTCTTTCGGTATAGTTAATTGGTGCAAGACTGATATTGAACAATAACAACGAAAAGTTCGAGTTTTACTAACAAAAGCTCAAAATCACCATCCAAAGAGCTCTGTCGAACGTACAACTTATGAAGGAGGAAGAGGATTGACAGATCTAAGCAAACTATTTCTATTTTGCGTAGTCATTTCCAGAAACTCGCAGTTATGTGCCAGGTTGATAACTCAACACCACTGCTACTGACACAACAATATATCTAATTACACCACCAGACCAAGGATCAGAAACTGCTAAAATGAAAAGAGAAGCCCCTTCATGGAAGACATATATATGATGTCAACCAAGATTATGTCGACAGTGCAGCGTCGAACTACTGGTTGATCTCTGGTCATATGTTTCCTGAAACGGAAGGCTTTATATTGGCAATCCAAGATCAAGTAACGCCAACTAAGAACTACCTAAAGTACATCCTTAAAGACCCTGCTGTTAACAACGACAGATGCAAGTACGGTTGCCAAACATCTGAATCTATCTAGCATATCACAGGAGGTTGTCAAGCGTTCGCTGCAACTGAATACAAAGAACGACACGATGCTGTGGCTAAAATACTGCACCAGGAACTATCACTGAAACTTGAATTATCACATTGGGTGAGATTACCATACTATAAATACAAACCACAATCTATTTTAGAAAATAACAACTACTAGCTGTACTGGGACCGCACGAAACTGACCGATCGGACTGTTGCTCACAATAGACCAGATATAGTTTTAGTAGATAAAGTCTTTTGGAAAACAAGCTTAATTGACATAGCAATTTCTAACAACAATAATATAAATATCAAGCAGGCTGAGAAATTTATTAAATATAAAGATTTAGAATTTCAAATAAAGACTCAGATGGACATGAACAACACACTAACTGTACCCATTGTTATGTCAACGACAGGACTAGCCCCAAAACATCTATTAAACAATTTAAAATACCTCGGTCTGGACGAACATCTTTACCAACAAATGCAAAAAGCCGTCCTGTTAGGACAGCCCGGACGGTCAGGAAATTCATGGGAAATTGCCGCCAACCACGAGCCTGAAAACCTTGCAAGGGCTCCCACAGTGCTAAACCCTTTTGATATCTAGGATATCTGGGGTTTGGTGAATTTTCCCCTAAAGGCACTCATAGCGTGCTTTAGAGAGAGTGTGATGCCATATATTGTATGGTCTAGTCGGGATAAATATTAAGAGTTTGTAAATCAGTTTATACTTCTGGAAAATCTGCAAGATCGAAAACCCGTTTTATGCACTTGTCATGAAGTTATAAAACCAGCGTTGGGGATGGTTAACTTTTGTGCTTATTTATGCACCTCCCTGTAAATAAAACGCCGAACAGAATTTCGAACTCATCATAGTATTTCAAAAACCAATCTCCATAGGAATTCCAAATTTCGAAACGTACATCTATTTTCAACTAAAGAAATGCTACCGAATATGACGAACAACTAGGAATCATAATTACTTTTATGGCTAAAACCACACTACAAACACTCGATATAACACGGTGCTAGCACACGCCACTCGATCCAATATATTGTAATATACTTCGTGGGTTCAATTTAAAATTATACAACCACTATTTACTTTCACTATTCTAGAACTTTATTTACATTCAAACAGCTGATTCAAAAATACAATAACAATCCCATATAAGCTAGTCGTCGCGGTATCACTGCCCGGCGATCGTGGTGTGCTTCTTTTATATCACCAGCGTAGAATTCTCCAGTAGAAATCATCATAGTTCCTTCCGCTGCCGAGTCTTTTCGAGAATCGTATTTTATGTCGTAAAGCGTTTGTTGTCGTGCTGAAATGACACAGCGTCGGCTTTGGGTAAATTTCGTAACACTGCCCCCCCTTTAATTCTGATAGTCCCGTTCAGAAACATCCTCTCCATGGTAGGGAGCTAGTCGATCTAAATGAACCACCTTCAATTTAGCCTTGGGGTTTCGACGGATCCGGTAGACGACGTCATTAAGCCTCTTGACCACCTCGTATGGACCATCCCAGGCGGGTGTAAGCTTTGGGGATTTACCCTTGCTCCGTTGCGGGTTGTACAACCAGACTTTGTCCCTCTCCTGGAACCCGACTGAATTGGCCTTGAGGTCGTATCGCGTCTTCATCCTGTCACTGGTGGCCAACATCTGCGTTCGGGCTAATTCGTGTATTGCCAGCATGTTATGTCGGAGTTGGTCGGCATAATCGTCGATGTCTTGGGGAGGTTCTTCGGGGGAGCCAAATGCCAAGTCGCATGGTAATCGCAGCTCCTTTTCGAATAGGACCCTGGCTGGGGTCAGGCCTCTACTATTATGTAAAGCAGAGCGATATGACAACAGGAATAGGGGAATATGCTCATCCCAATCACGCTGGTTATTGCTGACGACCTTGGATAGGTGTTGTTCCAAGGTCCTGTTGAATCTTTCCACCATTCCGTCTGACTGTGGGTGTAATGGTGTTGTTCTCGTTTTCCTGATCCCCAACATCGTGCAGACCTTCTGGAATACATTCGATTCGAAGTTACGCCCCTGGTCTGAGTGTAATTCCATCGGGACGCCAAATCGGCTGAATAGTTGTTCTACTAGCACCGTCGCTACCGTGGTTGCCTCTTGGTTGGGTATCGCATATGCCTCAGGCCATTTGCTGAAGTAATCCATTGCGACCAGAATGTATTTGTTTCCCCTCTCAGACTCGGGAAACGGACCGGCGACATCGATGGCAATTCTCTCAAATGGGACGCCCACATTGTACTGCTGCATTCTGCCCTTGGTCCGGGTCTTCGGGCTCTTACTGGCGGCACATGTGGCACATTTGCGGCACCAAGCTCTGACGTCTTCGAAGTAATTCACCCAGTAGTACCGCTGGCGAACTTTGTCTAGGGTTTTATTCATGCCCAGGTGGCCTCCGGTAATTCCATCATGTACTTCGGTCAGGATGGCTGGTACCTTTTTCTTCGGAACTACCAGTTGGGACTTGGTTTCTCGTCCATCAGCGCTTTCCCAAACTCGCTTGAGCATTCCACTGTCTACTCTTAGAGAGTCCCACTGAGCCCATAACGATTTCAGCACGCCGGAGTATCTAGCTACCTCGTCCCATCGTGGCCTGGGTGCCCCTCTCATTTTGAGTGACAAGATTGGTTCGATGTCTGGATCAGCCATTTGATCCTGGATGCACTGTTCCGTTGTCCAGTCTTCGTTGGCCTGCACTCGGATCTGCCTGATGGGGATACCTTCTCGCTGTTCCGTCCTCAGACAATGTCCGCATTCCACTCTACAAGGTCTTCTGGATAGGGCATCGGCGTTATTGTGCAAACGGCCGGCATGGTGTTCCACCTTGAAGTCGTATTGCTGTAATTTCTCCATCCACCTGGCCAGTTGTCCTTCCGGTGTCTTCATGTCCAGCAGCCATTTGAGTGCGGCATGATCTGTTCGGATTAAGAAATGGCGACCATACAGGTATTTGTGTAAATGGTCTACAGCCCTTATTATTGCAAGAAGTTCTTTTCTGGAGACGCAATAATTTCTTTCTGGTTTCGAGAATCCACGACTGTAGTACTCGATCACCCTCTCTTCACCATCTTGCACCTGGGATAGGACGGCCCCCAAACCTGTGTTGCTGGCGTCAGTGTCTAAGATGAACTTGCCGGACTGTGTAGGAAAGGCTAGGATTGGGCTGGAACATAGTGCTGCCTTCAGTCGCCTGAATGATGTTTCGCAATCCTGATTCCAATGGAAGGTCTCTTTATCAGTGGTCTGCCGATGTAGAGAGGCGGCGATGGTGGCAAATCCCTCAACAAAACGCCGGTAGTATGAACAGAGGCCCAAGAAGCTTCGGAGTTCATGTTTGTCTCTTGGAACTGGCCAATCACGGATGGCTTCTATCTTGTCTTCGTTGGTGCGGATTCCTGACTCGGACACTACGTGGCCCAAAAACTCTACTTCTTTTTGAAACAAGGAACACTTCTTCGGATTGAGTCTCAGGTTGGCGTTATTAATTCTGGAGAATACTTCGCCGAGGTTCTCCAGATGGTCGTCGAATGTCTGGCCCATGACTAGAATGTCGTCGAGGTATACTAAGCACGTCCTCCATGTTAACCCGCTCAGTACATACTCCATTAGTCTCTCAAATGTAGCGGGTGCATTACATAACCCAAAGGGCATGACCGTGAACTGAAACAGCCCTTTACTGGTGGAGAACGCTGTCTTTTCTCTGTCGTTTGCGTGTAGACCAACCTGCCAATATCCACTTTTTAGGTCTAGTGTGGAGAACCAACGGGAGCCTGCTAGTGTGGTCAAAGTGTCATCGATTCGGGGTAGTGGATAGCTGTCTTTCTTCGTGAAGTCATTGAGCTTTCTGTAATCCACGCAAAATCGGGTGGTTCCATCCTTCTTTTTAACTAGCACGACGGGAGCAGACCATGGGCTGATGGATGGCTCAATAACTCCATTTTGTAACATGGACTCGATGTTTTCTTCGACTGCCTATTGTTGCCCCAATGGTAGTCGCCTAGGTGGTATTCTGATGGGTTGAGCCTTTCCGGTATCTATTCGATGCTGGATGATGTTGGTGCGACCGGTGGTTCCATTTTTACTGTTAAAAATTTGCCAGTGTTTTGTGATAAATTGCTTGGCTTTCTTCTGGTTCTCTGGTGTCAAGTGTGTCAAGTTGTCAGCAAACTGTTGTAGGAACTCTTTATCGGGCCCTGTCTCCTTCACCGACGTCTGGTACTCTTCTTCGCAATTAATGATGGTGTCTACTGGCTCGAAACAAGCTATCTCTTGACCATTGGTAATTCTGATGTCGTTGTTGGACAAATTCAGGACTCTGATTGGTATATCTCGTCCGGTTTTAACTATAACCCGTCCAACTAAGTAGTCATGAGCTGAGTGTACGGGCTCCACCATTCCAACGCAGCTCCCAGGATTGCTGTCTAACTGCCCAAGAATAATCTGTTCCGTTCGACCGGGAATTCTAGCCGAAGACTTTGCCACAATTTTTATGGTGGTGACTGATGTGTTGACGGGCCGTGTCAATACAAATTCCTCATTTAGGAAGCGAAGAACATCATATCTCGGGTCGAACATAAATCCATGCTGGCTAATTAGGTCCATTCCCAGTATAAAATCGTCCTCAATATTCGCTACCAGGACCCTATGCCGGATCATGTTGTCCCCTATCTGTAGCACGACATCTGCCTCACCCTGTATTGACATGGACTCGCCGGTGACCGTTCTGAGCTGGATGTTATTGCTAACTGGCCGAATTTCTGATGTTCTCAAGACCCTGGACTTGGCAATGGACACAGCGGCGCCGGTATCGATTGTGATGGTAACTGCTCGCCCATTGATGGTGCCTCTGATGACTAGGCTGCCGCTATCTCGGCAAAATCCCCTGATGGATAACGTTTTGGGGGCTGGTGGAGGGACAGTCAGCATTCGCCCCTCTATGCTGACTGACTGACGGTCCCTGGACATGTGGCTGTTCTGTTGGTTACCCCTGGTCGGTGATCGTTCAGGTGGCCTCACTCGACAATTACGTTGAAAGTGCCCTGTCCGTCCGCAGCCGTAACATGCCCCTCTGGTGCCAGTTCTTTGTGACCGGTCTAATATTTTGTTCAGACCAGCCAGCAGCGCTTGAAGTGGTGACTCTGACTCTTCCTGGTTGAAGGAAACTGCTCGGACCCTCGGCTTGGACATGTTCATGACGGCCTCTACTTCCAAAGCCCTAAGTAGAGCTTCATTACTTTTCTTGACGCCACTCAGTCTTAAATTTCTTTGAACTTCCACATCTCTGATGCCGTTTATGAAACTCTGTGTGGCCAACTGGTCTTTCGTTTCCTCTGGCAGGTCTGGGTAGGACAAGTGAACTAACCGTCTAATCTCTGCTTCGAATTCTTGAAGGCTTTCACCGGATTTTTGCGTTTTCCCACTGAGTTGGACTTGGTATACCTGGCTCAAGGATTGATTGTCGTATCTCTTGTCCAGAATGGCGATGATCTTGTCGAAATTGCCTTGTTCTTCGACTGGAATGCTTTGGAGGAGTTCTAGGGCCGGACCTCTTAACGAAATTACCAGAGAGGTAGATTTTTCTTGATTATCCCATCCATTAGCTGTAGCCACAGCCTCAAATTGCCGTTTATACATGGGCCAAGATGAACTGCCATCAAATGTGGGTGGATTGCTAACGGCACCTTTGGTACTCACGGTATGCTGGTATTTTCCTCTCTGCAAATATTGTTGCAATTTTTTAATTGCTGTTTCCACTTTATCTTGTACTTCACTGTGTACTGCGTCTTTAATTGAACTGATTTCAGCTTTTACCTGGTTTTGGATAGCACTTATTTCAAATTTCACCTGGTTCTGGACGGAATCGATGTCATCTACTTTGATTTCAAGAGTCTCCACATTATTTTTTAGGATCTTTATTTCGTCGTTTATTTCTTTTATATCTGATTCAACTATTTGCATTCTTTCATTAACTGTTTCATTAACTTGCTATACTATTTGCATTAATTGTTCAAATTGCAATTGTCTTTTTTCTTCCGTTTTGGCTTGTTTTTCTTCAAATATCTTAAATTCATGTTGTCGTTTTAATTCGGTTTGATCTTGCTTTTCTACAAATTTCGAGAATAATCCTTCAATTAAATTATGTTGTTTTTCTTCCATCGTGGAAACAAGATTTAGTTGTTTTTCTTCCATCGTGGAAACAAGATTTTGTTGTTCACTTTTCATCGTGGAAACAAGATTTTCTAATTCTATTTTACGTTTTTCATCGATATTAGTGACAAGATTTCCTAACTCAATTTTAAGTTTGTCATCAAAAGATTTCACTAACCTTTGTTGAATTTCTTCTTGATGTTGTTTCTCCTTCTTGTCACGTTTTTCTAGAATCTGTGCAATTTTTTCGTCTATCTTTTCCATACTACGAGTTTCCATAAATCAATTTAGGATGTTAACTGCACTAATCCTTCACTTCTAACACCAAATGTAATATACTTCGTGGGTTCAATTTAAAATTATACAACCACTATTTACTTTCACTATTCTAGAACTTTATTTACATTCAAACAGCTGATTCAAAAATACAATAACAATCCCATATAAGCTAGTCGTCGCGGTATCACTGCCCGGCGATCGTGGTGTGCTTCTTTTATATCACCAGCGTAGAACTCTCCAGTAGAAATCATCATAGTTCCTTCCGCTGCCGATTCTTTTCGAGAATCGTATTTTTTGTCGTAAAGCGTTTGTTGTCGTGCTGAAATGACACAGGGTCGGCTTTGGGTAAATTTCGTAACAATATCCAGACTAATATATTGCCTAGATATTCAGATAGATTGCGTGAGATATGGGCGCTCGTCCATCTGGGATCATAACGCTAGTTGATGCACACACATCTTGCGCGATCCCGGAAAATGAGGCTACCCTGAGGTTCATTCGAGGAGCACCCCTAGCCTTCTTTCCACCACTCCCAGTCCAGGTCCTCACGCTACTCAGTTACCATCCTGTACAGCGCCGTCCTCTCTTGCGGTTTTTATGGATTGGTTTGTCGTTGGCTTTGGCCTTCTAGGGCTTTAAAACCTACAAAACTTCTGGGTGTACGATTATCTTTTTTATTGCTTGTGATAAAGCACTTCCCTTAGCGCGATTATCATCTGTTGTTTGTTTTTGTGTGGCTTTGCAGTGTGTCTATGATTCCTGAAAGAGAATGCTGAAAAGAAAATTCTGAAAGAGAAAAGTCATATTAGTAAATGGCTGACCCTAATCGTCTTGTCTTGCTCTTGGTGGTCGTATTCAAAGTGTACGCTAGTTGAGAGAGAAACGAAACAGAGTGACTTATTCGTTACTCTCTAGTGCTGCAAGCAATAGCTATACTGACGTTTTATGCTCGAAAACTTACGCAATTAAGTGCCAATCCCAAGTTTAGACGGAATTGGGTACCACCACAAGGTGTCTTTAGCTCTCAACCTTTGTTACGCTTTCCTAGGGGCCCGACGTAATTAGTTTAAATATTTGACCTATTGTATATTTTATATACTTGACATTACTAAGATTATAATTTATTGATTTCATTTTGTTATTTTATTGCCATTGAGAACAGGGTGTGATTTAGTTGCCTAAAACATTTGGAATATTCTAAAATAACCGTGAAGGTGGTTTAATTCCCCAGGAAGTTACAAATATATATGTCACAATTATCATTTAGAAAACAAGTAATATTGCATTTTTATATCCCAATATAAGGCAATATGGAATGCTTTGTGTTTCGAGTTAATACAGTAGAAAAAGCAAAAAAGAAACAGTTTTTTTTTTAAATTTGACACCTAAATAAATTGTGGCCTCTTTACATTACAAATAAAAGTACAAAACATTCGAAAACATAATTGTTCTCATCTATGGTAGAACCACTAGTCGTTTGATAAACGTTTTAGAATATGAGACATACATTATTCTGTATTAAATCCCAGATATTGTTATTGCAAGAAACGGTCTCTAAACTCTTAATTACTCATAACAATCAAACTCGCTTGTCGCGCTTAAAATTCCTCGTTATCCAAGCAGTAAAAAATTTAAACTAATAGCCCCCATTAACGTATTGACAACTTTCCAACAACGTCGATTACCGCCTGAGAGTTGTTATAGCTCATAAATCGTGATATTTAATGGTTTATTCCTTCATAATACCAAAATTAATCATGCATTCGCATCCACAGTTCAGTGAAACCCGTATATAGCCTTACACAATCCAGACGGATTAGTGCCAGAAATGAACTTCTAGGAGAGAGCAAAGTTTGTAGTTTGGACGTTCATTAACCCTCGGAGAAAGCTTCCGTTTTCGCTATTAGAGTTATATTTCTCCATGATGGTAGCGTTGGGATATAATACCGCGAGTGTTTATACTAACACTTGATTTTACTCCAACTCATATTACAGTGATAATTACCCTTTTCCGGTTTACAAACTCTAATTGAGTAATTGTTTTGCACTATGAGGCACTTTTTATCGAACCGATTCTGGTATATAATAAATTAACTTTTCAATCTTGAGAATATGAACATTTAATTAAAAATTCAATATATATAAATTGTCATATTTTATCGCGATATGAATTCCTACATCCAGGAGTTTCAGGAAAATCTAGCTCACAGAGAGTCTAAATCAGGAGTCGTACAGTGTGTAACGCCATTTATTTGTGATTCCCAGGATAGAAATCACACGAAATTATTAGTAAATTACCTAAAACTTATCAAAGAAATTATGATACTAACTTTTCGAGATTTTTGAATTTGTTGAATTCTCGAATAATTATTTATGTATAGAGTAGGTACATATAACGGAATGTAATATTTTATCGCGAAATGAATTCCGACATCCAGGACTTTCAGGAAAATCTAGTTCACCGAGACACCAAATAGGGACTCGTACTGTGTGTAACGCCGTTTCCGAGTGATAGTAAAAATTCGTAGGTTTGCTAAAACCTGTTTAAGAACTTACAATACTAACTTTTCTAGATTTGGAGTCTCTGTGAGCTATATTTTCCTGAAACTCCTGAATGTCGGATGTTATATGTACTATAAACATAAACAATTATTCGAGAATTCAATCAGTTGAGGGGAACGCAAGTGATGAAGGTTCTCGACTAGAAACAATATAATGTATTGCGTTCAATGGATTGAAATATCTCGCAATGTTAGTATCGTAAGTTCTTAGACAGGTTTTAGTAAACCTACGACTATTTTCGTGTGATTTCTATACTAGGAATCACACGGAAACGGAGTTACACACAATAGTACTCCGGATTTGGAGTCTCTGAGATAGATTTTCTTGAAACTCGTGGATATCGGAAGTCATGTCGCGATAAAATATTAAATTCAGTAATATGTACTATATACATAAATAAAATTATTCGAGAATTCAATCAGTTATGGAGAGCGCAACTGGTTCTCGACTAGAAACAATATATTGTCTTGCGTTCAATGGATTGAAAAACCTCCAAAAGTTAGTATATAATTAGTCAGACAAACGGTTCAGTACCATTTTCTCCTGTGTACATCAACCGATTTTCTTTACGTTTGTTTTGTAATGTAGCTATTGACGACCTTCAGTGCAGAATGCTAAAATTTATTTATACTAGTGGTTCACTCATTGAATAAAATAAATAAAAAAAAACATTATTTACGTACATACTGTCAATGCTAAACACATATTAGTAATAGTCCCGCCAGATTGCTTGGAGAGAAAATCCTAAGATGGATAGACTGGAATATCAATATAGGCCGAATCAATTCAGTATTTGGAATATAAAAGACAAACTAAATTATCCGTAATTTTTAACCCTCCCTAAAGTTATTCTAGATACTGCTGCTATTGAAATCGAACCCAACTAAATAAGAGTCCCCATTTATACTTGCTTGGTAAAATATGGTTTGTCACCTAAAAACAGAATTATGTTACAACTGATCCATTTTTTCTGATAATTTGTCATTAATTTTAATATTATACTTTTTTTAACATTGTTTTTATTTTCAACCAATAAATTTCATGAAGTTAATATAGCACGGTTGTAAAGGTAAGTTTTAAATATTATGAGTAAAAATCCGAGATTTCAGTTTCATTCCCTGCGAGAAGTTTTTATCTTATATATGTATTATTTAACATTTATTATCAGCAGGACATTGTATTTCTTTATATTTTCCATACAAAACAGAAGTAGTCAAATTATATTGAATTTTAAGATATGGGGTTGAAGATTTATTTATTTGTAGTTATGTTTTGTAGTTACTTGTAATGTTAGTATATCGCCTTCATAATTTTGAATTGATAGCTTTTCTTTTTCTGCTTGAACCAAAACTGTGAAATGTCAGAATAATTATTCGTTTTATTACTCACTATAAGTTTATTGAAATTTTTTAGTTTCAAATCTCAAAACATTTTTGTAAAAACTAATTTTTAAAAATAATATATTTAATATTAATTTATTATATAATATAATGTTAATATTTTTATAGGGATTTGAAATTCTTATGTTGAATATTATAATTTCAAATTTAAATATATTTAAAGGCCGAATCTTACAAATATTTTTAGGTAGGTCGTGTATGGATGAGTCAGTTAATGTTTTCGGTTCATGAATTTTAACTGGAAGTTAATTTATTTTACACTACATGGCTCCACTCCTGCAAAATCCTGGATATTATTACAAGGTAACTAACTATAATAAAGATGAGTATTTCAATTATAATTCAAAGCATCTACTGATTTATTATGGAAAATTATCTATTCTAGAATAAAATAAATTTCTATTCAGTATATTTTTTCCTTAGAAATCTTGAATGGCTGGCCATAAAGGTGAAACCATAGAGTAATTATATATGGAGCGTTTGATACTGCTAGATTGGTTGTCAGTGACAGGCTAAAGTTCTTTAAAACCATCAAACGCTGTTTATTGTTCAGTAATAAAATAGGCAATGTAGTAGATAGATATTGATTTTCCGTAGAAGTAGCAGTAATTTTCGTATTAAGTATTCTGTAAATTTTTGTTGTTGATTTAATCACTTTGTTAATGCATTATTATCTTCCAAAGGTATTGTGTAGGAATTTTTTCTATCAGATGACAATAGACAATAGACAATATTATAGATTGGAGTTTTCATAACGTTGTTGTTAATCTCCTTCTGTAATACTTATGAACCCGATTGAAACTGCAAATAATGGAAACTTTCAGGTTACAAAGAGCAATCATTCAATTATTATATCTAACATTTTAGAAGGAACGGTTCCAGCCAAATTTTAGTGAAGTCAAGCATTTTTCAAAATTATTGGGAATACTTACATTTGAATAAACTTTCATATATTTTGTCTTATATTTTTGACAAAACAACCTCCATGCTTTTCACAATTTGATCACTGAGATTTTTGCTAATACAATTTCAAAAGACAGACCTCTCGAGGCTTAGGTGAATTTTTCATAGACAAGGACAGCTTGTACTGAAAGGGCGAGCAGTCTTAGTTTGAATAATCTGATGAAAGGTCAAGGTATACTGTGATTTAGTGATTGTGGAATTTAAAGTACGAATTGTAAATAAATAAATATTTGCTTATATTTGGGATTAAAGTTATATTTATTGAACCCACAATATGAAACAATTTCGTTTGTAAGAAACTAGAATACGAATTAGACAAGAAGTTACAGAAAGATTGTAATAAACTTTTTATAAGAAAGGTACAGTTAGATTCGAAACTTTTGGAAACAAAGTGGATGAATAACAATATCCTTTTTTAGGTGAACTCACAATAGCAAAAGCAAAGAGGTAAGTGGGTGGACGGGTTCGATTTAGAACGTATATTTGGTGATGATACTTTCTGCCATTGAAACCTTGTAGCTGTTTTGTGAAACCTACAAGTAACTGTATGGATTTAGTGGAAATTAAAAAAAAAACGTATTTTATCTGTTATTTTATAGCGCATAACAAGGAATCTTATTTTATCGCACACATAAAATTTACGATTAAGTCTTTCAAAATAGTTTTGAAAACATTTTACAAGTTTAGAAGTTTTATAATTTCAGCAACAATATAACTCGATTAGCAATTCTATTAAGAAAATGTAGTCATAATTATTCATAATCTTTAAAGCAGAAATTAATACCAAATGAGGGAATATTTAAAGTCATAACTTATAAATGGAAACAAACAAATATTGAAATAAAAGAAATTAAACATTTTCATATCAAAAATAATAGTGTTTATTCGATAATTTTTTTTACATAGAATAGGGCCAAGCTTTACTTACTTTATCAGAATAAAGTAGTAGAAAATTTTATTACCTGCAATAAAATGAAAATATAAACTTAATATATTTTGCAGAATATTTTTGACCGAGACTACAGGTTAGAGGTATAAAAAAATTGTTTAAAACAAAAGTTGTAGAGAATGTTATCCCCTACACTATTTATAATAATTTACAGGGACCGAGATATTTGCAAAAAAATGCGCAAAAAAATGATCTTTTGTCCTTTGACCTTAGTTATATACAAACCGCGTCCACGCTATCTTAAGTAGGTTTTGAGAAAAGTTTTAGGGTGTTAATGTAAAGGTTCATACGAGTTTACAGCCGATTATCCTGAATACCGAGATGAAACCATTTAGATGACTGGACTACTACTCCCGTGGCGTTGAAGATGTTTCCGGCAGTTGCAAATAATGTATCCAGTAACAAATAATCGTTTAAACCGCCCAGTTATAACTAGAATGTTGACCATTCGAGTATAAGCCAAAACGAAACACAAAATCGTAGAATTAGCATTGTGTCAAATTGCTAATGTGAAGTTTTACTTATCAGGCCGATTTTTGGTACACTATACCTTTCTGGACGTTATTACTTTTTCTGTTTTTAAATTACAAACTATAACACTCAAAAAAAACACCACAGAACAAGTATAAATTTGTAGATTATCTATTTTGAACAAATAGAAAATATTTGAGAGAAACGCTGTTTTCCAATTACAAAATAACTGCGCACAGTGCGGCACAGTGGTCACCAGACATGTTCCAATTACAGCACTGGCTCGCACCAAGAGGTACAAGAAATAACTGTGTCTTTGGGATGTTTTATGTAAGTTTACTAAGTAAACATTAAACTTTATCATAAAACATGAAGTATGATCCAATTAACGCCCGAAAATTACGGTACAGAGCGACACAAAAAAAACCTTGTGCTATTGTGATTGGAAAACTGAAAATATTTGATGTAATACGCATGTAATTTAATGAAATTTGCTTCGACTGTCATACAATATATGTGATAAAATCTCGTAAAAAAGTTTGTCAAACATCTTTGACAATGTAATACCGGCATAACATGTGTATATATACACAATTGTTAACAAAGGCATACCCTGTGGTACGTTTGGGATTCGCCAACTATATGTGGTCATTCATAATTCATTGTCAATTTCAGAATTTAGTATTTGTAATATTGTTATTGTTATCAGCAATGTTCTTGTATATCTTGTACGTGTACTAACATGTTAATTAAAGTTCAAAATGCATCTGTCTGTCTGTGTCGGTTAAACTCATTAACAACTAAAGGGATTTTGATATGCTTTTTACTAGTAGACTGACTGGTTCAGAAGAAAGGTTTAGGTATATAATTTATAAAGATCTTTTGTAAATTGACAAAAAGTTAAATTTTATGGCAGAAGCGTGAGGAAAACCTTATTTACAAGTGACTGTAAGGGAAACTGTGCGTCATTTTAGGAACACCAGCTCATTTACCTCAAGGCTCATCATTTATTTAAAGATTCGATACGCCTTTAATTTTCAGCAGCTATGGGTAGAAGGTCGAATATCATTTGGATGTTTACATGTTTACTTACGAAATATTCTAGGGAATTATCTAAGCCTAATGCACAAGGTTGCAGAGAGTGGAAAGCTCAAGGTTTAGACAGCAAAGACAACCAATAAACATCTGCTAATTTAGTACTTCGAATATAAATAATAACGCACCTTACTGAAAATAATTCCGAAATTATAAACTGTATACCTATCCTGTTTCCACTTTATCCGAAAAAAAACGTGTTGGAGATAAATACATTGTCAAAACAGTTCTGAAAATTAAAATAAGCTAAGATATAATTTAACAAAAACGAAACCGGAAAACTGTACCCAAAGTTTCAAAATGGTGTATGCAGTGTACTTGGTTGAAGAGGGAACAAAAATACCCATAAGTCTTCAAAGACTGGCCAAATAACAAAAATGACAGCATTACCACACCTCGAGAAGTCACATAGGCAAATAGAGACTGGTAAAGATATTTACTTAAAAATAACACACTAAGAATAGAAGAAGAAATGTAAGATTTTGTACGTTGTTGCAAAATTAAAAATTTGGGCCATCTTCTATAGAGGCAACAGGCCTACAGTTTACCTGACAATGCTTAAAAAATGCCAAATTAGCATTACAAACAAACATCCCACAAATAAATTCACATTATATTTTCCTCTGCTTCAAAGTTGAAACTTATTATACGAAAAAAAGTCCGGGAATGAACAGATTAACTAATTTTAAACAACTTTTGTTCTATAACGCTTTTTCTGAAAGTCAATTCTTTTCGAATTAATCGCAAGTGAAATTATCGATTTTTCAACCAAAAAAAAGTTTTCATAAGGTTTTTCGTAAATAAGTTTAAAAATATGCAGTTTAAGAAAAAAATCATTTGGATCAAAAATGTAGCTTTAGAAAAACAAAAAATGGGAAAACGAATACAAACGGAGCTTGTTGAAAATTGGTTTTTATCTGTCAATACAAAAATTGAAAGGTTTATCGCCAAATAACTGAAAAACAATACATTTTTCAGGCAAAGCTTATAAATAATTGGTTAGAGTCTAAAAAATCGTTTATTACGGATATTATAAATGTCTCTAGCATTCAAATTAAGCAAGTTATGACAAAAATAATTTTGTTTTTTTTTGTTTTTCGAAAAAAAAAAGTTTAAATTACCCCGTAAATACCATCTTAGTTGAAATTAATTGCTACTACTTCAGAAATCACTTGACTTACTTATTTCTAATAGGCTCATAAAGTTTGACCAGTTCAAACTAAGTAGTTTTGTACAAAGTCCAGACTCAAGAGAATATGGTATTTTTGTAATTTTCCAAAAAATTTTTGGATTTCAAAATAGCTTAAAAACTATGAGAGATAGGCAAAATTTTGTAGGGTACAAAATTGTAGTTTTTGTTTTAATTTATGTTTTTTTTGTAGGATAAAAATTAAGTTAGATATGACCCTTTAAAGTTTCTACATGTTCGAAGTAGTGCTATTTGGCCACCCTTTCAACTCAAGCACTTTCAAAAATTAGGGTTAAATACATTTTCAATTTACATCAGCTTTTAGCTTGTAAAAAAACCTACAAATTGCTGAGTTGTGAGGTGGTAATAATTAATTTCAACTGGGGTGGTATTTAGCGGGTAATTTTTGTTTGTCAAAAAAACAAAAAGAAAATATTATTTAGCTCATAACTCGTTTAATTTTCATCCTAGAGACTTTTATACAAGACCTAATTAAAGGATTTTTTAAGCACTTTAAAAAGTATTTATAAACTTTTCACGATAAACCTTGCAATATTTGTTTTGACAAATAAAAACTAAATTTCAACAAGCTATAACTACGTTTGTATTGGTTTTACAGAAACCATAAACCCAACATTTTTTTTCATAAGCTACATTTTTGATGGAAATCATTTTTTTAAGGTTATTCAGGAGAAACCATATGAAAACATGTTTTTTTGGTTGAAAAATCGATACTTTCACTTGCGATTAACTCGAAAAGAATTGAATTTCAGAAAAAAACTTTATAGAAGAAGTTGCTTAAAACTAGTTAATTTTTTCATTCCCAGACTGTCTTTCACATAATAATTTTCACCCCGGGAAACAAGCAACCCCCGACACAGAGTGAACTTTGAAGTAGAGGGAAAGTAGAAATTAAATCCAGACTTTTTAGAAAATCGATGCTGCTTGGACAAATTACCCTATATGTCCTTTATTGACTGAACTATAAATAAACTATTACCCTCTGTATTATTTTTGTATACAGGGTGTCTTACATATCCTGTCCCACTATTGTTATATCCTAATGTGTATTTCTAGCTTAAATCGGGGAAAAGTTTCTGAATTAAATTAATTTTGTTGCATTTTTTATTTTTTTTTTTTAGTTTTGAGACAGTTCAAATACGAATGTTTTATAATATCTTTCGCCCTACAACATGGTTTCTTCAAATTTTATTTTTGATGTTTGGTGTTGTGGCCATTACTAGCAACTTAATTTTTTTAAACAAGGACCTGGAAATTTTATAAGTAATTTCGAGAGGAAATTTGCTGTACAACCATATATTACAAGTATATATTTACCGCCATTTTGGACCTAAAATTCCATCATCAGGAAATTTGGAAAATCCTTTGTGCGGACTTGTTTTTGGGGGTATAATTTTTATAAATAAAAATAAATTACCGTTTAATTAACTCACAAAAAAATCGAGATGTTTCAAAGAAAATAACATAAAGACAAATTTATTATTATGCAGTAATCAATCAAAATACAATTTTTTCAATAGTAGGCTTTGACAATAGCAAAATAAACAGGTAATTATCATTTGTTTCAAATTTATTTAATGTTGTTTATTACTAATTCCTAAGATCAAATACATCAATTGATCACTCATGATCAATGCTTTTATAATAGTTTAATTCTCTAATTTGAGAATATTTCTGTGAGATCTGGCATAGTTGAAATGAAACTAATATTATTAATTATGATTTTGTTTTCAGTTATAATTTCCTTGAATCGTAACAGTCTCAAATAACTTCAAACCACTCTAATGTCAGTCAATCATGAAATATCCAACAAAAATTTCATTATAACACCAATGGTGCACATTAACTAACAATACGAGTTTTGTATTAGTATGGCCTTTTTTCCTCTGATAATTGTTAGTCTGAATAAGAACCTCCCATTTCGTAAGTTTATATTCAAGAAAATTACCCATTCTTACTGTCATTTTTTATTTAATTTTAGTTGAACTGACGAATAAACGTATTCTGAAAGCTTTTCAAAAGTAATAACGAGTATTTCTTGTTTAACACCCTTTAGTGAACTGGCTGCTACTTAATTAATTCATTGTTAATATATATATATATATATATATATATATATATATATATATATATATTGTAATGGAATTAGAATAGTCACAAATCAAAATGAACTGCAATCTATAAAACAGATTCAAAAAGTAGACTGTATATTAGTAATGAACATGTTGGTTGCCTAACGATCAGTAACATTTAATGGAAAAGAAAGATTAACACTAATCAAGCAATTATACTTGAAATATTTACGTTAAGGGTTGAAAAGAATTAACTGAGATTCAGGTGTTATAATATAAAAGGCTTAGTAAAACCATTTACTAAATAAAAAGCCAGCACAACTTTTGAATTTCAATCTCGATAAACATGCCATTCCAACGTGCCTGCAAAAAGGAGCAATAAATTGTAAATAAAGCTCTCTGAACATTGACAAAGGGAATATATGTGTAATATGTATTGTAATTAAGATGATTTTAATAATAATCAAACTGTAAATACTTACAATTATTTTGTAACGGGTGAATTGCCGTTCTCCCAGTTACATTGATATTTACTAATATTTGTCGCATTAATAAATTACCTTTTATATTTTTCAAATCACTTTTCTAATTATATCGTTTTCTGAACTGAGTTCTACCGTAATAAACCGGTGTTTTTACCTTAATAAATAAACACGTAAGTAAATACTCCAATTTTAGTCGGTTATGCAATCGCTTTTTCGCTTTTAATTGCTAAATAACAGTTAATTTGTTTGGAAGGTATTCTAAGTCCAACTCTGTCCTTTGATTTGGCGCGGTGATGTCTTGACAGAATGAACATCACGTGCTAGTTTGATGTAATTTACGTCCAAACTGGAAATATTAAATAAATATAATTTTGTTGGGAAGAAGGAAACTGTCATTAATAAAATTTTATCTACGATTTAATTAGTAAAATTTTGCTTTATTCTTTTATCGAAATTATCTTGTATTAGTTCCTGTATTGACCAACTATTGATTAATATTCCTGCTTTCGCGCTCAATAAAATTTGAAATTTTAACATGTCATTTCCTTTGCCTACTTTTATCATTGGACAAGTGGGATAAACTCTTGTCGAATCAGATTTTGCTCTCTCTTCTGTTTCGACCACCGGGAAAGACGGTATGTGAGCGGATTTCGTTCCGAGTTAATTTTATTATTGGGAAAATTATTTATCTTTATCGTGAAAATATCTGCTAGAATTTGCTTAATTTATCGTTTTTCCTTATTACCGTATCTTTGATTGTAATTAAGCAGATTCAGTATATCGTTATAGTTTGATTTATCGAATGAATTTTTTTTATAGTTTTTTTATCTATCTATTAATAATTTTGGAAAGAAATTGTGGGTGAATCTGGTTTCATATTCCTTATTATCGATATACCGCGTTTTATTGCAACGATAAATCATTTGTGGCTTAACTGCGTGGTTCATTACTTTTTTTGTAATTTTTTTGCTTTGCATCTGCAAAGTAGCTGGCCTGAATAAACAATCGTTAGTTGCTAGAGATTTCACACGTATCGTGATAAAAAAATAATAAAGGAAAAGGGAACAATTATTGCTGGCCTTTTTTGCATTTTTAGGTATTGGTGAATCTGAGAGTTTGATTGACGATATGTACCAAAATTCAGGAAAGGACAAATTGATCCACTAGACGAAATTTAGTAGCTGACGAAGCTTCCCAACTGGGTTGGACTGCAACTAAGGATGATCATGTGAGTGGCTTAAAATTTCTATTATTGTTATTTTTTTGCATTTCGTTCAGTACTTCATATATATTTCTATTTTATTGAATTTGATTTATATATAGATATACCAGTAAATATATTAATTTTTTAAGTCACTCGCTGGTCTTTCAGTATTCATTGGCCCAGATTTGGTTGCTTGTCTGCTTTGTTAAATATGTTGTTAGATAAATCACATTTAAATTTTTAATTTCCTTTCTCTGAGTTTGCAGTAGAAAGCCAAGCAGGTTCTGAGCTAAAGCATTTTGCTACGCCTAGTTTCCTTTATTTTAATTGTTTAACTTGGGGAAATGTTTATGACCAGATTTCATATCTGATTTTTATTATATTTATGAATATAGATGCAATAATCATTTTTATCGTTTATTACCTTATCATTTTTAAAGCATCGTACATCGATATTAATTTAGAGTACTGAGTTTTCCCATTATCTCGGCGGAAATTCGCTTTCATTCAGTCGTCGAACGGTTTGTCGGATTAGAAGGCACATTAGATCTTGAATATAATTTTTTTATATCGTTATCTTTAAACACATTATCAGCTCTCAAACATAATAGTTTATATATCTGATTTACCGTTTAATTTTATCTGTAATTAATAATTGATTTGTTATTTAAATCTAAATTAGTTTGAAACTATAACTAGCAGTTGCAATTTACCTAAAGTTTTATCGTTATCTATTTTTACTTAGAATTTGAAACGTTTCAAATTTACTTTTATTAGTTAAAGTATTTTTCATTCATTTTTGGTAGTATTCAAATAGTAAATTTAGGGTGAAGAACTTAGGGAAAACTAAGGTAGGGTGCCTCACCTCATACACGTGCCGAACCGATCCTATAGAGCATATATACGCCTATACTAGTTAGGGGGAAAATTCAGTATCGATACTTTAAGGACTATAACTAATTGGCCAATAAATTTTTCATGTATGCCATCAACTGGAGCTAAGAGTGCCCAGATATGTAACCACTAGCCTCATATCAAGGGAGCAGAACTCTGGCAGTACTACCTGATTCGACTTGTCCTCTGGTAGGACAGTTGCAACTCCTGGCCGCCCTGAGTTATTGGAACCCCAGCTGCTGGTTGGCATATAGCTCCAGGATCAGGACCTTGGACAGCAGACCAACCAACGGAAAGGCATTCCATTGCAATATCGAGACTATTTTCAATACAGACAGAAAAATAAGCATGGTGTTGAGGACTCCGAAAACGAGGATTCCTTTAAAACAACAGGGAGTGTACGAGATATTATGCGCAGACTGTCATAAAACATATGTGGGGCAAACTAACAGATGAATTCAAGCTAGACGTGATGAACAACGGAACGCCATAAGAAAGCAGGAAAAAACAACATCCATTGCGGAACACGCCACACACGTCACACCGAATAGACTTTGAGAACACCACTGGCAAATATAGAACACCCGAAATCAAGACTCGTAAGAGAGGCAATTGAAATAGCGAAGAGGCCTCACAGTCTAAACGCACGCAATGAATTCCAGAAGTTATCGAAATGTTGGAAAATTCTATTAAACACCGTTCCGGCCCGGACCCGTCCTATAACAAATCAACCGGAAATAGCCAATAAGCTAGCGGAAGGCGCCAAAGGCTAATCACACGCAGCCGTTAACGGTGCCAACCGATAGGCGCCGAGCCGCGACTACTTATCAGCGCGCGCTCTCCTGAAAATATTAGTATTGGAGTAACTCGAAGCGAAAGCAGAAGGCTACGAGGATTATGTAAACCGACCAGAAGAGGGCAGATTTGGGTCTGCCGAAACGTCGTCATTTTACTATCAACTACGGGGATGAATTCCCGGAAACCACCTAAAACATATACATAGTGAACCAAAAGTATGGAAACCTTTGAATAACTCTCCATAACCTTGACTTTGACGGTAATATCAAGATCAAATGTATTTTTACAAATATGAACCCCCATGTTTTATTTCGGTTTCGGAAAGAGCCAAATATTTTTTATTGAAAATTCAATAGACTTTCACTAAAATCACTATAGGGGGTTTTTGAGGTCGCTGATTACGAACCTGAAGTCAGATTTACAAAATTAAAAATGGCGGACGGAAATTTCAAACATCAATAGATTTTCACCAAAATCGGATAACCTTGTCTTTCGTCGACAAGGTAATTTTAGTAAGTAAAATTATCCGCTATTTCCCTATGCGATTTGGAAAATATGGGGTTTCTATAAAAAAAAACATCATGACTTTAAAGTGACATTGAAAGTTAAGGTCGTAGTCAAGGTTATATTTGGACGTATTTGTCGCTCTTTGCGAAACCGGAATAAAAATTTGTATTCTCATTTGAAAAAATGTATTTGACCTCGATATGAACGTCAAAGTCATGCTAAAGGTCAAAGTCATGGTCACAGTTAGATCGCCAGGCAAAAATGCGAAACATTTTGTATTTATCATTTTTTCAAAAAATATATTCCTGAAGAGTTATTCAAAGTTTTCCATACTATTCGCTAACCCGGTAGAAAGATGGATTAGCACAAATGGCCTATAATCTGGCCAGCGCGATCACCAGAGATTATCCGAATAAATTTCTCTATATGGGGATTTTATTAGATAAGGTGTATCGCATTAGACCGCAAAATTTGGACCATCTGGTTATACGAATTCAAGAAGCATGGAATGAAATTACTCCCAGATTGTTAAATAGAGTTCCTGAAAGATTATCCTTTCAAAATGGTTTCACGAAGCAATGATGGTCATTTCCAACACTAACAATTGTTATTTTTTGTGCTAAATGTTTCAAAGTTCACGTTTAATCAAAAGTATGAAATTTAGTAAAACTTTTAAAGGTTTTTTGATAGTTTTGCATACTATTATAAATATATGTTTAGTCCAAATAACCTAAAATTTTTTATTCATAAAAGAAATACCCAAAAAACATTGCTGTGCAAAGAATTTTTTAAATTTCCCGATGAAGGATTTTTCTGTTAGAAATGCCGGTAAACATATTAATGTAAAATATGGTTCTGTAGCAAATTAAATTTGCTCTCAAAATTACGAATCAAGATTCCAGGTGCGTATTTAAAAAATGAAGTTGGAGTCATGGCCAGAACACCACATGCAAAAGTTGTAGAGCCTGAAAAATAACAAAGCTTTCAAACATGAACTGTGTCTCTTGAAATATGTAACAACCTTAGGCATTTTTGACAAATCACCCTATATCTAAGAAACTAATGGGATATTTTCAACCCGGCATAAAGATCTTGAGTGAGTGTCAAAAACGACAATTTTTTCTAATTTAGCTGACCTGGTAATACTTATACTTTAGCAGATAGCAATAACGGTACACGATGTTATACTCTGTATACTATTTATATACAACAGATTATTCGGTGAAGAGAAATTAGACCCATTTAGTATATTATATTTCAGGCTTAGAGCATATCTCAAAATGATCTCCACACGTACTGCTCACATACATAATAGTTCAAGGGAACTAATTTGAACGTCATCGGTGATATATCGTTTAATAAAAATTTAAATGAGCTTACCACGTTTCTGACATCTGCAGTATATCCTTCTACGAAATTCCAGTTATTATTATTTCAGCAACTTTGTTGTATGCACAAAGCATCATGCCTAGCTTTTTGTATAATGAGTAGATATCTGAGAAAATGGAGAAATTATGCCGCTTTTGTGGGGAACGAAATCTGAGTCTGAAATAGAATAATGGTGAAATTTTTGTCGATAAAATAAACGTTCGATTGTCATTATCAATCTCGACACTTGCGGGATAAATAAAGTTTGTCAATGAAAAAATATATATTATGGCAGCCAGACAAATTATCCTGTTATACGTTTTGTTAGAAAACATAATGTCATCGATTACTGTTTTATATACAGTGTAAAGGGAAAGGTAGGATCTTGGGATTAAATATTTACAATTTGATTGAGTTTTTAGATTAAAGTAAATTAATTTACTGTTTTGTTTCTTAATACATTTAAATCAGAATTGTTCTCAAAAGTTACAGAAAGTTCTGGTTTGTTAACCGTCGAGTGTGAAACAATCCCGTGATTTTTCTATTACATATCATTGGGTAACTTAATCACACGATACCCCATTTACGAGTCTCTTATGGTTTGTTTCTCTGAAATATTTAGATGTAAATAGTGTTTTTACATTTCGGTTTTTGAAATAACAATGTATGATTATCATCTAGTTCAAAGAATTAACCACAGCCGCCTGAAGCTGCTCCCTGACGCAATTTTGAGTGACAATAATCTTCCTTTTAGATATGACAACATATTAAAACTACTACATGAATTTATTTAACTAATAAAATACACTAACTTCCTACTTGTAAATTACCAGAAAGATTTATATTTAACTTCGAAGCTAACTCTTGATCATAATGCATATTTAATACATGTATCAACTACCATAAAATTAAAATCTAACCCATCGTTTGCAGATACAACCCTGTAAGTCTAAAGGACCTAACAATGCTGCTAGTTAATCTCTAGCGGTGAACTTGATAAACCAACTGTTTTACACTGCCACGTACTGCCGATTAGAATTTTCTTCTTCTGGACATCAGTTTATAGCAGATGACCCCACAGTCTCCTAGTCCTATAGGATCGTGCTGGTCCCGGAATTTGTTCGGTGTTTGTCAAGTGATATTACCAACATTTGGCACTCCATAGCTGCTTGTGAATATTTATCAAAAGTTTACATTGACTAATGCAACGAATGCACTCTAAAGTACGGCTTGTTTCTGTGGTAAGTAGAAAGCATGTCTATGGTGTACGTGGTAAACTGTAGTAAACACATTACATTACAAATTTAATAACACGAGTGTTAAAAAATAAATTGAAAATATTTTATCAAATTTGATTTAATAGAAAATTACGTGTATCTATTAATCTTATAATAAATTAATTTCAGTACTTTTCACTTCAGTCACAACCAATTTGCTATTATTTTTAGATATGTGGGTGTTTTATTTTATATATTTATTTGCCCCTTAAATTAAAAATATATAGTTATTTTAGCAGTTTACCAAAAATTGTTTAAGTAAAAGATTTAGTGAATTCATTCAATATATAACGAACAGCTACATTATTTAAACTACTATGATTTTTAGTTTTTTCGAATATTACTATTCCCGTGAAACTTACCAAGAGATTTCAGTCAGGAAGAAAGATTGTAGCATCCAATTCTATGTTGAATGGCAGATTAGTGACTGATATAAGATTTAGCATCCTTGTGCGATCCTCTTGGTTTTCAGCCTTACATCTAAAAAGCTAGAAGCTGGTATTGGCACCTTGGCCCTCATAAAAACAACAGAGAGGAAACATCCCATTCCACCATTCCAGTTCTCAGTTAAGTTTTTGGGTTATATCATGTTCTTGCCTCATTTGACCGACTAATATAATTTGCTTCACGTGAATTGACATGCAGATGAAGATCGACACATTATATATAGTACTAAAGAATAATGGAGAAACGACTAGTTGGTCAACTGGTATTGGGCGCCATTGTTTTACAGATATGTAACCTACAATTTGTTTTCAAGGAATAATAGGTAGTCTATTATTCTGAACTCATGAGGGGCCCAATGGGTTAGGAAATCAAAATAAAAAAAAATAAAACTTAAATAATTGTATTTCCCTAATAAAATGTGGTAACAGTAATAGAGTAAAAACATTTTGTTATTCAATTATTAAAGATTTATTAAAATTACTATAATATTGACTAAAATTGACTTAAAGAAAGTCTGTTATGTTAGGCGATTTCATTCTGAAATTATAGAAATAACTTTTGGTTAATTTCTAGGCTGATTTTGTTTCAGAAGAATAGCTTAAAGCTAGACTGCGGCAAACTCTGTCTAGTCCGTCTTAATATTACATTATTTTTTGTACCAAAGTTTTGGAATAATAAAATAGTTAATAAAGGCCTTTATTTATTTTATTTATTTATAAATTTTTTTAACTAAAGGTTCCGCCATTAAATATAATAGTTAACCATTAAACCTGAACAGTGAGGTAATTTCCCACTAATATTTTCTGCGTTCTATGTCTAGAAATAAAAAGGGTGTTATATTTTAGCGTTTAACAACCTCCAAGCTCTGAATGATGATTACATCTCGCATTAAATTTGAGTAGTTATTTATTCGTATATTACAAGCAACAGCTCGTTTGTTGGCATTCTTTCACGCAAATTACCTCAAACATTATAATAAATTATGATTGATTCGGTACATGAATAAAGGTGCTCTTTGTAGTCGTTAGATAATTGTTTTAAGTCTAACGAAACGTATTATTTTCTTGGATGTTAAATTGTAACTAATGATCTAAAATTAGCAGTGTTTGACGACTCTTAACCGACTTCACACAGAAGTATGTTCAGTGATTACTCGAAACCAGCTGAAGAAATTTGGATCGTTTGATATGAATTCTGTTACGGATAGTCCTGAAGTGGTTTTATATGTTATTCAAAGGCATAGCTTATACCGTTTTTAGAAAATCAAGAACACTTTTTCAACTGCATATGAGTTTTGTTAGCAATAAGGAATTCTGCTTAAAAGTGAAGTACCTTTACTTTTGTTAATATCTAAAATTGTTATCAAATCGAAGTAATGAGTATTAAAAACTGCATATAATTGGATTCAAAGGATAAACTTTCTAATGAATAATATTTAGAGAAGAAGATAATCTTCATAAAAAAATTTGCCTGGTCTGAAATGTATACTGTTATCATTACATGTCACTTTTTCAACTGTATATGAGGTTTGTAAGCAAATATGAATTTTGCTTAAAATGAAGCAGCTTTATTTTTGTTAATATCTAAAATTGTTATAAAAGAAAATCAATTCTGCTTAAAAGTAAGATCTTGATTTTTTATAATGTCTCAAATTGTTATCAAATAACGTTTATTTGAATTGAAAACTGCTTGCGTTTATGCTGTTGCTAATTGTATAAATAATAATTTTATGAAATTTCCCGGAGAAAAGTCTATTAAATGAAGGTAATTGAATCAAAATGTCGGATAGCAGACATATAAAAGTTCAATATTCTCAAATAGTCTAGAATACCGTTGGTCCACCAAATTGTAACCGTGTTCAAAACTTTCTTAATGCATATAAAGAATTAGAAAACAAATTACTCTATTCTATTCAACAGAAAACGATTTGTCAAAATAATAAATGTATTATCTCATTTTTGAGAATCCCCAAAAGTTAATTACATTTGAAAACAGCACCCAATTAAGCTATTACATCACTAAAAACTGTAAAATAAACACATAAAAAAAACAAATACCGACTTCAAAACAAGGAACTCAACTAACAAGAAACAAATATTGTTTCCTGCAACAGTTAAATAGTTTTTTAAGTCGGTGCCAAGTTCAAGTGAAAATAATTAGGAAACTGCATTAATGAGTTGTACTTTGCAACTTTGGTGGTCAACTTGGGACGGGCTACAGAAAAAGTATTGGTTTGTTCCAGGAAAAAAACATTTTTTGCTTTTTAGTTAAGTTACTTTTTTGAAGTCGGCTTTGGTTTAAAAAAACTGTATTTATGCAAGAATATATTGTTACCAACACAATGCAATTTTTAAAACACTTCTACAACTAGTGATTTTATTATACAAACAAACGTTAGACACTGCCTTTAACCGTGGATATTAGACAGAGTTTTTCTTTGCTATCAACCAGGCATCAGTCAAAGCTGTTAAGCTCGTACTGGAGCGTGCATAACAAATACTGCCAAAAGAGAAATAATATGGTGTTTAAGACACACTATTTAGCTTTATGAACTCAAGCTTCTGAAATAATACAGTAAGAAACTTTGTGATGTTAACTTCGTTATTTACGAAACATCGCGTACAATTAGGTGAACAAATGGCGTTATTGTTTTAATTGTAAACATCGAGAAAATATAAGTTTGTTTCCTAAATACATAGTCTTTCGGTACATATCACTGTAAAGTATTGACGAAATCTGCTTTTGGATAGTTATTTACTTCGCTTCAGAGCTTTTTGAAGTAATGACATTCTAGCAACACCATACAATTTTGATGGTATTAATATCATAATTACAAGTGATAAATATTTAAAATATATATATATTGATATATATAAAATTAAGAAACACCCTAGAACTTAATAATTCTAATAAAAAAATTGCGATGGCTTTGATATAAAAAAGACTAACAACAACGGTAGTCCCGCAATCTGCTAATGAGAAAAAAAACTGAGTTCGACGTAATTCCGAAATCGAATACCATATAACTGGCAGACTAGAGATGACTGGAAAAATTCTCTAACGAATGAAAGATATAAGAAGCAATTGCTGTCAGTGTCAGTTTGAGTTCGAAGTTTTGTAGATGACTGAGTTTATTTTGATAAAATAAAAATACCTCAATATGAATAAACAAACTCGACCTATGTCTGAAAACGCTTACTCTATAGTAAGCGTTTTCACACATGAAAGTATCTATATACTTTCATACACAAACTCATCATGATAAAAAACTAGAAATTTTAATTTATAATAATAATAATACATTTACAAACATAATGAAACATCTCCATAATTGGAAAGCACCAGGATCAGATGGTGTGCAGAATTACGGGATAAAGAAACTTTACGCCACCCACGAGAAATTAACAGAACTTATTAATGACACAATTATCCATCCACAAAAGATGCCTAGTTTTCTTACGCATGGTGCTACATACCTCTTACCAAAGGATAACCTATGTACACAGGACCCAGCAAACTACCGACCAATCACTTGCCTCCCAACCTTATACATACTTATAACATCGTGCATTAATTATCGCCTTTTCAGACATTGTGAGTTGAATAACATAATTACCGAATAGCAAAATTGAGTCCGTTGTCTGCAATCAAGCCCACGCCAAACGACTGAATCTCTACATGGCATATGTGGACTACAAAAAGGCCTTTGATTCAGTTCCACATGGTTGGCTCATTCAGGTGCTGAAACTCTATAAAGTAAATGATGGTATTGTAAACTTTTTAGAATATGTCATGACTACCTGGCGAACCAAAATATTTCTGAATGAAGCCGAGTATACGATACAAACCGACTCTATCTCATTAAGAAGGGGTATGAACCCACTCTCACACAAACTGAACGCGACTACCTTTGGGTTCAGTCTCAAACACAACAACGTACAAGCACTAAATATAAACCAATTGTTATACATGGGCGACTTGAAGTTGATGGCAGCTACGAAAAAATAGCTGCATGATACGCTTAAAATCATAGAATGGTTCACTAGTGACATCCATATGCAATTTGGCCTAGACAAATGCCGAATTATCAATATAGTAAAAGTCAAAATACAGCAGGGGATCTACGAAATGAGAGCTGGCACCTCAATTGGTGGAAGGCCATACTTACAAATACCTTGGAATAAAGCAGGCACAACGAATTGATCACTCCACCATGAAAAAGGACCTATCAACAGAGTTCTATAGAACGATAAGACGACTGTTGAAAACTAAGCTTAACAGTAAAAATCTGTTTCAGGCTATAGACACCTATGCGTACTCAGTTACTCATTCGGAATAGTTAAATGGTGCAAGACTGACATTGAACAACTACAACGGAAAGTTCGAGTTCTACTAACAAAAGCTCAAAATCACCATCCAAAGAGCTTAGTCGAACCTGCAACGTTGCCACGGTATGAAGGAGGAAGAGGATTGGCAGATATAGGCAAGTTACGTGATCAACAAATTTCTAATTTGCGTAATCATTTCCAGAAACACGCAGAATTTTCTGATCTACACAGGGTCATTTATCAGGTTGATGACTCAACACCTCTGCGACTGACAGAACAACAATTCCATGTATACCACCAGACAACTGATCAGAAACTGCTCAAATGGAAAGAGAAGCCGCTTCATGGAAGACATATAAATGACGTCAACCAAGATTATGTCGACAGTTGAGCGTCGAACTACGGGTTGATCACTGGTCATATGTTTCCTGAAAGGGACGGCTTTATTTGGCAATCCAAGATCAAGTAATTCCAACTAAGAACTATCTAAAGTACATCGTCAAAGACCCTTCTATCAGCAACGACAGATGCAGATATGGTTGCCAAAAACCTGAATCTCTCCAGCATATCACAGGAGGTTGCCAAGCGTTCGCTGCAACTGAATACAAAGAACGACACGATGCTTTGGCAAAAATACTACATTAGGAACTAGCGCTGAAACTCGAGCTATCACAGTCGGTAAGAACACCCTACTATATATACAAACCAGAATCTATTTTAGAAAATAATAACTACAAACTGTACTGGGACCGGACGTTATTGACCGATCGGACTGTTGCTCACAATAGACTAGATATAGTTTTGGTAGGTAAAGTCTCTAGACAAACAACCTTAATTGACATAGCTATCCCTAACAACAATAATATAAATATTAAGCAAGCTGAAAAAATAGCCAAATACAGGGATTTAGAATTTCAAATACAGAGACAATGGGACATGAACAACACTCTAACGGTACCGATTGTTATGTCAACAACTGGAGTAGTCCCAAAACATCTATTAAACAATTTGAAATACCTCGGTCTGGACGAACATCTTTACCAACTGATGCAAAAAGCCGTCCTGTTAGGAACATCCCGGACAGTCTGAAAGTTCATGGGAAACTGCAGCCACGACGCCAACCACGGGTCTGATAACCTGACAAGGGCTCCAAAAGAGCTAAACCATTTTGATATATAGTATATCTGGGGTTTAGTGAATTTTCCCCTAAAGGTACGTTATGCGTGTCTTAAAGGGAGTGTGCTGCCATACATTGTATGGTCAAGTCGGGAGATTTACAATAATTTTTATATTTTTCTAGAAAAATATCATTTACTAGATTAACACAATATTGCATACATCAAAATTGTGTATTTTAACATTAATTTTTATCTCTAGACTTTTGTGTAATTCTAGCAGTATTAACCTCAGGAAAAAACCTTAGTTCCGAAATCTTGCTAAAGAAGAAAAGGTTTATGGTGACTCCACTGAACTAGTCCCACAATTCAGTCTTTTTTGAACCAATGATTAAAATTAAAAAGAGGAAGTTTAAAATACCTAATTAGCTAAAATATAATTTGATTTTAAAGTAGCTTCACGAAGACCCGAACCGGTACTGCTTCAACTGTATCACTAATTCGACGAGGTATTTATTTGTTCCCTTATTATTTATTTATTTATTATTACCCCACCCAAATAGCACAAAGACTAATTACAGGAGCGGAGTAAAGGGAGAAATAAATTGAGCTTAATAAATATACAAAAAAATAAGAAAAAATCGTAATGAAATAGTGCATCATATTATAAGAAAAACAAAATACTGTTTATTACACTTATGACTTCGTGACAACTAACTTAGAAAGACAACTTTGATCATGCAAGCCAAGAAGACAAAATCTATAGGTAGTTCAGATTTGGGGAAATCTAAAGAATGTATTGAGTGTAATTGTTTGGTAAATTTCTCTAGGGTCAGTTTCTTCAATCGAATCTGTCAAAACGAACTCTTCACCAGTGTGGCTATTTACAGCTAGCTATTTCATATGAAACGTTGCATTATTTGACTGATTTTAGCTTTCATATAGTACTAATTTTAGTTTAAAATCTTCAGAATACTTTTTAGAATGTATCTTTGGTGCCAATATTTTTCTGTGCCGATGTTTCACTATTTTCAAATATTCAATTTTTCAAATTTCAGCCCCTTTAAGGGAATATATATTAATAGTGACTTTTTGGTTTATTCTAATGAGTTCTATACACAGCCGAAGTTTTAGAAACAACCTGTATCATGTGTAAACTGTTATTATATGATATGGGAGTCTGTACGATGAAATTTGCGAAAATTGAAATATCTCCAATTCATTTTCAATAGAAAGGTGAGAATATATTTTTTGCTACTATATTAACCGCGCTTTCATCATAATTGCTTGATGTGTTATATGACCCGATTTGTTTCCGCAATTATTTTAACTGCTCTACTGTCGGCATCCGAAATTTCAGTTTTCAGTTAGTTTACTAAATCGATGGGTCTTAGATTACATATTTTTTTATTTTAAGACTTTAAATACAAACAAACTTTATTAGATGAATTTGGAGAGCTAGACAAATTGTTTACTATATCTCGCTGTTTTTTTAACTCTTTTATTTCTAAGCGTATTTTTCTTAAATGACTCAGTTTGTGCATTAATGATTTCTTTGCAGCAATGTTAATTATATATCCTAATTCTATTTTATTTTAAACAAACTCTACTGAAATTTCTGCATAAAGGTAGGTTTGTAATTTATTTTGGGATCTCTGTGAAATAAAATTCCACGTTTTTTATTTTATGTTAATCGATTTTTTTTAAAATTGCTAATCCAATTTGTACCATTTAAAACTACTTGATCTCTAATAAGTCCACGAGTAGTTCCTATAATTTTTTCTAAAATATGTCGCTTACCGTTATTAGAAATATCGGCAAAATCCGGGATTCATAAAGTTTCTAAACTTTGTGTATTAGTCAGTGATTTCTCAGAAACTACTTAACAAATTTAAATAATTTGAACAGTAACGTATTAATTAAGATTCCTCGGTATAATTAATATTTTACTTAACCTGTAACATGCAGATTTCCAGAAAATGGCTAAAAAAGTAATAAATCATGAAAGAAGTAGCAATAACAGTATTTGTGAGATTATTACTTGAACTTATTTTGTGCATGGGATTCACTTTTGTATTGACAGAATAGTTCTTTAAAATTGGTAGACTTCGTTTCGAGAATTCTTTTATTAACATGTTACAACATATTTACTACTGCAGTTAGCAGTACAAAGCACTAAAAACGTGATTAGTTTATAAAGAGAGAGCAATAATGGAAGAAACATTATATTTCCTACAATTATCAACTAATTTCGGATGGATTCCAGAGTCAGTGATTTTACAAAAGACATAACATCTTGCACACTTTATACTCTTCTCTTTCTAATTTTTTTTCGATATGTGTGCTTTGCTGGTTTCATCTAGAAAAAAAATGCTCTAAGCATTGATATGTTCATACAACTTAGATGTTCTCGAAAACAAATAATTAAATATGATTACATTATAGTAAATAAACAAATATAGCGGCCAATTAATATACATTACTTATATAAAATTTGCTTTCGTTGTAACAACTATTCCAATTCTCTGTTTGCTATTTCTTAAATCATAGACATGAGACATGACGTATTTCAGAATAACGAATTTGACATTTAAGAATATTGTTGGTGTTAATGTTAGGTTAATTCAATTCAATGAGAAAAGTCAGTAAATCTTGTATTTACTAAGAACAAATATACTCAATAAACAGTAGGTACCCAAAATTACTTCATGTATTACTATATTTTAAGCTATAGCATGAATGGAGGTTTTAAACACAAATAATGATTTGGAGTATAAAATAAAACGTATAACTAATTATTTTAGAAAATGACTAATGTTTTAAACACTTCGTTTCACAATGTTAATATAAAATATCTGATTTGCCCCCGTCCATGCCATAAATCTACCAACCTGCACCTCCCCCATAAAATCCATTTTTCACCCCTTCTTAAAAAAAACAAAAGTGGTGACGCTCTCGCGGAACATTGGACAGCTCAAGTAAATTTTTATTATTAAGATTTTATTAATTTTATATTAAGATTAAAAACTAACTCACACGTTCATATATCCTTTTTCAGATATATTTAAATTAAGAATTAAAGATTAATACCTGCTTGAATCCTAAAAGTAGCAAAAATTATTATAACTTTCCTGTAATACATATCCATTTATAAGAATGTTACAAAGAGAGAACTAGAGAAAGGAAGACGAATGACAGGTAGTATATTTCGTTAGAAGCTTTCGCTTGCATAGTTCAGTCTAAATGACTGGTTAACTGCCCCGCTTTTTTTTCTTTGTTTTTGTACATTTCTTATATAATTCATGCCACTATATACTGATCAATAATTTGGCGCATTTTCAGTGATACTGTTTACGGAATTTGATCTTGAACAAATGTTTTCATGTCTTTTTAACAAAACTGATCTAAAAAATTAAATTACGAATGCGTATTAGATATTTATCATGTTAATAGAGCCACAAGTGCAAAATGCAATATATTAACGGCTGTTTATTAGTCCCCACCCAATTCCCAAACACGCATTATAAAAGGACGAGGAAGCTTTATATCGAAGCTTTTAATGAAATTGAATTTAGTTTACACCGATACCTTCCAACCGAACGGAACAAAAATGAATTTCACGCGTTTGCACGCCATTTACTTACGCTTGTAGGCATTGGGAACGAAAAGATTAAATTTGCTTCGTACTGCTGCTCCCTGGATGAAATTTTCTCACAACAATGATACTTCAAAGTAATAACTGCTTCGCCCGACGTTTCAAAGAACTTCAATTATTAATGAATTTGACAAATATGTTGAGAATTACAAGAATTGCGATAGCATTTTAATTTTGTGTAATAAAACAAACACACATTTTGTGGTACGTTTTCTTGAATGATAATTTATATTTTGTAACAAAAATGTAATATTTTCTCATAAAATCAAATCCGAAAGTATGTATTGATACTCTAATAGGAAACTTACCGAATCGTATGTACTTCGACTTATACGTTCACAAATAATTTAATTATTTTTTTATCTTCTCATTGAATGAATTAGTTGTGATACAACGAATTGCCTGTAGAGTTGTTGTTGGCTGAATTAAAATGTGTAGGCATTTTCTAAATTATCCCAAAATTTTAATATAGAAAAGCTTTAGATATATGAAGTGAAGAGCTTTAACTCCTCTTCCCCACCTGTCTACTTTTAAATGGAACAATAAATGTATCTCGCACACAAACCACGTCACTTGCTGTCAATCAAACAAAGTTTTGTCACAAAAGGGCAACAGATTTTAACAAGTCTGTATATGCAACTGCCACCAAATAAAACATTTGGTTTTTAACATATCTGGACCCATCCTGGATGTATGTATGTACCTTGTGTTGATCAATCATAAAAGTTTATTAAACTTACCAAAATTCCATATTAAATTCAATTCTTAAGGTCCCCGACTTGACCATAGTATATGGCAGCACAACAGATATCCTAGATATAAAAAGGATTTAGCTCTGTGGGAGCCTTTGCCAGGTTATCAGGCCCGTGGTTGGAGACGTGGCAGCTTCCCATGAATTTTCTGACCGTCCAGGCTGTTCCTAACTTCTACGACTTTTTGCATTAGTTGGTAAAGATGTTCGTCCAGACCGAGGTATTTTAAATTATTTAGTAGAAGTTTTGAGACTACTTCTGTTGATGACATAACAATGGGTACAGTTCTTGTGTTGTTCATGTACCACTGTGTCTTTATTTGAAATTCCAAATCCCTGTATTGGGCTATTTTTTCAGCCTGGTTAATATTTATGTTATTGTTGTTAGGAACTGCTATGTCAATTAAGCTTGTTTTCCTAGAGACTTTATCTACCAAAACTATATATGGTTTATTGTGAGCAACAGTCCGATCGGTCAGTATCGTGCGGTCCCAGTACAGGTTGTAGTTGTTATTTTCTAATCTTCTGATCAGTTGTTTGGTGGTATACTTGAACTTGTTGTTCTGTCAGTCGCAAAGGTGTTGAGTCATCAACCTGACTTATGACTCTGTGTAGATCAGAAAATTCTGCGAGTTTCTGGAAATGATTACGCAAATTAGAAATTTGTTGATCACGTAACTTGCCTATATCTGCCAATCCTCTTCCTCCTTCACACCAGGGCAATGTTGTACGTTCGACACAGCTCTTTCGATGGAGATTTTGAGCTTTTGTAAGTAGTACTCGAACTTTCCGTTGTAATTGTTCAATGTCGGTCTTGTACCAGTTAACTATACCGAAAGAATAACTAAGCACTGAACACGCGTAGGTGTTAATCGCCTGAATCAAATTTTTACTATTAAGCTTGGTCTTCAACAGTCGTCTTACCCTTCTATAAAACTCTGTTGTTAGGTGCTTTTTCATGCTGGTGTGATCAATTCGTTGGGCCTGCTTTATTCCAAGGTATTTGTAAGTATGGCCTTCCTACATGGATGAACCCAAAGTTTGTCGAGTTCAGTTTGTGTGAGAGTGGGTTCATGGCAAGGCAGAACCACAGCGGGCTAAGAGAGTTTCCCTGGAATATAATCCTTCTGATTGGTTTGTATCGAACAGTCGGCTTCATTCAGAAAGATTTTGGTTTGCCAAGTAGTCATGACATATTCTAAAAAGTTAACAATACGATTATTTACTTTATAGAGTTTCAGCACCTGAATGATGGAATGTGGAACTAAATCAAAGGCCTTTTTGTAGTCCACATATGCCATGTAGATATTTCGTCGTTTGGCGTGGGCTTGATTGCAGACAACGGAATTAATTATTAGTTGTTCTTTGCACCCCATCGAGTTTTTCGCGCATCCCTTTTGTTTTTCGGTAATTATGTTGTTCAGTTCACAATGTCTGAAAAGGCGATGATTAATGCACTACGTTATAAGGTTGTATAAGTTTGGGAGGAAAGTGATTGGTCGGTACTTTGCTGGGTCCTGTGTACATAGGCATATTGTGTGGATGGATAATTATGTCATTAATAAGTTCGGTTAATTTCTCGTGGGTGGCCTAAAGTTTCTTTATCAAGTAATTCTGCACACCATCTGGTCCTGGTGCTTTCCAGTTATGGAGGTGTTTCATTATGTTGGACGTGTCTTCCGTTGTAAATGGTTGGTGTTGCATGTTATCACAATTCTGAAATGCAGCCTCTTCCTCATAAATCCAACTTGCTCTGGAGTAAAGGGAAATTGTTGTGAAAAGTTGTGTTTTCCAGAACTGCTCGATGGTCGTTTTACTGGGAAAACTAGGAGTTTCAATATTATTGATATCGTTGAGTTTTCTATAAAACCCATTTTCCGATTTTCGGAATAGTGTGTTGTAAACTTTCCGTTGGTTACTGGTTTTGTACCTTCTCAATCGATGTGTGTAGACAGACAGCTTTTGTTGTAGACTGTCCAGACACTGCTGAGATGTGATGATTTGTTCATCCATCCCACTGGCAGTGTATTCGGTTATTGTCCATGATAATCCTGACAAGTTTTTTCTATTCTGTTGTTCCTGACCCCTCGTTGGTACTCGGTCAGTCTGCCAATGTCTTTTCGAAGAGAATTAATTTTCTCTTCTAGCCTTCTTTGCCAAAGTGGTATTCGAGGTGTTTGTCTAAATTGGGGAGGGTCTTGCATTGGTCTTATTGCGAAACCAATTGTTCTGCAGATGGAAATTGAAGCACAGTAGATGATTGTGTGTAGCGACTCTAACGTATTAACACCTAAAACATAGTTTGGCAAGATAAATTTGTTCATGACCTGCAAAACGATACCCAGTTTCTTAGAAGATCTTAGTTTAGGAAGAGTTGGTGTATTCAATGGATGTCTTCCACTATACTCTATAAGAGCTTTTTCTATTTCTTTCTGCTTGGGTTTTCTCAAGCAAGTCATCGTTGGCTGGCTGTTCTTGTTGAAGTTGTTGAGTCTCGTCCACTCTTTGCGCCAAAGGTGTTTCAGGCTCTGGATCTGTTGTACTTCGACCAAATACTTCACTCTCAACTTCGCTCTTTATTGTGTCCAGTTGATCAGGCTAAATAAGGTCATTTCTCAAGATGACACGATATTGATCTGCGACTCTCTGTTCGGTAACTTGAAGCTCTGGGTACTCACGACAGAATTCTTGATGGAGTATTTGGCGATATCTAGTCTTATCCTGGCAAGGGTTCGTAATTCTGTAAAACGTGCGCATTATTAATTCATTCATGGCGCTAGTCCATTTCATGCGCTGTCTTTTCAGTCCCACTTGAGTGAGCTTGTTTTGGACTTTAGCCCTCAATTGTAAGTATGCTTTATATTTTCCCTCTAGATCTATGATATTTAGGGATTTACATTACATTTAATCATGTACATCATCACAATGTCATGTTTCCCCTGTGAACAAACATGTTCGTCTTGCTACTTCAAATACCCTAAATTTCATGTCTGGTTAGCAATATTTATATATAAATTTTAATTCTTTAAACCTATATTATTACACTCAAACTTTATTTCATCACAATATATATACATATATATATATATATATATATATATATATATATATATGTTCTGAGAGGCTTCCGCGGTCATTATTATGATCTAGGCTCCGCGTGAGAACCGCGTCTGACATTATTAAATGCTCGACATTTCGACTCCTGTTTTGGAGATATTATCAAGAGACAAAAGTGAAAAACAGTTTCAGAGTCTAGATCGAACTCAGGGCCTCAATCTGGCTACTCCCCAAAAGTCACTAGGTAACTGAACTGAATGAGAATCTGCTCTGCTCTTTTTATTTATAGTTATCGTTGGGTTAGAAGGTGATGTCACGTGATGAAGAGGCTGTGTTGTGATTGGTTGGGTGTTGAGGGGCGTGCCTCCTTTGTTTATAATCTGGCAAATACGGTCCATGCTGTGGGAAGGCGAGAGCTGTCACCGCGTGGTTTTTTCTATTTCTATTGCTTCGCGAATAGTAGATGCCCTAAGGGAATGAAGAGATATGATAGTCCTACTGCCGTCGAAGTTGACATAGGGTCCTGTTTGGAAATGATGATGCGCGAGAGTTGAAGTCGGATCTTTTTTGCGAACTGATAAAGTATGTTCATATATTCGATGGTTGACGGGCCTGTTGGTACGACCGATGTGGCTTTGTGGACAATCGCGACATGGAATTTCGTAAACTCGATTATTTCATATCCCCGAAAAAAAAAACAAAGAAAAAAAGGGTTCCCGGTTAGGTTAGGTTAGGTTATGTTGGCTATAGTTTGACTGGTGTTGAAAACTGTCTTTATTTGATGTCGGTGTAGGATCCGTAATATTTTGTCAGTGAAACCTCGAACGTATGGAAGGAAGCCTTTCTGGTGTTGTTGGTCTGTTTCTGATGGGGTTGGTATATTCGGCGGTTGTTGCGATTGACTAATTATGCGTGCAATGAGGTCCGGATGATAATCGTTTTGTCAAAGAATTTGTTGAAGATTATTAAGTTCGTTTTGTCTATTGTCAATATCTGTTAAACGAATAGATCTAAGAGTTAGATATTTCACTCAATTGGGCAGGGTGGTGGTGTGATTGGGCATTTAAGTATCGTTTGGTGTGATTTGGTTTACTATAGACGGTATGTGAGAATCTGCCACTGGTGTTTTTTGTTATGATGACATCAAACAACGGGAGAGAATAGTCGGACTCGATTTCCATTGTAAATTGAACGTATATCATTGAGGTGTTGTAGATAGAAGTCGAATGAATCGCTGCCATGAGCAGGAAGGTTTGCAATTATACGAGTTTAGGGCTTGGGTTTCGATTTGTTTCATGAAAATGTTAGCAAGCAAAGGAGAAAAAGGTGAACCCATCGGGTCCTCCGGTCCCCACGTACCTGTATGAACAGAGTGTCTTGAAATGTACATGTACAAGTTTGATGATGTCAGAAGAGATATTGTGTTTTGATTGTAAGGTTTCTGAAACAGGGTCATTGGTGGAAAGAGATACAACATTCAAGCTAGGATATCATTTTCTGAAATTCTATAAGCGCCTAAGATATCTAGGAAGGAAGAAGAGTTCTTTACATACGCACGAACAGAAGAAATATATATACAAAGATATATTTAACTTTTCTGGTTTATTTAAATCTCAAAACAACAAATTTAATAACTAATATCTCTTAGGAAAATTTTAGTGGCAACCTTTTCGTATCATAATCATCCTACATACCTATGTTTCAAAATTTACTAATTGTCTGTTGTACGTCTTTACTTTTCAAATCCGGTATTTGTTACAGTAATAATATAGTATCATTACTGTAAATCTTACTTCATAAATATACTCTTGTTGCTTTTAAACTTCTTAACTTTGACTAGCAATGGATTTACCCAGATCAGATTTTTTTTATCAGCTTTTTCTAGCATACCTTATAATCCCTAAATTATAAAATTTGGTCTTTTCTGTTTTTTTTTATAAATTGTCGCATACATATTTATTGTTTTAAAACAAAATTTTGGTTATGATGTGATGTCATTATATTTGAGGCTATATTCTGTTGCCATAGATACTTCAGAAATTTTACACAGTATAGCCGTTGATCTGCATTCGATCATTAACCAAATGAAAAAAGGGTTGTCAGTGTCAATCCTTTCTTTATATAATACTGTTATAAATTATCCCTTCCGTCCCTGGCGAGTATCGTAAAACATTTCATTCCTATACGACATCAATCGATGGGAGGACAAAGAAATTAATCTCGAAATAAGTCGAGTTCGAATTCGATGCCGATTTTAAAAGAAGAGACCCAGCATTGGGTAGTTAGTTAGTTATTGCGAAGAGCTTATTTCATGTTATTATTGTGATATAGTTGATGTACATAAAAGTTTCTAAACAGTAATATTGAATATTAGTTTTTATTAGTTGAACCCACGGAGTTTATGACAATACCATAAAATGCCACCAACAACGGACATTTCTGTTTATAAATTATTGTTACTTTAATAATATTTTCCTCTTTATATGGTACCTGAATTTACAATAAAAATCCCAATTTAATATTGATACCCAGATTACACTTTTATATTGGCCTAAATATTTCAATTATCTAATTTTTTAAATTATTTTAAAATACCTTATACCTACACTTTTAAGTTACCATTTATTTTTCTCTATGATTTTGCATTATTATCTAAACATTCCATCTCTTCTTTTTAATGTTTTCAGTGGTCTTTGAAATTTTGACATTCACCTAAATCTGCTTTTACAATTTATTAATTAATTTAAAGTGAAAATGATCTAAATTTATGTAATTTTGTGTCCTGGCTAAAATTGTAAATTTATTTGTTTCTGCATATCTAACAATGCTTATAAAGTGAATCTACTTTTATGGATATATGAGTTTGGTTATGGTCATATATACTTCCATTTTCATGTAAGTATTAATTTTTTATGAAAATTTGAACGATATTGTCTCTCGGTTTTGATTCTTAATATTCGTTGTGACAATTATTAGTTTTTGAAACACCTATATGTTCTTTTTTATACAATTACTTAGTTATAATTTTCGATTTGGTATTATTAACAATTTATTTACATTCTTAACATACTATTGTTCTTTCTTCACTTTTCATCTACTTACAAACAATTAAATGTGCAAATAATAAACTATATTTTTGCAATTTTTTTCATACATTTTTATTTTTTACAACTATTTATTAATTTACAATATATATATATATATATATATATATATATATATATATATATATATATGTCTGTGTTTGTGTGTGTGTATGTTTTGTGTGTGTGTGTATACATAAATAATTTAGCTTTTGTAATATTTGCCATTTCGTGTATCTATATGTGCAGATCTCAATGAGGTAGGCTTCTATTTGCACACAGGCTAAGCTGATAGTACAACCTTCAACAATACGCTTTCTAGGAAAAATATTATTTACTGTACTTTATGCAAGAGAGTAGATTGTTAACAAAACTCTGAGACAAATATTAGTAAATTTCAAACATCCGTAAAAAGGGACATTTCAATATAGACTATTACTGAGACGCTAGCAATATCTATTCCATTGTAAACACTCCATATTTGAATCCAATTTCCTATGCAGTCAGAAATGCTCCACCTTTGAAAGTTGATCATCCATAAAATTACATTACTATGCCCATTACGGTTTCGTATTTCTCTAGGCATATTTTTCCCTGCTAAATCCACTTTTATTACAGCTTTACGGGAACTCAACGCTATATACACCTGTACACCATTGTTTATTGAGGTAATATTTCTATTTTAGTGCTCTCAACTTTGTGCATATTAAAAAAAATTCATTTGTGTGGGGAGCATTTATGATAATGCAAAATTATTTCGGAAGATTCATGAAAGTTGCAGAAGCCTAAAATAGCCTGTTATGTGAACATAGACCGTAATTAAATTTCAAATACTTCATAAAAGAGGGGCTATGAAATAAGGGAATACAGTTGGGACTTTTATGGTAATCAAAGACGAAATTATGGATATATATTTCGAGAGAGTCACTAATCGATAATTTTGCACTGATGATCTCAGAAATTCTTGACTTTGACAAAGTAATGATTAAAATTATGAGCTGGAAGGTACGAGCAAAAGTTTTAAGTAGAATGTAGGGTAGTTATTCAGCCGTCATTCATGGCTTTATAAAATCGATGGTGTTACATAAATTGGGGTCACAAATTGCACTAATTATTATTATTTTTATAACTGATGAAAGAAAACAGAATTTAACTTAGTTTTTATATCACTTTTTATTTTCACTTTACTGTGACTAGTTTCGGCAAGAGGCTATGCCATTATCAAACAAGAGCGAACTGATAAATGAATTGCAGATTGTTACAATGTTGCAATTTATACACAAATATTCAATGGGTGTTACTTAAGTATAATGATGGATTATATTTATGACATGAAAATTGGGAAAAACCCATGAAGGTATTATTTTATTACATTGTGAAAAGGTTATTAAATTTTTAGAATACAGACATAATAGATAAAAATAACGGTGGATTAAAGTATGACAGCCTGAAATTTTGGGAAAACCCACAAAGATATTATTTGAATACTTCGAAGAGGACACTTTTTTGCAACTCTACGGGGTCATTTAAGATTAAACTCGAGGATAAAGGGTCGTTAATACTCTTGAAAATTTGAACTGATTCTAAAATGGTGATTATCGGTTTAAAGCTATGTACGTGAATAATTTCTGTATCTTCTAATTTTGGGAAGGGCTGACCTGTTTGTAAGCTCCAGAAATAGTTAACAAATATTTAAATTCTGGAGTTTATAGGCTTTCATGTTCGGAATGCAACAGTTTTTACATTGGTATGACATGCAGAAATTTCAACACCCGCTACGATGAACATTTTCGATCATTTAGATATAACAAAACAAACTCAACATTTGCAAATCACTGCTTACAAACAGGTCAGCCCTTCCCAAAATTAGAAAATACAGAAATTATTCACGTACATAGCTTTAAACCGATAATCACCATTTTAGAATCAGTTCAAATTTTCAAGAGTATTAACGACCCTTTATCCTAGAGTTTAATCTTAAATGACCAGGTAGAGTTGCAAAAAAGTGTCCTCTTCGAAGTATTCCAATAATATCTTTCTGAGTTTTCCCAAAATTTCAGGCTGTTATACTTTAATCCACCGTTATTTTTAACTAGTATATATGTATTCTAAAAATTGAATAACCTTTTTACAATGTGATAAAATAATACCTTCCTGGGTTTTTCCCAATTTTCATGTCATAAATGCAATCCATCATTATACTTAAGTAAAACCCATTGTATATTTCTGTATAAATTGTAACTATCTGTAATTCATTCATCAGTTTGCTCTTGTTTGATAATGGTATAGCGCCTTTTGCCGAAACTAGTCATAGTAAAGTAAAAATAAAAAGGGATATAGAAACTAAGTTAAATTTTGTTTTGTTTCATTATGAATATGATCGAGTATTACAAAGTAACGGCTTCCGCATATCTATTTTTTATAACTGTGTTCCGTCGTTAACAAATTTATTATAGCTAGAGAATAAAAAGTAATGTAAAATATTTAAAAGTGAACAGTATTGTAATAATTTTCCGAAGTTCATTTGTGGTATCTTACACTTTATTTTAATAGCTTGTTGGGTAAATAGCATTACTATTGGGCAAAAATCGTAGTATATTCCAAAAAAACTAACCGTTTCAAACACTTAATTTCAGTTCCCCGTTAATAGCATTAAAATCTTAATTATTAAAATATAAATATGAAATTGAAAGCTTGAACATGTTTGACAAATTTGTTTTGCATAACAAACCGTAAAAAGAAAATACTGTTAGGCTGTGTCCAATGTAAACGCTAAATAAGCGGTGCGGGCGGTGCGTTGCGACAGTGTGAAAGCCGCAAATTGCAATTATTACGTATACAAGAAATTCCAAAAATCTGTATTTTGGGCTTTACCACTTTTCTTTAAAAAATGTCAAAAAATGATAGTTTTTCCACAGATACTTTTATAAGATGTTTCGTTTCTGCTGGACCATCATTTTTTTTAAATACTGATCTGACCTGTTTTGTTAAAATATCGATAAATCACTGAAAGACCAATACATTTGTTTTTCATATGTTAAGTATACAACGTTTTTGGGAGAATAAGTTATCATCCGATGAAAAATTTTTGTAACTGTCCTGATATAACCAAAATAATTCATTTAAATATTTTTTTACAAGACAAAAAAATATGTTACTTGTTTTTCTTGCGTGGTAAAGCGATGAAAACCGATAATTGAAAATATTTTTAAAAATTCTGGTTTGGTTTTTGTGATTTAAGTAGAAATTGATAGTCGCAAAAATGAAATATTTCCTTAATAATCACTAAAGTATAAGTTGTAATAGAAGCATGTGAATAGAAATTAAAAAAGCATAACTTTTGCAATAATTAATTACTTCTATGGAACTGCTATAAAGAGCTTATTGTACATTTTAAATAAATATCACTTTACCTGCTAAATTACCGTAAATAATTTGTTCATAAAGTGTTCAGTATTTTAGTGACAATTCAATGTGCAACAAAAATAAGTATAATGTTCAGTAATTGATATTATAGCTGAAGATTCCTGTGACTGCGTATTTGTGAATAGCTTATATATTATTTGTATATTCTGGATCGTGGATAGTCTAATTTACTATCCCAACAGGCTTACAAAATGCCGTCGAAAAATAGTAGTTTTTTAAATTATAAAAATACTTAAAGGCCTCATTTGCACAATTTCGCAACACAACTGCGGTCCCCTGTTTTCAATGGTTCAATTTGTTCAATTATTTTTTTTGCAATTTGGACAGAAACAAAACAATATTTTACAACGTTGATGTTGACGTTCCATAGACCTTACTTTTACCCTATTTACAACTTTCATAATATATCTATAATTTATTATAACATACATTTTAGAAGTCACTATCGAGGACTTTCATTTTCCTGATGTATATATATATATTTCAATTGAATCGCTTTAATATGAAAGAAAAACAAATAAAAAGTTAAAGGTTTTTTTGTCATTGGAAAAATATATAATTGGACTATTTAGGCTATAAATATTTTAATCTTATGAATATTTTTTCCGCCAAAACGTCCTATAAAACTTAACATATTTTATACCACTGTATTGATCTTTCAGTGAATCGTAGCAGTGAAGTTTTGACTACCTTTTGTATAAAAGCATGTGTGAAAAACGTTTACCTTTACCATTTTTTAATATTTTAAAATAAAAGGAATAGAAGTAAAAACAAAAAATGACATTAATGTCATTTTTTGTTTTCCTTTTGTAAGTTGAGAAGGCCAAGAAATCGGGTCCAAAAAATACATACAAACGCCTCTATTTAATCATGATTGTACCTGTTATCGTTTCATAGACACCCTGTATAGAAACTTCTTCTTTACACAGCTATCTTTTATTTTCCAAAGTTAGCAGTCCTGGACCATACTCATACTCCTTTTACCGCTTTGTACTAGCATAACAATCTCTCGGAATTAAATAAAACTAGAACTAGAACTAGAATTTATAAATTTCTTAAGGATTTCAAATTACGTCAGACAAGTCAATATTTTAATGTTGGTAGGTATTTTTTGTATATATAATAGTAATTGTTTAATACTTGAGGAAAAAGTCTCATACCTAAAACTATTTATTAAACATTTTGTAAAATATTTCTTGTTATCTCTTTAAATATTTTGGAAAATGTTTCTTGAAATACTGCATAAATATATTTTACGTAATATTTTAAATTTAAAAAAATTTTACCGAAACATTTTTGAGGTTTTTTTATAAATCATGTTCTTATACTTATACTGTGTAATTTGTAGTAGCATAGGAATAGTGCAGGGCATAGTGGCGCATTCGTTTGCAAAATTGTTTAAATTCATATATATTTTGTTAAATGTCTGGGAGGTCTTCTTGATTATAAAAGTGTAAGATGACACTTGATATCATTTGACGGTATTGTTTAAACAACGAAAAACTATATAGCTAAGAAAAAATGCATTTTTTGCAATTCATATATTTTTTTATATTCTTTACAATATGTCCAAGGAAAAAGTCCTACATCCATCATCGTATCTCCAACCCATTAATTGTTATGAATTTTTTTAAATTGGAAATCGCCGAATATCCTAATTTTCTTGAATTAAATAATATACCTTAAAAAATGAAATGATATAATGATTAATTTTTTATTAAAACTTACAACTTATATTAAACAAAATAGCCTAAATAGATTTTAAAAATTTTGTTTAGTTAAATGCTATTTTTACATTATAACAATATGCTTCCTACGCGCATGCACTTTTGAGAGATGTGTATCTTTATTCCACTCTCATCTCGATGTATAAGATAAGTAAGGGAAAGGCACTTGTAAAATCACAAAAGTCAGAATTATTTTATATTATTTTGTTACGACACAAGTATTATTTCTAAGGTGTAATTTATTTCTTAATTTAAATATATCTACAAAAAATAGATGAAGTGTAAGTTAATTTAAGTTTTTTTCTGATTTCCAAAAAGGAGGAGGTTATCAATTCGTCTTAAAAAATGTTTAAATAAGCATATGCAGTAAGGATATTATAATATGTGGATAATATAAAAAATACAAATTAGAGTGAGAGGGAGAGATAAGAATACCCTAAATAATCAATAGAAGTGTACTTTAAATCAAATAAATATATATATATATATATATATATATATATATATATATATATATATATATATATATATCAGAAAATAGTTATTGATTGCACACGGTTTCTAAATTTTTATTTTAACCCAGCTGAGGTCGGTTTTTTTTTCAAAATATAAATTATTTAATACACAATCTTTCTAAATTCTAAATTATCTTTTAATAACAATTCCTGTTCTGCTTTTAGAATAGTTACATATGGAGCTAAGTATGCAATCTTTTTGAAAGCCGTGGCACAGTTCCTCCAATGAATCCGTCTCATACATGATCTGAGCCTCATCTTTTACTTTTCTCCATACCTGCTTAGGATCTGTACAGGTCGCTATTTCAGGACTAGATTTATTGTTTTTAAAAAAATATAACTTGTATAAAAGCAGCCCTGGAATTGCTTTTAAAAGTTAATTCTCTTCTTATGTATTAATCTCACCGCTGGCGCTCAAGTTTTATGTTGTCAATGTTCTGCATACTTTGGGTTTACCCAGAATCTACTATCCATGACTTTATACTTCGAATATTGTTCACACTAATTGCGGTTAAAATTAGGCGCCCTCTAGTAGATTAATTATGTGTTTTATTAATAACTATAACCTTGAATTGTGTCTGCTCTTAGAAAATTAAAAACTTATTCTATTTCACAATACCATATTTTTTTTTTATTTTCTTTAAATATGATGGATAAACAAGGGAGGGTGTTCTAAATTAACTAAGTTCGTAATAACAGTTCCGTTGTAATTATTAACAAATTTATACAACACATAAAATATCACTAACTGTCTTTCACAATCCCTATTGGTATTAGATTTAGTTTACAACCATAATATACATTACGAAGAAATCTTTACGAGACAAATTGTTTTCTCATACTCTTTTGTTTTCTTTAAACATCAATAAACGATTCCTTTTAAGATCCTGTTTAAAAGCTATTACTTGTGATCCACATCTAACCTCTCAGAAGCGGAGAGAAAAATCCAATAACCAACAAATCAACTGAAAATCACGTCTTGTCTATATACGCTATATTTACGCGGTACAGTTTACATCGAGTCCATGGATTTTTGGTTGAAAAATGCGAATTTAAATTTTTTTTGATGTGCTTTTTTTTTGTTCGGGGCGACTATCCCGTGGAGTCGTATTTTGAAACTCGTTAGGTTTATAACGTTTCTATATGAATATGGTCTGTTGTGAGTAACCAGGGTTACCAAAAGATTTTTGTGTAAGTTCCATCTATTTCCAGAAGCAAATAAGCACACTTTTTCCTCATTTCTTCACTTTTGAAACATCTATTGTTTCCTTTTCCAATTTTGTTATGATTGATTTTCTAGTTGACAGTGTCATGCAATATGTGAGATATAAAGTTAAAAAGTGGTGATAATATGCATATTTTCGATTATATTTTAACAATTAGAATATTGTTACAACATTTAATTTGACTCTGCAAAAACAGGAATCGTTCGAGAAATTACCCATAGAGTCCGTATCATATACTCATCGACAAAGAAATCGCAATACCCAGAAGGAGATGTTTAAATCTAATATTGTTTTGGTAAAAAGTGCTAGTAAGGAGTAAATAACTAAAAGTTGAATAAAAAATACCAATGACTTTAATTTTGTATCCCCCAGATATGACCCTATAGTTTATGGCAGCACACTCCCTCTAAGGCACGCATAGCCGTGATTGGAGTCGTGGCAGTTTCCCATGAATTTTCTGACAGTTCAGGATGTTCCTAACAGAACGGCTTTTTGCAATAGTTGGTAGAGATGTTCGTCCCGACCGAGGTATTTTGAATTATTTTGTAGAGGTTTTGGGACTACTCCTGTTATCGACGTAGCAATTGGTAATGTTCGTAATTTTTTATTATTAAGTCTGTTCTTAATGTGTTTGTCCACCGCGTTTATCTATACACTCTGCTGTCATGTTGCCTCAAACAAAGACTAACGGTGACCTATTTCCATGTGCAAAAGCACCCCATTCCATAACACCTACTGTTCGATGTACATGTCGCTCAACATCAAAGTGATGTCTTTCTTCTCGAAGTCGTTTAATCCTCCTTCGGTCATAATGTCCACCCAAGCAGAATCGATAATTATCAGAGAAGACGACCTGATGATATTCCACATTCCAATGTTGTTGTTCTCTGCACCACTATAGTTGATATTGCTATATACCAAAAGACCTCATATGTCAGCAATCCGCCGTAAACACTTACAAGATGGGCTTATTCCTCTTACCAATGTATAGCCAAATTTCGAGTTGTCGAAAATCGATAAGGCTTAGACGTCGATCTTGAACTTCGACATCCAGTGCTTACTCTTCTCCGATTTTCGGTATTATCAAACCACGCTTGACAACATCTAATAACAGTAGTTGGATTTCTTTTCCTACGGTTAGAAGTTTCTCGAAATGAAAAACTCGCCTCTAGTAAACTAATTATTTACTTTGTTGGCGATACATTCGGCGTACACGTACTCTAGGCACGTTAGCATAGTTCAAACAGTTTATTTTTGGGAAATTAAAAACACAAGTACAATATTAATAATTGATATAAAAGTTTACATGAAAAATCATTCATCAAACTTTACCAAATTTTAATCATTTACTCTTTACTATAGCATCAATGTTTTACCAACAAAATATTAAAATTAAACACCTCCTTTTGTGTGTTGTGAGTTGTCAGTGAGTATATATAGTTAAAAATATTCGATCCCGAAATGAACTTTGACCTCTAGGTGTTTCAGCAAAAACTAGTGCACAGATTCACCAAAACGGAAGTCATAATGTGTGTACAGCCGTTTCATGAATATTGAATTTGAAAATTGAAATTACAGGAAAGAATTCATAGGTTAACTAAAAGCTATTAAAGAAATGATATTACCAATTTGTCGACAGGTTTCATAACAATGAAATCAAGACAATATATGATTTCTAGTCGAGAACCTTCTTCATTTGCGCTCCTATCAACTAATTGAATAAACCAATATTTATTTATGTATTTACATCGTATAACTGAATTCATATTTTTTCGCGAAATCAATTTTGACATATATGTTTTTTAAAAAAATGCAAGGAAACGAAAGAAACTCGAATCCGAAACCCAAGTAGAAAGGCCCAGACCCTTCTAGCCCCTTCCCCCACCTTTTGATGGGCTAAAATTTTCCGTAGGTCACTCACATATATAAGTATAATTTCAAAATAGCAATATATAGGCATCTATACATATAATTTAAGGAAAATTCTATAACTTTCCCAAAATATTGAAGATGTCTTATTAAATATTAACTTTATAATTTGGTTATGAACTATATTTCGACTTGTAATTATTTTGTTTATCAATGTAAGACGTTTTTCGAGTAAATAAAGTAAAAGTTTTAATAAATAACTGAAAATTGTACATAATGATTTAAAATATCTTTTCGGATTAGAGTTTCTTTCGTTTCTTTGCATTTTCTGGCAACATTTACCATAGTATGTGTATATATTTTTACACCATCAGAAAGAAAAGATTACAATGAATAAACAGCCCACTGACTTTTTTTAAAAAAGCAGATATTTTGACCTGAGAATTAAGTCAAAATAAGTTGAAAAAATAAATATATTAAATCAACAAAATTAAAGTGTGTTTGGAACATAAAGGTATAATTAGGAAATTTCGTGTCAAAGTATCTCCTCCCACGGGTAATTTACAATTCTCTTAGGATATATACCAACCATGTCTCCTTTTATTTCATCCGACTATCACTATGAATTTATTAACTGCATTACTAATTCGTTAGTTAATTTTGTTAACAGTTATGGTGTTGACAAAATTTTAATTTTAGGTGATTTTAATATCTCAGGTTATGTTATATTGGGTCATATCTGGCAACTCATCAGTTGTACGTGGATTTCATGATAAGGTTGAGGTACGTAATGCAGCTTCCCATTACTCACATTTCTGCTCCAAGTATTGCTTCACTCAATTTAATAATCTTAAAAATACCAGCAATATTACACTTGATTGAGTTTTCTCTAATGTTTCGATTATCTCTGTTGTTGCAGCACTTGAATAAATTTTTGACTATGATGAGCACCATACTGCTCTGAATACAGACCTACCGTACAGTAGCTGCCCTAAACTGCATTCTACTAATCAATACGTTCCTAAGTTTGCTATAGGATGTGGTAAATTTTCCAATTGGTTCTCTAAGGATCTCATACTGGCTATTTGTAGGAAGAAAAAATGTCATAAGCTTTTTAAAATGTATAATTTACTATAATTTATTTAGAACTGAAAGGGCTCTATGTAATAAATTGATCTTACTTGATGAAACTAGTTTTAACATGGCGGTAGAGGAATCAATATTTGATAATTCTAAGTACTTTTTTAACTATGTGAATTCAATCTATAGTAATAGCGATCTCGCTGGAGTTATGCATCTTGACAGTGAGATAGCTGACACTGGTCTGGATATTGCCAATTTATTCGCAAAAAAAATTAGTAGTGTCTATTTTAATCTAGATGTATCATCGACCTTGATTTCATTTGATTGTTTAGATTGTTTAACAAATTGGTGTTCTAGGGATCTATCATTATAAAAGCCATAACTAACCATGAAGGTAACTCTTCCCCAGGCCCTGATGGTATACACATTCGTTTGGTCAACGACTGTATAAATGTTTTTGTCCCTTATTTAACTAAATTATTTAATTGGTTTATTTCTACAGGAACTTTTCCAAATTCCTGGAAAACTAGTTTTGTCACACCGTTATTTAAAAATGGAGACAGGTCTGATGTGAATAACCTATTACCTATTAAAAAAATTGTGTTTTTGGCAAGCTCATTGATATATTAGTATATGACAAAACATCTTTATTTATATTCAAATTTATTACGCCTATGCAACATGGTTCCAAACCGTCGAGGTTCACCTTGTCGAAACTTTGTACCTACCTACAACATATAACTGATTCAATAAGTAAAAATTATATTGTATACAGATTTTCATCGAGGATTCGATGTCGTTAATTTCGGTCTCATTGTTTGAAAGGTTTTCATGGACCATTCCTACATTGGCTTCAATCTTTTTTCACAAATAGAACTCAAATTGTCGAGATTAAAAAATTCATGTCTGAAAAAATCGATATCATATCAGGAGTCGCTCAAGGTTCCCATCTTCGTATCCTTTTATTCTTACTTTTTAATTTGCCGATAACGCGAAACTATATAAAACATTAATTCAATAAAAGACAGAATTCTTTTAGAAAATGATCTCGACTCACTTGTAAATTGGTGCTGTTTCAACGGTTTTATATGTAACCCAGTAAAATGCATTGTTATGACTTTTGGAAAAGGCACCCCTAATAAGTTTATTTATAATTTAAAATTTCAATTCCACATTGGATTATGTTGAATTTAAAGCCACTAAACAAGTTAATTTCAACAAGAGATTCTCAAGTAAATTCACTAGGTTCGAATCTTTTAGAATATTAACTACGCGTTTGTATATCCTATTTTATTTTATTGGTCAGTTATTTGGAGACCCCATTGGGATTACCAAATCTAAAAAGAAAGACTTCTTCGAAAGACTTCCTTTCTTCGCTATTTTTGTTTAAATATGGTCAGCCTAAGCACTTCTCAAACCACAACTACTGTAGCATTGCCCAAATACTTAAAATTCCTGAATTGTACTCATCATTGGCAAGAAGTAATATTGTTTTTGGCTATAAAATTATTAACAACAAAATAGATTGTATTCACTTATTGGGTAGGTTAAATTTCATGTACCTAAGCGACATCTTCGACACAATAACTATTTTTATGAATCAGAATATCATTGGTTGTCACCTATGGAAAGAATATGAATAATAACTCTTCATGGCTTGATATATATAATGTAATATTGCAAATGTTGGTATAAACTCAAAAGTTATATTTAAGTATTCTTAAGCAATTCTTAGTGTTGCTTGATATTAGTTTGTTAATTATTTCTGTACAGTTCTTTTTGTGTTTTTATATTTTCAATTTAAAATTATAGAACTAATATTCACTTTCACTTTTCTAGAACGTTTATTTACATCAAATTATACAGAACAGCTGATTCGCAATAACATTACAGTATACGCTAGTCGTCGCTGTCTCACTAACTTGCGATCGTGGGCTGCTTCCTTTTAAAAACCAGCATCGAAAATTCTCGAATAATTAATCATCAACTCCACAGCCGCCGAGCCATTTCTAGAACATTTTTTATCTTAGAAGCGATCGGTGTCGTACTGAAATGAAACAGGGTCAGCTTTGGTAAATTTCGTAACATTGCCCCTTTTAATTCTGATCGTCCCGATCAGAAACATCCTCTCCATGGTAGGAAGCGAGTCGATCTAAATGGACCAGCTTCAACTTAGCCTTGGGGTTTCGACGGATCCGGTAGACGACGTCATTAAGCCTCTTGACCACCTCGTATGGACCATCCCAGGCGGGTGTAAGCTTTGGGGATTTACCCTTGCTCCGATGGGGGTTGTACAGCCAGACTTTGTCCCTCTCCTGGAACCCAACTGAATTGGCCTTGAGGTCGTATCGCATCTTCATCCGGTCACTGGTGGCCAACATCTGCATTCGGGCTAATTCGTGTATTGCTAGCATGTTGTCCGGAGCTGGTCGGCATAATCGTCGATGTCTTGGCAAGGTTCTTCGGGGGAGCCAAATGCCAAATCGCAGGGTAATCGCAGCTCTTTTCCGAATAGAACCCTGGCTGGGGCCAGGCCTGTACTATTATGTACGGCAGAGCGATATGTCAACAGGAATAGGGGAATATGCTCATCCCAGTCACGCTGGTTATTGCTGACGACCTTGGATAGGTGTTGTTCCAGGGTCCTGTTGAAACTTTCCACCATTCCGTCTGACTGTGGGTGTAATGGTGTTGTTCTCGTTTTCCTGATCCCCAACATCGTGCAGACCTTCTGAAATACATTCGATTCGAAGTTACGCCCTTGGTCTGAATGAAATTCCATCGGGACGCCAAACCTGCTGAATACTTGTTATACTAGCACCGTCGCTACCGTGGTTGGGTATCGCACATGCCTCAGGCCATTTGCTGAAGTAATCCATTGCGACCAGAATGTATTTGTTCCCCCTCTCAGACTCGGGAAACGGGCCGGCGACATCGATGGCAATTCTTTCAAATGGGACGCCCACATTGTACTGCTGCATTCTGCCCTTGGTCCGGGTCTTCGGGCCCTTACTAACTGCACAGATGGCACATTTGCGGCACCAAGCTCTGACGTCTTCGAAGTAATTCACCCAGTAGTACCGCTGGCGAACTTTGTCTAGGGTTTTATTCATGCCAGGTGGCCTCCGGCAATCCCATCATGTACTTCGGTCAGGATAGCTTGTACCTTTTTCTTCGGAACTTGGGACTTGGGTTCTCGTCCATCAGCGCTTTCCCAAACTCGCTCGAGCATTCCATTGTCTATTCTTAGAGAGTACCATTGAGCCCATAACGATTTCAGCACGCCGGAGTATCTAGCTACCTCGTCCCATCGTGGCCTGGGTGCCCCTCTCGATTTAAGTGACAAGATTGGTTCGATGTCTGGATCAGCTATTTGGTCCTGGATGCACTGTTCCGTTGTCCAGTATTCATTGGCCTGCACTCGGATTTGCCTGATGGAGATACCCTCTCGCTGTTCCGTCTTCAGACAATGTCCGCATTCTGCTCTACAGGGTCTTCTGGATAGGGCATCGGCATTATATTGCAAACGGCCGGCACGGTGTTCCACCTTGAAATCGTATTGCTATAGTTTCTCCATCCACCTGGCCGGTTGTACTTCCGGTGTCTTCATGTCCAGCAGCCATTTGAGGGCGGCATGATCTGTCCGGATTAAGAAATGATTACCATAAAGGTATTTATAGAAATGGTCTACAGCCCTTATTATTGCCAGAAGTTCTTTTCTGGTGACGCAATAATTTCTTTCCGGTTTCGAGAATCCGCGGCTGTAGTACTCGATCACCCTCTCTTCACCAGCTTGCACCTGTGATAGGACGGCCCCCAAACCTGTGTTGCTGGCGTCGGTGTCTAAGATGAACTTGCAGGACTGTGTAGAAACGGCTAGGATTGGGCTGGAACATAGTGCTGCTGAATGATGTTTCGCAATCCTGATTCCAACGGAAGGTCTCTTTCTCAGTGGTCTGCTGATGTAGAGGCGCGGTAATGGTGGTAAATCCCTCAACAAATCGCCTGTAGTAGGAACAGAGGCCCAAGGACCTTCGCAGTTCATGCTTGTCTCTCGGGACTGGTCAATCACGGATCGCTTCTATCTTGTCCTCGTTGGTGCGGATTCCTGACTCGGAAACGACGTGGCCCAAAAACTCTACTTCTTTTTGGAACAAGGAACACTTCTTCGGGTTGAGTCTAAGGTTGTATTAATTCTGGAGAATACTTCGCCCAGGTTCTTCAGATGGTCGTCAAATGTCTGACCCATGACTAGAATGTCGTTGAGGTATACTAAGCACATCCTCCATGTTAACCCGCTCAGTACATACTCCATTATACTCTCAAATGTAGAGGGTGCATTACATAACCCAAAGGGCATGACCGTGAACTGAAACAGCCCTTTACTGGCGGAGAACGCTGTCTTCTCTCTGTCGTTTCCGTGTAGACCAACCTGCCAATACGGGAGCCTGCTAGTGTGATCTAAGTGTCATCGATTCGGGGTAGTGGATGACTGTCTTTCTTTGTGACGTTATTCACCTTTCTGTTATCCCTGCAAAATCGGGTGGCTCCATCCTTCTTTTTAACTATCACGACGGGAGCAGACCATGGGATGATGGACGGCTCAATAACTCCATTTTGTAACATGGACTCGATGTTTTCCTCGGCTGCCGGTTGTTGCCCCAATAGTAGTCGCCTAGGGCGTACTCTGATATTTTGAGCCTTTCCGGTATCTATTCGATGCTGAATGATGTTGGTGCGACCGGTGGTTCCATCTTGACTGTTAAAAATTTCCCAGTGCTTTGTGATAAATTGCTTGGCTTTCTTCCGGTTCTCTGGTGTCAGGTGTGTCTAATGGTCAGCAAACTGTTGTAGGAACTCTTTACTGGGCCCTGTCTTCTTCACCGACGACTGGTACTCTTCTTCGCAATTGATGATGGTCTCTCTTGACCATTGGCAATTCAGATATCGTTGTTCGACAAATTCAGGACTCTGATTGGTATATCTAAGTAGTCTTGAGCTGAATATGCGGGCTCCATCATTCCAACGCAGCTCCCATGATTGCTGTCTAGCTGACTATGAATAATCTGTTCCGTCAGACCGGGAATTCTAGCTGAAGACTTTGCCACAATTTTTATGAAAGTTACTGAACTGTTGACGGGCCGTCTCAATACAAATTCCTCATTTAGGAACAGAAGAACATCATATCTCGGGTCGAACATAAACCCATGCTGGCTAATTAGGTCCATTCGCAGTATAAAATCGTCCTCAATATTCGCTACCAGGACCCTATGCCGGATCATGCTGTCCCGTATCTGTAGCACGACGTCTGCCTCACCCTGTATTGACATGGACTAGCCGGTGACTGTTCTGAGCTGGATGTTATTAGTAACTGGTCGTATTTCTGATGCTCTCAAAACCCTGGACTTGGCAATGGACACAGCGGCGCCGGTATCGATGGTGATGTTAACTGCTCGCTTATTGATGGTGCCTCTGATGACTAGGCTGCCGCTATCTCGGCAAAATCCCCGGATGGATACTGTCCTGGGGGCTGGTGGAGGGTGAGTCAGCATTCGCCCCCTTATGCTGACTGGTTGGAGATTCCCTGGTTAGTAAGGTCGGTTTGCTGGCTACCCCTGGTTGGTGATCGTTCCGGTAGCATTACTCGGCAGTCACGTTGCAAGTGTCCTGTCCGTCCGCAGCGGTAACATGCTTCTGTGGTGCCAGTTCTTTGTGACAGGTGCAATATTTTGTTCAGACCAGCCAGCAGCGCTTGAAATTGTGACTCTAACTCTTCCTGGTCGAAGGAAACTGCTCGAACCCTCGGCTTGGACATGTTCATGACGGCCTCTACTTCCAAAGCCAGAAGTAGAGTTTCATTACTCTTCTTGACGCCACTCAGTCTTAAATTTCTTTGTACTTCCACATCTCTGATGCCGTTTATGAAACTTTGTGTGGCCAACTGGTCTTTGCTTTCCTCTCTCAGGTCTGGGTAGGACAAGTGAACTAACCGTCTAATCTCTGCTTCGAATTCTTTGAGGCTTTCACCGGATTTTTGCGTTTTCCCACTCAGTTGGACTTGGCATACCTGGCTCAAGGATTGATTGTCGTATCGTTTGTCTAGAATGGCGATGATCTTGTCGAAATTGCCTTGTTCATCGACTGGAATGCTTTGGAGGAGCTCTAGGGCCGGACCTCTTAACGAAATTACCAGAGAAGTAGATTTTTCCCATCCATTAGCTGTAGCCACGGCCTCAAATTTCCGTTTATACATGAGCCAAGATGAACTGCCATCAAATGTGGGTGGTTTACTAAAGGCAACTTTGGTACTCACGGCGTGCTTTTATTTCCCTCTCTGCGAATCGTATTGCTTTTTTTAAATTTCTGTTTCTACTTTGTTTTGAATAGCACTGATTTCAAATTTCACCTGGCTCTGTATGGAATCGATGTCATCTACTTTGGTTTCAAGGGCCTACACATAATTTGTTAGGAACTTTATGTCGTCGTTTATCTCTTTTATATCTGATTCTACTATTTGCATTCTTTCATTATCTGTTTCATTAACTTGTGATACTATTTGCATTAATTGTTCAAATTGCAGTTGTCGTTTTTCTTCTAATATTTGAGATTCTATTTTTCTGGTTAATTCAACTTGTTCTTGTTTTTCTTCAAATACTTAAAAATCATTTTGTCGTTTTTATTCAATTTGATCTTGTTTTTGTTCAAATTTCGAGAACACTCCTTCAATTAATTTATGTTGTTCACTTTTCATCGTAGTGACAAGATTTTCTAATTCTATTTTACGTTTTTCATCAAAAGATTTTACTAACCTTTGTTGAATTTGTTCTTGATGTCGTTCCTCCTTCTTGTCCCGTGTTTCTAGAATCTGGGCTATTTTTTCTTCTAGTCCCTCCGTAACCTGCTTGACTATTTTTTTGGTAGTTTCGTCCATTTTTTCCATGCTACGGTTTTCCATAAATCAAATTACGATTTTAACTGCACTTAATCTTTCACTTCTGGTCACCAAATTGCAATATATTCCGTGGGTTCAATTTTAAATTATTAAACTAATATTCACTTTCACTTTTCTAGAACTTTTATTTACATCAAATTATACAGAACAGTTGATTCACAATAATATTACAATATACGCTAGTCGTTGCTGTCTCACTAACTCGCGATCGTGGGCTGCTTCGTTTTTAAAACCAGCACCGAAAATTCTCGTATAATTAATCAAGAACTCCACAGCCGAAGAGCCATTTCGAGAACATTTTTGTCTTAGAAGCGATCGGTGTGGTACTGAAATAAAACAGGGTCGGCTTTGGTAAATTTCGTAACAGTATGATGTATGTAATGTAAAAGGGGTTTTACCCCCTAATTTTAAATAAATGAATAATTAAACAAATGTTTTTTTTTGTGATAAATAAAAATAAAAAACCAAAAACTTGTTTTTTCAATTTTTCACATAAATTTCAAGGTCATGTGAAAAAAGTATAACGATAAAACTTTTAGGACATTTTATTACCTACAACTGTGACATTTAACTTTTCTCCATAGGACTTGTAGTTGTGCCGAAAATCAAGATAAACCGATTTTTACCCTTAAAATCCCACTTTTCGACCTCTGATCACCCGTAAATTATTTTTCCTTTCATTTTTGTTGTATTCTCTTTCTTGTCAAATGGGTTTCATCCTACTATTGTTTTTTCACTTTTTACTTGCTCAATGATTTCTCTATTTGCTGCATATCATAAAACTACACAACTTAATCAAATAAATTAATGAAACTTTTTTAGATTACATTTATTTTTGTCCCCGTTACGAACAACTCAATAAGAAACATTGTTCCCATTTATTTAATGTGACTCTAGAGATAAAGTTCTCGTTTTATTTTCGGTGTTGGCTGTAGTCAGTAATAGGCCATACGATAGTTTGCTCATCAGGCGGTAATCTATTTGAGAAAAAATGGTAATTGCAAAAATACCTTTACCCTAAGATTTTTTTTGGCAAGCGAATTTCGAAAAAGCATTTTTACATCATAGTGAAAGTTGTACTAAATTTGTTCTGTCATCAACTGCTTAACTGAAAATGTCAGTTGATTTGCAATTGTGGTTCTCGATATATGAATATCTCTGTACCCAATACCTTCTTTTTTGGTCATATCCTTATGTGATAAATCACGTACTATGGATATTGTCGTTAAAACTATCCGAAGGAATTACAACCCGTCAAATGACTGACAGAAGACATAACATTTATGCAATTTAAAAATAAAATAACGCGTTACCCACTTCAAGTTGACGGCAAAACAAATAAATAATGTTTGTCGATAGTACATTTTAAATGAAATTAAGATCTCAATTGCAAAGGTCTGGTGATCTTATGTTTGTCTAGAAAGGTACATAACAAAGATATAATGCAAATTTTGGAGGGAAATTAGTTAGAATTTGGAAAGACATATATTACGGCAAGAATGTAGTTGATGATTGTCTCAGTCTTCACTTGATGAAAATTCATTTTTAAGATTACTTAAAAACAACAAACACTTGTTTAAATTTTTACTTTTTATTTCAACAAATTTGAAATGTTTCGCCAAGTCAGGCTTCATCATTATATTTACAATTTCTGATGAAGCCAGACTTGGCGAAACATATGTCAAATATGTTGAAATAAAAAGTGAAAATTTAAACAAGTGTTTGTTGTTTTTAAGTAATCTTAAGAATGTAGTTGTTTAAATTAATAAAACTATAACATCTGAATAATATCCAATTTTGCAGGTAGATAGTTGTCAATATTGTGAACAAAAATCTTCCAAACTCAATATCAGCTGAGATAATGAGCTTAAGAATTTCAATGTTTAGTCTCGGCAAATCAGCTTCTGTGAATGTAGTTGCAGTCAAATTGGGCCAAATTCTTCTAGCTCAATATCTCAGCTGGTATGGAGTTACCAGGATTAGTGCCATAAGGAGGAGTTATTTAGAAAAACAACCTAAACCTACTTTTGAAAGTTGATCCAATTTGAGTGAAACCAATTTTACAGAAGCGAATTTGAGGATTTTTTGTTTTTGTTGATAAACCTGCCTTAATGGGAATGAACCAGTCAGCAGACGTAAATTGCCTATTTTGTTTCAACAGGACCGACTGCACCAAACCTCAAAAACAGCTACGAATGGAATTCCACAAAACTTCATTTTGGCTCAGACTTGTCCAAATACAGCAATATAATTATTTATAATATTTATTTTGTATTGTTCCTTCTCTTAATTGTTTAAATCAACATTTTGTTCATTAGCTTTAACAAAAATTCATTAGTTATTTCACAGTCAACTACGGCCACTTAATTTTGCCTGTCTAATTGTTTAACAGTGAGTTTCAACATATTATTAACTGAGGTTTAATAATGGAATTTGTAACCCATTTACATACGATAATGATTCATTACGTTCCCAATATGACTCCCGGCGCCGATTACTGAAATTGAGCTAACGAATTAATCATACGTTGAATTTTCAAAAATGTTTGTATAGTATTACCCAGTATAGGTAAATATTAATGTTCGATTGTGGTTATTCGTTCGTCACGAGTTAACGTAAGATCAGTAAAACTAGCGATCTGCCTGCAGCCATAATCTGTAAGTCGATATAAACGCAGATCATACAATAATGATAGATGGGCAATTCCATATACTTAATACTGATATACTGCTATCGCCCGTAAGCGGAAGGGTCACCGACTAAGAGAGACAGCAAATTATACCTTGCTACTGCACCTAAACCGTTTTGAGCAAGCGTTGATAAGAATCAAACATAGAGAAAACATAACCCACAACAGAAGAGCCAATGGGGCATTTTCGAACATGCGCATAAGACCCGAAGTACAGTGATACGTTATAGACATATATACGTCTGGAATGTGATGTTTGCGCCTACCTCTAGACTCTGCTAGCAGTATATCAGTATTAAGTATATGGGCAACTCAATGTTATAAATATGTCACATTTTGTCCCATGACAGGTTGGCTTAAGCATAAAGTATCTTAAAACTTCCTTCTAGTGCTAACATTTGACATATATTGTATTTTACAGAAAATACTAGCCACCATATTGAAAAGAAGAAATTTGCAGAGTATTCATGCAGTATTCTGGTCCCAAATGTTACCAATGTTCCATCGAAATAAATGAATAAATTAAACTAACATTGAAACTAAATTTATTTATTTACAAAAGAAAAATTAACAAATACAGTTGAAAACGCACTACTTATTTATCCATTAAAGTGATTCATTATTAAAACTAAGAAAGACAATATAAATATCTATTAACAACGACAGATGCAGGTACGCTTGCCAAACATCTGAATCTATTCAACACATTACAGGAGGTTGTCAAGCGTTCGCTGCAACTGAATACAAAGAACGACACGATGCTGTGGCACCGTAATTTGAACAATCACAGTCGGAGAGATTACCACAATATAAATACAAATCAGAATATGTTTTAGAAAATAACAACCACAAGCGGTACTGGGTCCGCACGATAGTGACTGATCGGACGGTTGCTCACAATAGATTAGATATAGTTTTGGTAGATAAAGTCTCTCTGAAAACAACTTAAATTGACATAGCAATTCCTAATAACAATAATATAAATGTCAAGCAGCCTGACACAATAACCAAATATAGGGATTTGGAATTTCAAATAATGACTAAGTGGGTCATGAAAAATACACGAACTGTACCAATTGTTATGTCAACGACAGGAGTAGTCCCAAAACATCTATTATACAACTTAAAATACCTCGGTCTGGACGAACATCTTTACCAACAAATGAAAAAAGCCGTCCTGTTAGGAACAGCCCGAGCGGTCAGGAAATTCATGGGAAACTGCCGCCACGACTCCAACCACGGGCCTGAAAACCTGGCAAGGGCTCCCACAGAGCTGAATCCTTTTAATATGTGGGATATCTGGGGTTTAGTGAATGTTCCTCTAAATGCGCGCTATGCTGCCAAGCATTGTATTTTCTATGGTCAAGTCGGGGATTATATATACAGTGACGGATGTTTTGGTTGAAAGAAATACATAAAAAGATTCATTTTATAAAAAAAATCCAGAATTAGTTGGAGTTTTCAATTTTTATTTGTAGTTGTGTATTTTGTAATAAATTCATGCATACAGGGTGGTCCAAAATAAATTATTATTGTTAAATTAACTTTTTCAAACAGAAACAAAAAAAGGTCAACAGGTCCAAGTATATGATCAAATTAGAGCCAAAATGAAAAGAAATCCAGTGACAAATGTTAATTGAAGCTTTACATCAATTTGAAATTTGACTTGCAGATCGTCTGAAAGTGAATTTTTTTAATAATTTGCTTATTTACTTTGATTTGCTAATTTCTGTTTTTGTAATAAATCACTCCTTTTCAGAATTATAATAATTTTGAAATAAAGAAATTTTACCTTCAGTTTAATCATAAATTTCTCACTAATTGTTAATTAACATATTAGATATGGTATATGAAACATACCTAGAATTTGAGACGGATTTGCATAATGAAATAGAACATGGGTACCCAATTTTCAAAAACTGAAGTTGATGCTTTAAATTATTCTTCTTTTATACACAAATTTACCATGAGAAAAAATCGCAATTCATTTTTGCATCCCTAGTATGGGACCAACAAGTAGCTTTATGTTCTCCATTTTGAATTTAATATAATTGCTTGATTGAGTAAATCATTTCTCACAGCTCTTAATAAATGAGGGCAACCAAAAAAAAAAAAGATATTATTTAGTGCATTCTACTACTATATTATCTAAAAACTATTGTTAGACCCCCAAATTGTTTATTACAAATAAATTATATTTGAACGTTCCATTTATTCAGACGACCCAAATAGAAACTTCCCAATTTTTGTACTGCTTTTCTTTACCCCTGAAAAAGCAGCGTTAATATTTCAAACATATTACATCAGTTCATAGTAAACAAAAAGACATGAATTTTCCACATTGTTTTTTAGCTATTTGATGTTTTCTAAAGTTCGTTTCTCAAAGGATGATGCATTGTTTCATAACGAAAAAGCTTTTGAATATTTTCCCTTGTTCTCTTACATCCAGCAGCCTCCAATTTTCATTTCAGCTGTGGCGTGAGTACATATTTATACTTTTCCGGAGTGATATTTGCCTTGGAGAATTAGTTTAGAGTACATTTTGCCCAAAATACGAAATCCCTGTTAGAAAATTTGAAGATTATTAGACGCTGAAAACCATTTCTTCTTTATGTCTAAAGCTATAATATTTACTTCACAGTCCTTAGTAGTTTCATCTACTAGTTGATTGTTCTTACCACTTCTTGGCTGGTTATGTAAGCGGTCCAGAATATGCTAAACATCTGTCTACGTATTTACATGTATAATACTTCAATACGTTTCACTGTTTACAAAATCAGGATCTATGTCTCCACTTCATACAACAGAACCGATTAAACATAACAACCATTTTTATCTTAATTCAATTCTAGATTAAGGTGGGCATTATTATTCTGCGTTTGATTTCTATATATGGATCCAGTTGGTCCGTCATGATAGTTCCCGAATACAAAACTGGTGAACCTTATGAATTGAAATTCTATTTAATTATTACAAGTACAGACAAAAAAAATTATATTATTGTTGTTAATTTTGAAGGTCATTTTCTGGTGAGGTGGCTCATGAATATGATTAAGCATGAATTCATGAATTTGTTTCCGTTTGAAAATAAGATGGTGGTGTCGAAACTAGTCACGGTTTTTATATTTACTTAATAAATAAATAAATAAATTAGTGATATATATATATATATATATATATATATATATATATATATATAATTAATTCGTTTTTATACAAGCATAATGATATTATATGACAAAGTAACGGCTTCCACCTTCGCCGCTGGCCCATAGAATTAAACTAGTGTTCCAATATCTTAGAACAGTTAATATTTATCCATTTATTTTGGTCATGTTATATATCAAATAATGTCTTGAACAGAATACATCGTCGGCTTACTCCTCGTTCTTAGATATTTCCTTGTGGAGATTATTTATCGTTTTTATTTTTGCGCAATGATTCGAGTACATATTCCAAAAAACACGTAAATCGTTGCCATCCATATCTTTGTTTTCCAGTATCTTCGTATATTTAATGCGTGCACTGTGTTAAATGCTTTTCGATGAAAGGAATTTTTGTAATAAAAACGTTCAGTGCAAATAGAATAACTATAGTAACAATTTATTAAATAGATTTAAAACTTAGTCATCTTGTTAGTGAAAATTTTGAAACCAACAATAGATTAAAATGTTTATTACTAAAAAGAAGAACGTGAATATGATAAAAACAAGTAACTAGTTAGGTTCCAAGGAAGAACAATGCAAATACAGAGATCGATTTTCAGAAGAAGCTAGTGAATATATACTTCAATTTGACTGACGAAACGAATCCGACTTGATTTAGAAAGTGAACCAGACTTGATATGAAATAGAGGATGAATCTATTCACCGCCTGTTCAAGGGAAATAAAATTACACCCACAATTATTCTAATATTGATTTACTAAGTATAGAGAATTTAAAGTTAAAGCTTTCCTATGAAATTAAAATAAATACATTTTGGAATCGGTTTAGCAGTTATAAATAATTTCTAAATCACGAGAAACAAATTTTACCTTAATATCATTATAAAAGAAAAAAATAACATTATTTATTTATTTTATTATGAGGTAATGTTAGTCCTTTATATCAGTTTAACTTGAAGATATTATTTATTAGCAAACTAAACTATTTTTATTACTTTATAATAAATGTTGATAAAACTATGAACTTCTCCTTAAAAAGAATAAGGGCTGCAACGACTGAAGTACAACAAACTTGGTGCAAATAAAATAATAATTTATTCAGAATACATTAGCGGTTATATCTAAGAAGACATTATCCTAACGATTAGAATACGACATTACATATTATATGTTTTTTCTTCTTCTAATTAATGTTTCTTTTCCTTTTTACCGTTTTCTCAATTCCAAATGTTTGTTTAAATTAATTGAAGTTAATTGCTTTAGCACATGTCGACAGCGTAAACTGAGACTGGTCTGTCACAGCTTTTATCCAATTTTACGAAAAGTATTACAGTTTGCAAAGTATACCTCTTCCAATTTCATTTGTTTATGAATGAAATGAGCATGAGTTTTTGTTGATTTCGAGGCTCCATTTGGACTGGACAAACAACTATCTATAAATATTCAGATTTTTTGCTGACTGCAAGAAGAATTGGTTATCAGTTCATCTGTTTTTTAACCGCGTTCCAATAAAACTAGTCGCAAAATGAGGCGCGACGTGACGCAGTGTGAGTCACGGCGAATTTTCACAAACAGGGTGAATCACGGCTACGAAAATCGCAAAGCAGATCATAGTTCCGGAGCCGGATAGCTTTAATTGATTTTTCTTTTTTTAAGTTTTGAACAATGCGTTTCGTAGGTCACACTGAGCATTATCTGCATCACGTCATGCTGCGTTGGCAGATATCTTAGTCCTATATATTTACGTGGTTTAGATATTCTCGCCGTGACTCATCCTGCGTCACGTCAGAAAGCTGCGCCTCAATTTTCTGTTAGCTCAAAGGAGGAGGTTATCAATTCGGTGTGATTTTTTTTATACGTACGCAAGTACGCTACGCGATGTCTTCTGTGTTTGTGAACTGATTTGATTATTCAGTTTTTGGTTTAATACTGTGGGTATAAGTTATAGCGAAATTTCGAATTAGAGAAAAGAATTCTGTTCGTAAGGGGATGAAATATAGGACTGAACAAAGAACAGCATGATTTTGGGTATAATGGTATAGTTTTTTAAATTCCATTATATTAAAGAATATGCCGAGGTATTTTAGTGTATTTTTGAATTTTTTTTTTCAAAGGTGAAAATAAACGGTTGTAATCTTCTCTACTAGTGTTAACAGATGACGTAACAGTAATAGATGACGTCACAACGCCACTGTGGGTATTAATTTTAAATAGGATGTTATGACAAGTAATAGTTCATTCGGAAGGTATTAACGAAAAGCCTGAAAAGTTATTACATTGAGCCCTTATTACCGAATGACCAGGAATTTTATTGTCGTCGAAGCTCGTTTACGTCAAATAGAGTAATTTTCAGATAAGAGCGAGACAAGCGTTAAAATATTATATTAGATATTCTGCATTACAATTTTACAGATTGAGTAATAAAGAACATCATATCAAATGGCACTCTTCAAAAGAAGAAAACGACAGGAAAATACTTCCTATTGAAATAGAAACGGCTTTTGATTGTGTAAGTCTAGGCAGATTTTGTAACGAATTGAACAAGGAACCAGAAACCGTAAACAGTCATCCACCCAGATGGTCATAAGAATTAGTCCGAAAAAACGAGTGGTACAGTAGTCACCACTTTTTGCATTATTAACGCCGGTGTACTTACTCCTAAGAAAACAATTCAAGAATTTTATTATTATAGCGTGGTAGTTTTGGGATGCAAATCCAACAGTGTGGATGAACTGTCAAATTTCCCCAGAAGTAATAAAACATATATCCATTTAAGCATTGGATATCGCTAAAGCATTCATCGGCTAACACTTCATCCACATACATACAATTTTAAGTCAGAGATAGAATCTTAAGAAATCTGTAAAAGTTACCCCAAAAGTGCATTATTATTTGGTTATCCTATTGATGACACATTGTGAACATGCCTGATTCGCTGTGAACTGAGGGCTGATTCACTGTATCCAACCACTAGTACACAGTGGGTCAAGATAGTTTTAAAAACTATTATCTTTCAAGATGTTCCTTTCTGAACTAAATCGATTAAAATTATGAAGGCACATTATAGTTAAAAATAACAGTTAATTTTGCAATTAAAAGGAACTGATCTCGTTTTATCTTAAACATGAAGCAAACTATTGCATTTAGTTTCGACCTAAAAATATGATTAATGACTATTAATTAATTAGTTAATTAATGAAATTAAAATATCACAATGATCCTTTTACATCGTCTCAACACTCTTCCAAATCAAGTGTAAGCGACTTGACTCTACATAAGCCAAAATACTATAGATAAAATTAGAACAGCCCATATTGTGTTAATTAATCTAATTATCATTTGAAGACGCGAGATGTAAGACCGACATCTAGGATTTTCGACAGAATTAGCACACAGAGGTTCCGACTCTGGAGCCGTTCCGTGTAATTGCTCTTCTCCCTTAACTCGTAGGACAGAATGTCACGATAAAATTTTTCAAGTTACTTTACCTGTCAGAGATATTGAATTGAAACCCGGCCACCACACGGGGTATAATTATAGTCGGTGGCAGGGTGCTGAGGAGGCGGGCCCCTGCCGTCCAAAGAGCTACAGCCCAAGAACCACAACCGATATAGTCACAACAACAACGTGACCATCCCCAACGGAGTCAAATGAGAACGAGAACTCCACCCGCAGAAAGTGTTGCGCAGGATCAACAGCCAGCGCTCACTCAAGCGGGACTGAAAAGACAGCGCATGAAATGGACTGGCGCCATGAATGAATTTATACTGCGCACGTTTTACAGAATTACGAACCTTGGCCGGACAAGACTGGATATCGCCAAATACTCCATCAAGAGTTCTGTCGTGAGTATCCAGAGCTTCAAGTTACTGAACAGAGAGTTGCAGATCAATATCGTGTCATCTTGAGAAATGGTCTTATTTCGACTGAACAACTGGACAGAATAAAGAGCGAAGTGGAGCGCGAACTATTTGGTCGAAATACAACCGATCCAGAGCCTGAAACAATTTTGGCACAAAGAGCGGACGAGACTCAAGAACTACAACAAGAACATTCAACCAACGCTGACCTGCTTGTGAAGATCCAAGCAGAAATGGAAGGAGCTCTTATAGAGTATAGTGGAACAGATCCACTGACTAGACCAGCTCTTCCCAAACTAAGATCTTCTAAGAAATTGGGTATCGTCTTGCAGGCTATGAACAAATTTATCTTGCCAAACTATGTTATGGGTGCTAATACGTTAGAGTCGCTACACACAATTATTTATTGTGCTGGAACTTCCATCTGCAGAACAATTGGGTTCGCAGTAAGACCAAAGCAAGACCCTCCCCAATTTAGACAAACACCTCGAATACCACCTTGGCAAAGACGACTTGAAGGGAAAATCACTTCTCTTCGGAAAGACATTGGAAGACTGACCGAATACCAACGATGAGTCAGGAACAACAGAATAGAAAGGCTAGTCAATAGTATGGACAATAACCGAATACTCTTCCAGTGGGATGGAGAAAACATCACATCTCAGCAGTGCCTGGACAGTCTACGACAAAAGCTCTCCGTCTACACAAGCCGATTGAGAAGGTATAAAACCAGTAACCTACGGAAACTAGACAACACACTTTTCCGACAATCAGAAAAAGGGTTTTATAGAAGCTTTCCACAACAATCTCCTATAACTCTAGAGCCAGCTGGATTAATGAGGAGGAGGCTGCATTTCAGAACTGTGATGCCATGCAACACCAACCAGTTACAACATAATGAAGCACCTCCATAACTGGAAAGCACCAGGACCAGATGGTGTTCAAAATTACTGGATAAAGAAACTGTACGCAACCCACGAAACACTAACAGCCCTTATAAATGACGTAATTACCCACCCACACAAGATGCCTAGTTTCCTTACGCATGGTGCTACATACCTCTTACCAAAGGACAACCTATGTGCCCAGGACCCAGCAAAGTACCGACCAATCACGTGCCTTCCAACCTTATACAAACTCATAACATCGTGCATTAATCATCGCATTTTCAAACATTGTGAGCTGAACAACATAATTACTCAACAACAAAAGGGATGCGCGAAAAATTCGATGGGCTGCAAAGAACAACTGATAATTGATTCCGTTGTCTGCAATCAAGCCCACGCCAAACGTCGAAATCTCTACATGGCATATGTGGACTACCAAAAGCCCTTTGATTCTGTTCCACATCATTGGCTCATTAAGGTACTGAAACTCTATAAAGTGAATAATTGTATTATTAACTTTTTAGAATATGCCATGTCCACCAAAACCAAAATCTCACTGAATGAAGCCAACTGTTCGATACAAACTGACTCCATTACAATCAAAACGGGTATATTCCAGGGAGACGAAACAACAGCTGCATTATATGCTTAAAATAGTAGAAGGGTTCTCTAGTGACATCCATATGAAATTTGGCTTAGACAAATGCCGAATTATTAATATAGTTAAAGGCAAAATACAGCAGGGGCACTTCGAAATGGGAGATGGCACCTCAATTGAATCTATGGGGGAAGGTCATACTTATAAATACCTTGGAATAAAGCAGGCTCAACGTATTGATCACTTGACTATGAAAAAGGACCTAACAGCAGAGTTTTATAGAGGGGTACGACGACTGTTGAAAACCAAACTAAATAGTAAAAATCTATTTCAGGCTATTAACACCTATGCATGTTCAGTGCTCAGTTACTCTTTCGGTATAGTTAATTGGTGCAAGACAGACATTGAAAAATTACAAAGAAAAGTTCGAGTTTTACTAACAAATGCTCAAGATCACCATCCAAAGAGCTCTGTTGAACGTACAACTTTGCCACGGTATGAAGGAGGAAGAGGATTGGCAGATCTAAGCAAACTATTAGATCAACAAATTTCTATTTTGTGTAGTCATTTCCAGAAACTCGCAGAATTTCTGATCTACATAGAGTCATGTGCCAGGTTGATGACTCAACACCACTGCGACTGACACAACAACACGTCCAACTACACCACCAGACCACTGATCAGAAACTGCTGAAATGGAAAGAGAAGCCCCTTCGTGGAAGACATATAAATGACGTCAACCAAGATTAGGTCGACAGTGCAGCGTCGAACTACTGGTTGATCTCTGGTCATATGTTTCCTGAAACGGAAGGCTTTATATTGGCAATCCAAGATCAAGTAATCCCAACTAAGAACTATCTAAAGTACATCGTTAAAGACCCTTCTGTTAACAACGACAAATGCAGGTACGGTTGCCAAACATCTGAGTCTATCCAGCATATCACAGGAGGTTGTCAAGCGTTCGCTGCAAATGAATACAAAGAACGACACGATGCTGTGGCTAAAATACTGCACCAGGAACTAGCACTGAAACTTGAACTATCACAGTCGGTAAGATTACCATACCATAAATACAAACGAGAATCTGTTTTAGAAAATAACAACTACAAGCAGTACTGGGACCTCACGATACTGACTGATCGGACTGTTGCTCACAATAGACCAGATATAGTTTTGGAAGATAAAGTCGCTCGGAAAACAACTTTTATTGACAATTGACAATTCCTAACAACAATAATATAAATGTCAAGCAGGCTGAGAAAATAACCAAATATAGAGATTTGGAATTTCAAATAAAGACTCAGTGGGACATGAACAACACACTTACTGTACCAATTGTTATGTCAACGACAGAAATAGTCCCAAAACATCTATTAAATAATTTAAAATCCCTCGGTCTGGACGAACATCTTTACAAACAAATGCAAAAAGCCGTCCTGTTAGGAACGGCCCGGAAGGTCAGGAAATTCATGGGAACATGCCGCCACGACTCCAACCACGGGCCTGAAAACCTGGCAAGTGCTCCCACAGAGCTAAACCCTTTTGATATCTAGGATATCTGGGGTTTAGTGAATTTTCCCCTAAAGGCACTCTTAGCGTGCCTTAGAGGGAGAGTGATGCCATACATTGTATGGTCAAGTCGGGATAATAATAGAAATGGTTTATTTTGCACATAAAAAAAAGGTGGTGCAAGACTGACATTGAACAACTACAACGAAAAGTTCGAGTTCTACTAACAAAAGCTCAAAATCACCATCCAAAGAGCTCCGTCGAACGTACAACGTTGCCACGGTATGAAGGAGGAAGAAGATTGGCAGATATAGACAAGTTACGTGATCAACAAATTTCTAACTTGCGTAATCATTTCCAGAAACTAGCAGAATTTTCTGATCTACACAAAGTCATATGTCAAGTTGATGACTCAACACCTCTGCGACTGACAGAACAACAAGTTCAAGAATACCACCAGACAACTGATCAGAAACTGCTCAAATGGAAAGAGAAGCCGCTTCATGGAAGGCATATAAACGACGTCAACCAAGATTATGTCGACAGTTCAGCGTCGAACTACTGGTTGATCTCTGGTCATATGTTTCCTGAAACGGAAGGCTTTATATTGGCAATCCAAGATCAAGTAATTCCAACTAAGAACTATCTAAAGTACATCGTCAAAGACCCTTCTATCAACAACGACAGATGCAGATATGGTTGCCAAACATCTGAATCTATCCAGCATATCACAGGAGGTTGCCAAGCGTTCGCTGCAACTGAATACAAAGAACGACAAGATGCTGTGGCAAAAATACTGCACCAGGAACTAGCGCTGAATCTCGAGCTATCACAGTCGGTAAGAACACCCTACTATATATACAAACCAGAATCTATTTTATAAAATAATAACTACAAACTGTACTGGGACCGGACGATATTGACCAATCGGACTGTTGCTCACAATAGACCAGATATAGTTTTGGTAGATAAAGTCTCTAGAAAAACAACCTTAATTGACATAGCAATCCCTAACAACAATAATATAAGTATTAAGCAGGCTGAAAAAATAGCCAAATACAGGGATTTAGAATTTCAAATACAGAGACAATGGGACATGAACAACACTCGAACAGTACCAATTGTTTTGTCAACAACAGGAGTAGTCCTAAAACATCTATTAAACAATTTGAAATACCTCGGTCTGGACGAACATCTTTACCAACTGATGCAAAAAGCCGTCCTGTTGGGAACAGCCCGGACGGTTAGAAAATTCTTGGGGAACTGCAGCCACGACACCAACCACTGTCCTGATAACCTGGCAAGGGCTCCCAGAGAGCTAAACCCTTTTGATATGTAGTATATCTGGGGTTTAGTGAATTTTCCCCTAAGGGCAAACTATGTGTGCCTTAGAGGGAGTGTGATGCCATACATTGTATGGTCAAGTCGGATGGCTTATTTTGCACATTTTTTTATATATATACAATGTGTAAGAATAATAAAAAGAAGGTATAAATACAAAACAAAAATAACAAAAATTAAGTGCAAAATTAGAGCGCCAAACAGTAAAACTGATACAAAGTCATATATCACTCATAGTCATTACAAATGTTTACAAATTATGTACAAATAATAATAGATAATAATGATAGCAGTTTATTTGAATATTATTTAAAAAAAAAAGTTGAAATATAATGTGTTATGAATGAACAACAAAAAAACAGGTAAATACAATAAAGTAATAATGCAAAAATAGACAGGCTTCTTAGATACGCACATATAAAGAATAATATATCTGAAACGTGAAAGATCTCTCGAAAGTAGTGGTGCGATAGATAGGTGGAGATATTAGACCACGATGTCGGACATTAATATTATGAACGTCAGTTCTGAAAGTGATTTTATTATAAAGGTATGGTGGTGATTATCGAGTGATAACTTTGTGAAATAATGTCACTGACTGCAGTTCACGCCTATTTCTCATCTGAAGCCAGTTGGCATCTTTTAGCTTATGGGATACTCTATCATGTTTTCTAATTCCATAGACATATCTTAGACATGTATTCTGAATTTTTTGAATTTTAATCTCATCTGACTTCTCTAAACAAGGGCCATATACACTATGACAGTAGTTAAAATGGCTTAAAACTAGAGTGTCTGTCAACAATAACTTTGTTTTTATAGGGAGGATTTGACGAAATGGATACAGCATTTTGAGACTGCCGTATGCATTCTTTATACATTTATTTACATGGTTTTTAAATCTGAGGTCAGTATCTAACTCTAACCCTAAATTTCGAGCACTCCTAACGCTAGTAATGTCATTATTGTTAAGACAGATGCACATTTTCTCTTCAATTTGATGTCGGTAATTACCAAAAAATAATACGTATAACTTAGAGGGATTAATAATTAATTCATGGCGTTTTGATTCAACAGCTAATCTATTAAGATCAGAATTTATTATATCTTGGGCTATTCGAAAATCAAAATGATCGAAAGAGTATGATATTTGAGTATCATCTGCATACAAGTAGGATTTGCAGTGTTGTAATGAAAAAATAATATTAGATGAATAAATACTAAATAAAAGCGGGCCCAAAATAGAACCTTGTGGAACACCTCTAACTATGAATTTAGCATCAGAGTGACCTACATCAGTTTCAACAAACTGTCTCCTATTTTGAAGATAACTGCACAACAAATCTGTAGCATTGGAAGCGAAACCACAATAGTGTAAAATAGCTAATAATATCTCATGATTTATAGTATCAAATGCTTTTGAGTAATCTAACAAAATGAGGGCAGTTGTTTTACCACTATCTATATTTCGAAATACTTCATCAGTAATGTCCAACAGAGCAGTGGTGCAACTATATCCACTTCTAAATCCAGATTGTGTGGGAGGTAAAATATTGTACTGATTTATATGACAATTCATTTGAAATTTCATAATTTTTTCCATGACTTTAGACAAAAGTGGTAGAATTGAAGTAGGTCTCAGGTCATCCATGTCAGAAATCTGTTTTTTCTTTGGAAGAGGAAATATTTTTGAAAGTTTCTATGATTCAGGAAATATTGATTCAGAAAAACAACTAATTACAATATGAGTTAAAATAGGTAAAATAAAAGGGCAACAAAGTAAAATCATTTCAATGTTAATTTGGTCCGCACCAGTGGCATTAGATTTAATTTCAAGTAGATATTCATAAACAATATTCTGAGATATGGAAGTAAACTTAAAGAGCGAAGAAAAACTTTCTCTATGATTGTTTTTATAAAACTCAATTAATTCTTGATCTGGCAAATTATTATTAGGTAATATGTTTAGAAAATGGTCATTAATTTGATTTGGTTTATTCGCAATCTCTGGAGGCACTGCAAAATTAGATATTTTTCTACAGATATTTAATTCTCTTAATTTTTTCCATGCAACTTTTTGTTTGTAGTTGTTAATACAAAACTGTACATAAGCCCTTTTTTCGGCTTGAATTGCGTTTGAAGTTAAATTTCTGAGAGATTTATAATAATCCCAACATTTTGCTAATTTTGTTCTTTTATATTTCGCTAGTGCTTTACCTCTCAAAGACATCATCAGTTTTATATTATCTGTAAGCCAACCTGGTTTTGATTTTTTTATATTGAGAGTCCTTACTGGAGCTAAAGTATCAAAATAATACCATTAAAATATTGTATTTTTTCATTTACGTTATAAATGAAAAATATATTCTCAAAATTGCTTACTTCTAAAAAGTTCTGTAATAAGTTGCGATCAATCCTCCTTAAATTTCTGAATTTAATAACCTTAGCCGACAGGTAAGTAGAACTAAAATTTAAAATGCAATAAGTTAACTTATGATCCGACTTATTGGCATTGTATATTTGCGGAACGTCTTTTACATTACTTTGAATAACTTCAAGATCAGAAGGTAATACAATGACATCAAGTAAAGACTGAGAACAGTGAGTTATTCTAGTCGGTTGATCAATAATTTGGTTCAAACTAAAAACATCTATAGTGTCCAAAAAATTTTCTGTCTGCGAATTTAAATTTAGTAGATTTATATTAATATCGCCTCCAACAATTATTGTCTTAGAAATCAAAATTAACTGCGATAAACTGTGATCCAGTTCACTTAAAAATTCAGTTATATTTTTACCAGGTGATCTATAAATATACTCCAAAAAATACCAATTATTATTAACCCATACCTTTATCCAGAGTTGTTCCATAGTGTCATTTCTTTGATTTAACGTTACAATTTCATGTTTCAAATTTGATTTTAAGTAAACAACTAACCCTCCACCTCTTGTACCTCGATCTTTTCGTATGATTTTATAACCATTTATATTGACCAAATCATCTGATATTTGAGGATGTAGCCATGTTTCAGAAACACCAATTAAGTCAAAATTGTCTTGTAAAAGACAATTTTTAAAATCTAAAAATTTATTTGTTAAAGATCTTACATTATAAAAAGCGACTGAAAATTTTTTCATTAAGTGGATTAAATGGATAGTCAATTCTCTTAATAAATTTTCCCAATAACACTTTTTACGTTTGACATAAATCTTTATCTCTTATTTTTTTTATCTTTTATTTAAAAAATTAAATCATCCTTATCCTTTAGATTTTCTTTTAAGCAAATATCATAAGATTTACTTTCTACCGAGATGCCCTCATTACAGCTAGTTAAATCAGGTTCATTACTTACTTTATGCTTAAGTTCATAAATAATTTTGTCCATATTTTTTTTGACAAGATTTTCATTTTCAGATAGAACTTTTCTTAATAAAAACTTTAATTTACCTATACTTGTTTCATTGTCAACATTATTAGTTGCAATTTGGTCGGGAGCTACACAACAAATAACAGTATTTTTATCAACTATTGTATAATTTTTAAAATCTTTTTCAAGACAGCTTAAATGTATAACTTGCCCACAGAAGAGGCAGAAAACTGAGCTGCATGATTTCCTACTACAACATCCAAAATTATATGAAATTAACTTTTTAATCTGAAGGACAAAATTTTATTATAATTTAAAATTAAATTTGTAATTAAAAATCTGAGCCACATCTAATACAAAAATTACGTTAACCTAGAAACAACTATTAAAAGTTTCCACGCTATAAAGTACATTTATAATAAATATATACCTAAAACCCCGAAAATCACCATAGAAAAACGCAGCGTCCTGTTCCGATGAAGGCAAATATTCACTTCCACATTGTTGTCATTAAACAAGATAACTGTCAGACATCCGAATTGGCCTGAGTTCACGATAGTTTGGATTCTTAAGCAGTTGATACCGGCGAAATAGCCCTTCAATTGTGCGCTTGGGTGTTCCTCACGCAATCGCGAACAATAATTTACTTACGTTCTATGGGTAATTGTTCCTGATACAGGCTGCAGTTGTCGATGTTGGCTTTAACTGGGTAAATGTTCTCTCAAAAAAAAGTATGGTATTTATACACTGGATCTTTCGGATGCTGTGTATTTATCTTACGGTACTGGCACATAAAAGGTTAACAATGTGCATCATTTCGTTAGTAAACAATTTATGTATGTGTATCTGTGCCTTATTATTGTAGTAATGTTCTTATTTCTTCAATTATTGCGATATGATAATTAAATTTGTGGTGAACATAAAGATGAAAAATGTTCCAATAGTGTAGGTGTTTATATTTAGACTCAAAATGATTTTTTTTGCTACCCAATACTTTTTGTTGCAAAAGAATGGATACAAAAAAATCCAACATTTATGGCCAGTGCAAAAAGTAGTTTTCCTTTTTAGGATGAGGAAAAAAATTGTTACTCACTCAATGGGCCGCCCAATATGGGTCGTAAAATTTTGATATTTTGAAATATCCCTTTTATGTTGTCTTTTAGGTCGTATTACGTATATGATATCACTGCACTATTGAATATTATGTTAGATATATCACTTGAGATCTAGTTGTAGTGACAATATTAAAAAAAAACTAACTCTTCAAAGTACACTTCACAGTTTTTCACGCACAATAGTTTCTCATACACTATATTTAAGTTTTTCTGACCAGTAGTTATCAAAATTATTGAAAACGTTGTATTTCTGTTAGATTATTTGCTAATACGGCTGAAAATAAACCTCCGATCTCTCTGTGATTCAGTGATTAAGTAAGCTTAAACCTCTCATGTTATAATACCGGATTGGGAAAAAGTCTAGATCCTTTACAAATTTGTTTTATTTTCATTTTTGTGAAATTTTACAAATTTACTTTAGGACGTATGACGGATTCGACAAGTTTTCTTGAAAATCGGTTGCACTGGGGTCTGGGTGACTTTCTTATATTCAATGTTATATTACTATATTTTTCGCAATCCAGATAGAGTTTTTGTTTAGCATTTCAGTGATATAGCCCTTGAGATCCTTCACAGAGATATTTATTTGGAACCAAAAACAAGAAAGACAAACAAAATATATTACGGTACAATGTAAACTTAAAGAGTTAAAAAATACTGAGTATGAGAATCAAAAGAAAAAATCTTCAAAAGAACTGCCTTTTACTTCCAAATAACTAGCAAATCTCATAACAAATTCTTCAATTGAAAAAGGTCATTTTTGTGTGATTATTATGATATATATTATTATAATAGTAAATTTCAGAAAAGTTTAATAAGATAACGTTTTAATTTGTGGACAGATTATACCATTATCATTTTTAATCAAATCATTTTGATTAAGCGATTATTGTTGAGTACAGTTTTTGGAGATTTTAGGTAGAAATTGTTTAGCAAACATCTACATTTTCACTGTGATTTTTAAGTCAGATTTTTAAATATTCCATAATGTAAATTGCAGATTTTATTCTTTAGCTACATTTATTAGAACTAGCTATTGCCCAGTGGTCGAAATTTGACCAATTGTGTCAGTATCTCTGGCAGGTTAAGTAACCTGAAAATTGTATCGTGACATTGTATCCTAGGACTTTAGGGCGAAAAGCAATTACACGGCACGGATCCAGATTCGGAACCTTTGTGTGATAGTTTCCTCGAAAATCCTAGATGTCGGTCTTACATTTCGCTTCTACAAATAAGTAACGAACTTCTATTTATATTCAGATATAATTCATAGGACTTTATTTGTGTTCAAATTCGTATTCTTAATTTAATATGACAACAATTCAACCGCTAATGGGCTATCATACAAATTTATTTTTTCTAACCTCCCTGTATAGCTATGATTGCAATCAATTCTCTAACATTTATTAAAATCCTCATTATAATAATTCCATCCCATTACATTTTTCCACCACACTGTATAAGCAACTGCTCATGAACCACGCATAATATTTTTTTAACATTTTTGAACCACCTAGTAAACCATTCTGTATATGCCACTGCCTATGAGCCACCGTATTTACTCTTTTTGTTTATGAATTTCTTAACTATCTTCTGTAACTATAATTCTACTCCGACCTATATTTCAATCATCATATATATGGAACTCTTCGTGGGCTACTCTATAAATCATTTCCTTTTCTAACATTTTTTATCATCATACTGTATATCTATAATTAGTCTCACCCTATATTTTATCTTCCCTATATATACAACTGCTTATGGGTTACGAAATGTTGCATTTCCATTTCCGCCAGTCTGTATATGCATCTCTGTATAATATTTTTTGCACCACCCGGTATAAATGTAATTCTACGGCACCTTCTATTCCAAGAACCCTGTAAATTCAACCGCTAATGGGCTTCCCTATATAATTATTTTATTAGTTACAATTGCACTCCACTCTATATTTTTAAACACTCTATATATGCAACTGCTTATGTGCTATCCACGAAAAAAATGATTCCTAACATATCTGAAATCGCCCAGTATAATTTTAATATACAACGATCACTTTACCACTAAACAATAACAACGCTTGCATGCCACTTCCCGAAGTACATGCTCTAAGTATATAACAGCATTGGTCCCTCTATATACAATTACTCAATGTTTTGAGTGTGGCGGCGGCGGCACATTCAGTTGTTTGTCGTTGACATTATGGACATAAATAATGAATTATTATTATGTTTTATTTAATGAATGAACCAATATTATAAATTAATATAAGCATTCTACACTGAAGGTCGACAGTAAACAAAATACAAATAAAGAAAATCGGTTGAGAGACAGAGCAGAAAATGGTACCTAATCGTTTTGTCTCTGCCTATTTATATATAGATGTAACAGAATCAGATTATTAGCAGTTTGTTCATAAGGAACATAACAATCTCACTATAGTTGGTGTGAATTACATCATAACCGTATACTATTTTTTGGTTTTTAAGGTATGTTCACTTAAAGATTTTCAACCAAATGGCTCCCTGAAAAAATTTAAATTTTGTGTTTTACTATCTTTTACCCACGACCTTATGTTCCCCGATGAACAGCAGCCTAGCACATGTGAGCAAACCAAGGAAGGTTTTATGTTGATTTTTGAGCTTTCCAAATTTAGGATACCTGGTTTCGGTCACAACCTTGACCATGAATTTTTCTGTCATAGACTTTGATCATGTCCACGACGACGACAGAGGTAAAATAGTTTTTTTCAAAAGGAAACTCGCATTTTTCATTTTGGATTTGTAAGGCTGGAGTATTGGATGACCAAATATAACCTGAGTTGACCTTGATCATAAGCTTGAGGGTCACATCAAGGTCAAATGCACTTTTTCAAACAAGTACCCTCATTTTTAATTCAAGGTGTGAAAAGAGCGGAGAATCTTACGTCCAAGATGACCTTGACCATGAACTTAGGCGTATCCTTTTTCATGACCTAGTTCAAATGGATTTTTTAAATGAGAACTGCAATTTTTTGGTGTGCAATTGTAGGGAGCGCAGTACTGAACGTCCAAACGGGACCTTGACCTTCATTTGTCACTCACCATGAAATTGACAGAAATATCAAAGTAAGATGTGCCCCCTACAAATCCAGACTAAAAAATGGGAGTTCTCATTTGAAACATTTATTTGACCTTAGGTGCCAGGGAAAAATACTAAAATTTTTGTAATTAACATGTTTCAAAAAAATACATTCCTCTTTAGTTCTTTATGGTTTCCATATTTTTGGACCACCCTGTACATATATACATAAATCCGCAAATGCAGTATTCCTACTTGCAAGTCTATCGTTGATCTGATGTGTTTGCCAATACACTAACAAAAATATCATTAATTATGATTTTCATTAATTGGTTCACTAATTCTGCATAAATCAGTTACACACTGTATGTATAAACAACTGATATGGCATATTTAAAAATATAATTACAGAAAATTAACGAGAATTTTGAAAATCTTTTTTAATGACACGATTTTCTTTTAATGAGGGATTATATTTATGTCGAAAGTAAATTTTATCTGTCACCAATAATTTAAAATTAATGGATTCTGAGATAATTCTCAACACTCCTGCCATTCCAATTCATTACTCAGGAACTTTTTTCTCGTAGCAGCGACAAAGAAGTCTTCAAAAATTCAACCCTTCGTATTTCAAATGAAACGACGGGGATTATGTGAGAGAGGAACGTGAAGAGATCCGGGAAAACGTCCAGAATATAGCAGGCTCATTAGCAAGCACTAATGGTATCTACAGGCGCAATCATTGCATAGATGGATTTCTCAAATAATGCACGAACACGCGCTAATTACTTCGCTACCCATTTACGACAGCTCCGCCGAGGAGGATCCGAGGCAATGATTCAAGATTATGTCGAGCAGTAGACAGGCGGAGAAATGCTGAATCAGAGCATCTTGTTTATTCATCGAAGTGGGCTGTGAAGAGGATAGAAAACATGGAACCGTAAATTCGTTCACGAATTTCAGAAGAGTTCAACATATGGCAAATGTACATTAAAAAATGTTTTTACGTATTGTCAATTGAATCATAGTAGATAATTCTACTGTAATTAATTTTGGTGGTATAAATGTCTCAGGAGTTACTTTACACCATTCGGTAATTACGAATATTTATCTATAAAATCTATTATTCGTTATCACTTTTAAAAGCGGTTTGTCACAGTAATGAATTCAAAGATGTAAATCATCTGTTTGCATTATGATAGCTTTAACTTTCCTGTGGTCTACTTAAGAATCATTATTCTTCTTCTTTATGTATGGTATAGCAGGTCGGATTAACGCGATTGAAATTGTACCAATTCAGTGCATTCTTCAGAGTCGCGTACATTGACGTGGTAGAACCAATAAGCTCGGTTCGATGTACCTAGTACATTAGTAGTAGTATTAGTAGTATTAGATAAGACGAAAACGTCGCCATGGTTCGGAATGATATTAATTTTTTTACAGATATTCGTAATATACCCCATAATGAGGATCAAGATGTGTATCTTGCTAACAATCTGTTCAAACAATTTTTTAAAACAAATTGCGAAAATTGTTCTTAGTAACTTTTATATAAAGTTAAATTCTCGAGCATCAAGTTATTTAAATTTTGGAAAAGCCAGTATCTAAGCTTACAAATGATAGGAAATAATTTTTAATATCCATTTACAAATACCTAATAAGTACTTAAAAATTATGTAGTTTATATCTATTCTGATTTAATTGTTTCTTATATTTCTCGAAGACTAGAACATACATTATATCATGTGTCACTCATATATAAATATAAATTACATGTAACATTTTTTCATATTTATTTATGCTCCTAACCCCTATTTGAAGTAATTACTAAAATTCTTGATTCATTTATAGAATTGCAGAAAGATGTACAAGTTTCAAATGATGTATAAACAATTGAAACAGTAAAAACGTATAAACTTTAGAATTTCTAACTATTCATCAGGATTTTGTTGAACGAGCTCTAAAATTTATTTCAGAATTTTGCAGTAAATTACTCCAATCGTACAAAAAGTTCTAATCTTTATAAAAAAAATAGTTAAGTTCATCAAAGGATTTTAGATTTGTCACTAGAAATATGTTGTTCTATCGTTGTCCTCTATGTAATAAACTCAATTTAATATTTACAACTATTAATGTTGTTAATCAGGTTAGTGAATATGATTCTTTTTTATCAACAAATTCTAATTTCACTAATATCAGTTGTTGTTTTCATCAATCCAATTCCACTTCCACGTTCATGATCTATTTGATAAAAAAATGTATTGTGTTTTTGATATTATTTTTGTTCCAGTTTGAGGTTGTTTACTTAAACTCTAACCTCATGTCTCAAGTAGATTTGAATCACTAATTCAATCGTCCCGTTTGTGGAGATTTGTTTTCCGTGTATCTATTTCAATCGCTTCCCTATCAAGCCTTGTGCTATAATTTTCACTTTTTGCTAATATTTTCATCTGGTCGAAATCTGTTTGATGGCCGGTATTTAGATTGTGTTGTGACAATGCAGACGTCGTTGTTTTTTGCTTTACTACATTTCTGTGTTCTTCTATACGGGCCCTTGCTTTTCTGTTGGTTTGGCCAACGTATGCGAGGTTGCAGTCTTTATAAGGAATCTCTTCAAAGGGAATTTTCTCTTTGGGAGACGTTATGGTTTCCCCGATCTTTCTAAGTGACTTGAAAACTGTTTTTATATTATGTTTATCTACCACTTTTCCAATTTTGTCCGTTGTACACCGGACAAAAGGAAGAAAAGCTGTCGAAATATTTTCATCTTCTTTTTTGGGTTTGGGTTCCTGTGCTTTATTTATTATGTGGTGGTTATAACCATTTGATGTTAATGCCTCCTTCGAAATGTATAACTGTAACTCTCTGGTGTAACCAGCCTATATATGCTGCTGTTGGTTTGTCACCCAATATAACATTTTTATTTAACTAATTATAATTCTACTCTATCCTATAGGCTACATAGCAATTATTTCTGATAATTTTTGAACCACTTGGTAAAGTATAATTTCCCTCCACCCTATATTTTAAGCACTCTTTATGTGCAACTTGTTAAACACAATATGTATCTATACTTTTGCTTCGCCCCTTATTTCAGGTATTCCATATAGCAGAATGCAACTGTTCATGGTCTACCTTATATACTAAAGTTATTTTAACATTTTTGAGTCAATTCTGTAAAACGATAATTCTACTAAGTCCCCGATCTCAACCACCTTATATATATATATATATATATATATATATGTTTTAGGTGGTTTCGGGAATTCATCCGCGTAGTTGATAACTGATCCCTGCCGGGATTGATGGTAAAATGACGACGTTTGGGCAGAGTCACATCTGCCCTCTTCAGGTCGGTTCGCATAATTCTCGTAGCCTTCTGCTTTCGCTTCTAGTTACTCGAATACTAAGCATACAAATATATATATATATATATATATATATATATATATATATATATATTCTTATGGGCCACCAAACAACATTTTTGTACCACGGTGTATAACTATAACTCCACGAATCCCCAACATATTTTTCCAAAACCGCAAATTTTTATGGCCAGCCTATATAACAATTTGATTTAATATTTCTTTCAACTGCCTTGTATAGCTGTAACTCTACTTCCATCTGTATTTATACCATCTTGTACATACTATTGCGAATTAGTCATCTATTATAACTTATTTGTCTATCAGTTTTTGAACCATCCTGTATAACCATGATTTTATTCTACAAATTATTTGAACGACGCTGCACATACATCTGCTTAGGGGCAACCAAATATAACATTTTTTAAATATTTAACTCCAACTCCGATCCACTCGATGTTTTAACTATCTTATCTAACGACCTCCTTACGTATTATGCGAAATAACCATTTTTCTGATATTTTTTAACCACCCGGAAAAGTATAATTTGTCCCCACCTTATATGTCAACCACCCCTTATTTGAAACTTTTTTTAAAATTATTTTAATCACACTGTAACTATAATTTTACTTCGCCCCATGTTTCAGATATTGCGTATATACAAAAGTTCATGTACTATTCTAGAAAATTTTTGGATCAATTTTTTATCAACACTGTTTAACTCTAATTCTACTCCACCCTCTATTTCAACCACCTTGTATGTGCAACTACTTATACCATCTAGTTTAACACTTTTTGTACCAGCTTGTATATTGTGTATGGGGCATCCTATATAACTATCCTTAAATACTTAACTTCTTAAGTCTACTTCTCCCTATATTTCAAATATCCTATCTGTGCAACTAATTATGGACTACGCCAATTCACAATTTTTTCTCAGAATTTTTTAACTACAGTATAAAATATAACTTCTATACACACATTATTAAAACCACCCTTCATTTGCAACTTTTTCTAACTTTATTTAAATCACACTGTGTATCTATAACTTGACTTCGCCCTACATTTCAGGTACTCCATATATGCAACTGTTAATGCTCTACCCCATATAAAAAAGCTCTATCTCTTTTTTACCCACAATCTATAATTATATTATTCTATTCCACCCAATATTTCAGCAACTTTCTATATCCAACTACTTATGGGCCACCCAATAGAACATTTTTGCAACACCCTGTATACTTACAATTCTAGTCCACACTATATTTCATCTATCGGGTATATAAAACAGCTTGTCGAGCATAAGATTCTCTTATAATATTTTTTAAACCCAGCTGTATATGTGTAATTATACCCTGCTACATCTTTTAATCATCCTAAATATGCTACTTGTAAACTACTTGTGGATATAAATTTTTTTTTAACCACCCTATAGACTATAATTTCACTCCATATTATAGTTCAAACATCCTGCATAAACAACTGCTTCTAAAAATTTTTTCAACTTATTTCATAACTATAATAATAGCTCAAGAAAAAAATTCAAACATTTTTACTATTTGCATAACACATTTTTTTATCCACCCTGTATAAATATAATTCTATTCTACCCTTGTTTCAACCACATTGTTCATGCTACTTCTTATCAGCCTAATATAACATTTTTAGCTTATAAAAAACCTACAAATTGGTGATTTGTGAAGTAGTAGCAATTAATTTCAACTGGGGTGGTATTTAGGGGGTAATTTCAGCATTTTAAAAAACAAAAAAAAAAATCTTAATTATGTCATAACTCACTTAATTTTCACGCTAGAGACTTTTGTAAAAAACCAAAGTAAAGATTTTTTAAGCATTTTGAAAATAGTGCTTATAAACTTTTCCCAAATAATGCATTGTTGTTCAGTTATTTCACGAAAAATTTTCCAATTTTTGTTTTAACAAATAATAACAAAATTTCAAGAAGCTACAACTCCGTTTATATTGGCTCTACTCAAATCATAAACCCAACATTTTTTTTGTTTTTTTATAGGCTACATTTTTGATCCAAATTTTTTTTTTTTCTTCAAGTGCAATTATTTACGAAAACCCTTATAAAAACATGTTTTTTGTTTGAAGAATCGATAATTTCGATTTTCAGAAACATCAAACAAATGTTGCTTAAAATTAGTTAATTTATTCATTCCCGGACTTTTTTTCATATAATGTTTTTCACCCTCGATAAGAAGTAGAATCCCGCCCCCAGGAAAACAGCAACCTCCGGTACAGGGTTAACTTTGAAGTAGAACGTAGGTAGAAATTAAATCCAAATTTTTAGGAAAATCGGTGCTGCTTGGACATATTACCCATTATTACCGTTTTTGCCTTCATTTACTGAAATACGGTGTTTTCTGGTAATCTTGTCATTTTGTCAAAGTTGCTTCAATTTCGTTACATTAATGTTAAATGTAATTTCCAAACAGCCATGTGATAGTTCTAACAAACTATGAAGGTAGATTAAAATTAACACTGCTTTATATTCTAATCTTAACGCTTTAAACAAACAACACATAAGGAAGTCAAAGAACTCAGAGCGTTCTGATGTCTGAAAGAAAATTTATGAGGTCCATATACTAGCATACGGGTTTTCATAAAAAATATTGTCACTATTCCAGTTAGTGTAAATTCAGAAATTATATCGTCAGCTTTAAAACATCTACTACAGGTGCTTTAAAAACACGTAAGGATTTTTTATTAGAATTTATTGTCAGTGTTTGCATTGGTTAGAAACAGGTGGTGCTATAATTCAGGCGGGCTTTGGGTTCTCGCATAAGAGATTATCAGAGAGAATTGTTCAGGTGGATTCATTTGACAAATATTTGAACACAAAGGATACAACTCCAATCGATTTGGAATATCGTTGTTTGTATAATTCAGTGTGCTTCATGTCTTTAAAAATATTTTGTCGCCGTTCTATTATCGTGAAAATGTTTTTAGCACGAAAAACTAAAGCCTAGATGTTTTTACATAATCGTTTTAAGCAAAATTCGGTACCTAATATTGTAAAAATAATAATTCAACAGAGGATATTGGGTTTATGGTGAACAAGCTAAAAAAGTTGGCATGAACCTCTCGGAAAATCTTCTAACTATAATGATATTTTCAATTTACAAGAAAATACAAATATTGAAATATTTTATGGGTTAGTATTTTGATCAAAATTTTCATTATTATTGTTATATATTATTAACTCAGTCATCATAAACTTGCGATCTGTTTGGATCATAGATAAGCACCCACCCGCAACATAAGTGTGCCAGTTACCACATGAAAATTAATATTGTAAGTATCCAATTAGTATTGTGTCTACCAAATTTCATGCAATGGCATAGTTTCAAATCAAAATGATAATTTGAAATAGGTTAAAATCATTTCTTAGTTATAAGCAAGACAAATAGTATAAGGATGACTGAAATTATAGGTTATGACAGCAATTCAGTTACAAACGACCATGTAAGTGGTTTCAATTGCGATATTGCTACTGTCTTTCTCACAAGAGATTAATCACTAGTGCACGAATCTTTTTAAGACCAACTTATTATATGTTATTATAATAATACAATATAATGTTTATGGTAATATTTGCTACAAATGTTATTTGAAGCTAGGTCACCTTCTGCTACTGAGAATTTGTGGTTAGAACGCCGATTTCCATACCAAAAAGAATTTTTGATAGACTTTCTAAACAACTAACAAGCGCAGTATCAAATCAAAAGTCGAATATCTTTTCATCAACAATAAATATTTCACATGATTCTCAACGAAGACAGCAAATTGATTTTGAAGTTGTGTTGAAATAGAACAAATGTCATTCATAGATAATGATGTTATACCAATGTAGGGATAACCAAGATATTGGGCGACATTTCGAAGAATACTATTGTACGATTGGAACCGCGCTCAGCCAATAGATCATCAACAAAGAATTCTACTGTCGGATGAAAGTATATTTAAGAGATGATGGTTATACGAATATATGAAATTGGACACCACAGCCCATCACTGGCTTAGAATAATTTATAGCGAACGTTTTTCTAAAATCTGCCACAATGTTATGGGAACTGAGAAACTCTAGTAAGATAAAAAATATTGCAATTGTTCATACGTTACTGCATTATTTCCTAGCAACTAAGGTTTGTCGGCAATATAATATCGTTTTTGTTACCTTTCCATAAAAAGTGTATTTATTAATATGACTTATTTTTGGTTGTGATACACAGTGGCAGCTTCTTACCGTTAGCAACATCTTGTTTGGCAACCAATCCATTGCTAATTCCTTGTCGCATTATCACATTAGGTAACTCTCTCAACAATAGGACAAGATTGCGGTAATTAAAATGATGAGATATAGTAAAAAATATTGTTTTTAGATATTTAGGGTTATGAAAATATAAAAAATTAAATCCGACAAACATATTGTGACAAGAATTAATACGATATTTCGTGGAATCGGCATTCGTACAATATTCCGTGGTACCCGAAATGTTCGTCTGTCTACCCGAGGCTGGCGGCTGGCGCTAACGGAAATTCATGGAATTTCAGCGAACCTTCGAGAACAGACGAAGGAAATTTTTCAGCGGCTCCGAGAAGAAATATATAAATACGGAGAGCTGACGGAAGGATTCATTCTGTATTCCATTGCCGTATAGTAACGATTAGGTATTCAAAATAAATTGTAATAGTTGTATGAATATAAATTAAAGTAGTGGAAATAATTTATAGTGACTGTGTTTTTAAATAAATCCAAGAACTGAGCTGAACCCCGAGAATAAATAAAATCACTACAGTCTTGTCAGGTGTTCGGTGTAATTGTGGAACTTTGGATGTGGAAAATAAATAAATTAACAATGTTTAAAGCGGTGAGTTTGGACCAATTGAAAGTGACCGATTTAAAAAAAGAACTAGAGGAAAGACCTTTAGAAATAAGTGGGAAGAAAACTGAATTAATACAACGGCTACGAGATGCGCTAATAGTTGAAGGTAATAATCCCGATACTTATTTGTTTCTGGTAATGGGAACACGTGTATGCTAGTTAAAAAAATTCTAAGGGTTTAAAAGACAAATTGCTAGAAAATTCTGAGTACCTAAAAGACAAATTACTAGAAAATTCTAAATCCCTAGAAGATAAGTTACTAGAAAATTAAAAAGCACTAGGTGACAAATTACTAAAAAACTCTAAACCTTAATAGAAGCCTTCGAAGCCCAATTACAGAAAATTTCTAAATCTATAGAATTTGAAAAGCATGGTACAGAAAAATTGAGAAATGTTGAAAAAGAAAAAGTTGAGATTGAGAGCTGAAGCTGACGACAGTCAAAAATGAAACGCAGATAGAAGAGCAGCGGTCAAGCCAGAGTCCGAATCATTGACTGTAAGAAAGCAAAGTTGAGGGACCTCGTTAGAAACTACCAATATATCATCGACATAGGGAAAGGAAACAGAGGACGGACTAATTTGGTGAAACAAAAAATTAATACCGGGGCTGCTGAGCCTATTCGGTAGTCGGCGAGAAGACTACCCGTAGCTAAAAGAGAACAATTTGGCAGAATAGTTGACAAAATGAAAGAAGAAGGTGTTATTGAACCAGATTTTGCGTGGACTATCGGTAACTAAACTACGATACAAAGAAAGACAGCTATGCTCTCCCAAGAAAAGACAATACACAAGATACGTTGGCTGGAAGAGCAGTTATTGGCAGGTGGAACTAAAGAAAAAAGACCAAGAAAAGACGACTTTTACCATCGGCTCAGGAATTTACCAACTTTGAAAGATTGATGGAAACAGCGTAAAAAGGGCTTTCATGGAAACATCTCTGGTGTATCTTGACGACAGTATGGTGGTTGGACAATTGTTTGATGACCACATGAAGAACCTGGAAGAGGTATTTCGGACTAAAGTCAGGCCCGAACTAGTGTCAGCTGTTCCAAGAAGAGGTGAAATATTTTGGATATGTGGTTCCCGTACAGAAAGTAGCTGTGGACAAACAGAAAATCAAAGCCGTCCAAGAATGACCGATACCTAAAAATATCCACCAGCTAAGAAACTTCCTGGGGTTATGCACGTACTACCATCGGTGTGTAGCAGGATTTACTAAGATCGCCAAGCCACTCACTATACCCACAAAAGGGAAGGTGAGATACCATTGGGACGAGAAATTGACCAGTGCTCTCCTTTTAAGTTATCCTTTACCACATAGGAACTTCATTTTGGATACAGACGCAAGCAATGTCAGAATTGGTGCGTGCTTTCGCAGATCCAAGAGGGCCAGGAGAAAGTCGCGGATATTTCACAGTAACACTTTGAACAAGCCAAAACGGAATTACTACGTTACTCGAAGGGAACTCTTGGCTGTGGTAAAGGGGGTAGAACATTTCTACAAATACCTCTATGGTAACAGAAGTGGCTCCTGCAGTTTAATAACTCCGAAGGTGGATTGAGCAGTTGCAAGAATTCGACTTCGAGACTAACATCGCGCTGGAACAAGTCATAAGAATGCTGATGCCTTATCGAGGAGACCATGCACTTGAGTTTGCGGACATTGTCAGTGAGCTGAAGAAAAACTGGCTGTTCTCTGTAGATATACCGATCATTGGCATTGTGAGGAGATCCAGAAAGCCCAGAAAATACATCCTGAGTTAAAAGAGATTATCCGGTGGTCAGAAGAAAACCGCAAACCTATGTGGCAGGAGATTTCCCGTTTCTCACCCACCAAAAAGTCATCCTGGGCTCAGTGAAACTCCCTCATTCTGGAGAACGGGCATCTGAAGCGTCTCGGTTTTGCGAGAACCACTTGACGGTACAACAGGAGAATATCTGAGATGACGAAAACTCTGGTGAAGTTAAGAGAACGCTTCTATTGGGTAAACTGCCAATGTACAGTTTGTGTAGCAAGTAATGGGCCTCAGAAGCGTGCAAAAGCTCCCATGAAGCAATATAACGTGGCCATTTACTGAATCTGACCCCGGAAATAAGTACATTGTGGTGGTGTTGGACTACTCAGTTAATGGACAGTAGCTTATGCTTCGCCGAATCAAGAAACTTGACCGTTGTTCATGTCCTTGTCAAGGAATGGATCAGCCATTAAAGTGTTCCCTTAGAGTTGCACTCAGACCAAGGTAGAAATTTCGAGACTACTCTTTTCCAACGTCTACAAACTTCTACAGATCAATAAAACACCCATTATTACCCCCGCATTACACCCGAAATCCGATAAAATGGTAGAACCAATGAAGGACCATTAACCGCCATTTGTCAAACGTAGTCTTTGACCACCAAAGAGACTGGGTCCAGTATCTGCACTTGTTTCTAATGTCATATCGTTCGTCTGTGCACGAATCAGCGGGTCAGACTCCGGCCAGTGTTATTATGTGACGACAATAACGACTACCATGCGATCTGAAGTTTGGATGTCCCCAGGAGAAGAGACCGCAGGTAAAAACTATGTCAGCCAGTTACGTCAATAGATAAACAACATCCACCAGCGAATGCCAGTGTTCGAATGAAGGAAGCTTACGACATCAAAGTCGAGGGCGGGTAATTCCAAGTTGATGATCTTGTTTGGTTGTATAACACGCAGCGTCGTCGTGGATATTCGCCCAAGCTACAAAGATCTTGGGAAGGCCCTACAAAGTTGTAAAGAAAATCAACGATGTTGTCAACAGGATAAGGAAGCTACCTCGAAAAAAGACGAAAGTGGTACATTTCATTAGGTTAGCCCCTTATGTCATGACATCCAACCCGATGATAGATAGATGACATTCGAACATTTTATGGAACTGTACTCGCAGGTATGTGGGAGATAATTAAAGAGGGAATCAAAACAGAAACTATATTACGGCCGGAAATTACGTCTCGTTCGGAAGTTTGGCAAATTTAACAGGAACAAAACAAACAGCTTGTGTGCAGTTGATATGGATTGTTATGGATATCTAACACCTAACACAAAGAAAGAAGAACACGCATGAAAGTAGAAATAACGTTAGAAGAAGAAATAAAAACTAATATTTTCTGAGACGAATGGGTGAAAAACTACTTTCATGAATAATCTTAGAATAGTAGAGATTAACAAAGCAAAGTCAGTAGTCGATAATAACTGGAAGAGAAAAGACGTATAACGCAATAAACATGATTAAAATAAAATTTACTCTTTAATCGGTTCTGACTGCAAATCAATATCATTTGCTTTTTACACCCATTGTTGAACATAAGCAATGCCTCAGCTCTCTCCAGTTCTTCCGCTGTTGTGCTCTTATTAAATTCCGTCATTAAACCAGTTTGATGTCGTCTTACCATCTAGTATTCGGACTTCATTAATTCACTTTTGCCTTTCCTACATGTCCGCCAAAATCCCCCCCTTTGATTTGAGCCAATTTTTGCACCATGTATAAAACTGTCTATTGCTATGTCTAAAGGAAATGCTACTCATTATGCGAACACAATACATACTGGTCGAATATTCTGTTACATATAAGTTGAGAAATCTTTTGGTTCGCTAGGATTGTATATGGCAGAACGCCACATGTTCTAAGTATCTTATGTCCATTTTCAGTTTCCTTGTTGCCTTTTACGACTTGAATTATTTGTTCTATGTATATGTTACTTCCTATAGAACAACTTCGTGCCCTTTACTATTTACTTCACACTTGTTCAGTCACACCTTAGCTAAGGAATCGCCTCGTGGAGTGGTGCAACAAATATTGTTTTAGAAAATCTCTAGATACTATAATAATCTATCCACAAAATAATGTTAAAAAAACGCGTATTTTTCCTCACATACGTTATTTTTAGAAACACATTTGACCTACGCCAAATATTTTGTAATATCATCATTCTGGCACAATTTAGATATAAAAGCTTATTGCAGTACAACAATCATGTCTACAATACAAGACGGAAACATAAAACTTAAGTTGTATCCATGTGCCAAAAATATACAATCTATTACCAAATGCAATAAAGACGATCAATTTATAAATTTGTTCAAGTCAAAACAAATGCTTGGATAAACTCATTAACTCGCTTAAAAATTCACAGCTATATTGATATAACAAAATTGTATAATTCTATTTAATGTAAAAATAACAAATAAAATGGAAAAAACCCATCTTATCAGATTATGGTATGTTTATTCTTTTGGCACTCTTTTTAATATCAATGGCTAACATAAGTGATACGTTTGTGCATCTCCTTGAGGTATTCTTCTGTTGACTAGAATAGATTCCGTATAATCATGTATTCATATTATTCTCATTGCATTGCATTATAATAGTAATTGTTAAGTGCCTTATTCAATTTTTCATAATTATTCAATTTTGTAAAAGGCTTTTTCATAAACGTTAAAGTTAATATTGGTATGCTATATTCCACCACACTATTAGTAATTTTAGCGTCAACAAGTTTTCAGACTTACCGTAGCCCTGATAAAACACAGTTTCTTTGACTGGTTGGTAATCATGTAACTTCTTGCCTTTCATGTTTATGGTATTTGTCATAAGTTGGGAAAGTAGACTTATAAGTCTACAGCTTTGGATCATTTTTATATATTTTTTAAGAGAATATATTGAAACTGCATTATTCCAGTTATCTGGTATTGTTGGTTCACCATATTTTATATAGCTATGTTAATTTCTGAGTAACTATCTCTTTTGCTGCATTCACAATTTCTATGCGGATAACAGCCTTCCGCGCCTATATTTACTCTCTTATCAGAATATTTTAGGGGTTTCCCTAATTGAATCATATAGGTTTTGTAAAACTCTCGTGTTAGTTGGTTAGTTTCATCACTATCTTTTGTTACATTTTTAAGAACTATAATTTCAGAATTCCCTTCTCATTTACTCAAAGTGGTTTTCGAAAGGTTTTCTTATCATTTTTCTTGTTTCTTTTCTTACTTGCCTATATTCGTATGTTGTATATTTACATTGTTTAAACAGCTGGTCTTTGTAGGGTACTTTCATTAATGCCTCACTAAGACATCTCCTTAGATGTTCCTCTTATTTATTAATCTCTGGTAACACATTACTTTTTTCACTGAATTGGTAGTGTAGTTGCGTTTCATATATGATTTAGATATATCTGATTTGATTTTAATCTTAGATGCATGTTGCTCGGATTCCAGGAAACACAGATTTCACTCTCATTATGGTTTACTCCTTATAATTTCACGGAAGTCTCCTACATTAATATCAACTTTCTTTATTCTTTCGTTTGTTAGTTCTTCAATTAAAGTTCAACTTCCGCATGTGTATATGTTAATATTGGGGCATAATAATAGTATTACGTTTGTTGTGCATTTTCTATTTATTTCCGGAACATTGTGTACTAATCGGTCTGATATACTTATGCTTTTAACTGTGTATCCTATTCTTCCATGAATAGTAAATCACATTATTGTCATTTGAATGGTACAAAATATTCCTGGAGTATTATGAAAGTTTCACCTTTTATCTAACCTCAAAGAGGCCAATTATGTCTCATCAAATCTTACCGGTTTAGTTTTAAAGGTTATACAAATGTTCAAGTGCTAGTAAAAATCTACAATTTTATGTTGCAAGATTGAACTAATTGTTTTTGTTTGCCACCCTCCCCCTCCTAATAATTCTTGGATGAAACTGACTTCTCGCGGTGAGACTCACTACTTGCCTAGGGAAAATTATTATTCAAAAACATGTATTAAATTAACATAATTCTGTTAGATACATATACTTGTATCTTCAATAAACAGCTAAGTCATTATTTTCAACACCAAATTGCATCAAACATTTTCTACAGATCTAGCATTTTTCACTATAAATAAAGATTTCTCACTGAAAGCAACACAATTCCAAACAATGTGATGAATATAAACAGAACAATGCAAAATCTATTCAGCCAATTAGCCGTCTTTTCGAAATTTGACAATCCATTGAACGCTATTCTTTCTAATCGAGAAATTACTTCAGTGGCGCTTACTCAATCGAAAGAAATCTCCAATAATTATTAATGTATTTCATAAATACAACAGAGTTTAATAGTTAAATACGAAATGAATATCGACATCAAGGAGTTTTAGGAAAACATTAGCCCATAGAGACCCTTGGCGTCGTGCTCTGTTTTCCTATGATTCCTAGGAAACAAATCATAGAAAAGAATTGTCAGGTTAACTAAAACATTTCAAAACATTTATGGCACTATATTTACGAGATATTACCATACTTTGAAAGCTAGATAAAGTATCGTTTCTAGTTACGACACTTCATCAGTACTTACGTTCAACTTACGGAAGTGTCGTATAATTATTAATGTATTTCCTAGTTTTGGAGTTTCAGGGTAAAACTAGCCTAATATATATTATATACCTTTAGCCATATTTACATATTAACAAATTTTGTATATATATATATATATATATATATATAATTTTTACCGCCTTCAGTTAATTAATTTACCTGTGACCTCTAAAGCAAATAAAGTAATCACTAACCAAGTTTTTATTATCCAATTCGCCACGATCTTCTCATCTTTTTAATGCTTTAAATGGGGGACGTCATCATAAATCTTCTTTGAAAGATGCGCCGGGGGTAGAAATACGAGAAACGTAATAGTAGACATACGAAATCAATTAGGTTCTTCAAGAGTGAGATTGTTAACACATTAAATATCTGTGATTGATTGAATCACGTTAATATTTCCCTAATAAATATTTTTTGACAATTGAAAATCTACGTATTACCCATCAAGAAAAATAATTCGGAATAAGAAATTATTATGAGAATAGTATTATATATGGTGATAAGCATTCAGTTCATTCAATCTAAAAAATGGTTTTCTAGTATAGCCACTAATCTATCGTCACTCTTTCAACAAATAATTAGTTTGTTGGAATTCTTGTTTTAATAAATTTGTTAATTGTATAGCTAAATAGCTGTGTCGTGTTTTTCGGCATCCATGTCTTTTGTTATTATTTTAGATGAAGCAAGTAGATACCATATCAGGTACTATGTTTAGTTCTTATGACTAATATTTTTGCGACAATTGAAGATAATTTAGAAATATTTCCATCGTGTCTAGTCAAGAGCACCAACGAGTACTAACTGCTTGAATGAGCATCAATAGTTGGCACTAAAAATTTTGGGCTATTCTAAGTCCAACCACGTGCTGTATCGAAATTAAACATATCTAGAGGGAATCGACTGACATTAACGAACTGTTTCTAGGTCTCCTAGTTTTTTGCAACCATACACAAGTTTCTTATTTATACGTAATTGATTAGCACATAAAAAAACTTTTGAACTATTTATAACATCTCTGAATGAAAGAAAATGTAAATTAAAAAAAAACAATTTTTCACTTATTTGGCTGTGAAACAAAATGCCGAGTAATATCTATGTATCTCTCTATTAAATCTTTATTATTTATTGGGTTCTGTCTGTTAAGAGTTTAACATTTTTCAAATTAGTTTTGATGTTTTAAGTAACTTAGCTATTAGAGCATTTTTTCAATTAAATTAAATATGGAGAGGTATCAAATTGGGGAAAAATGGATAGGAGTAGATAAGCAAAGAGAGTTCTGGACTGGAAGTGGGCATAAAGGTAACCAGTCATCGAGTTCTCGCCGGGAGCTGCTACCGAGCTGTTGGTAGTTGTTGTTTGGATAAGAAGAAGAAGCCATTGGGAAGAAGAAGATATTGGGGGTGGTCGTAGGGGTGCGTGAAAGACATTTGGGTGTGTCGCAGAGGTGCGCGCCATCTGTTGTTAATAAATGAAAGCCATTGTATTGTGGGTTGCAGGGTGCACGCCATTTGTTGTTGGTTGTGGTGGTTAGAAAGAAAAAAAGCTTGGCCGGGTATCGAACGCTGCTTGCCTGATTACAAAGTCGGGTGTCCACCGAGCTGCGCTAATGCGGTTAATCGAGAAATGTTTATTTGAAAAGGTATAGTTTATGCCCGTTGCGCGGTCGCGTGTTTTTGGGCGTTGTTCGGTTGGATATTTGGGGGCTGGATTGGGGGGATATGGTATTTTGTTGTCTGTAAAAAAATTTAAAATCTTGGTATTTTGTTGTCTGTAAAAAAATTTAAAATCTTTTGCTTAAGCCTGCATGCGTAAGAACGTCCACTCCTTCGAGTCTATAGTTTTCGTAAGCGAGCGCCTACCTGCGCAAGAACGGCAACTCCTTCGAGTCTCTGATTTTGTCGGATGATTCAAGGCCGAGCATAATAATATTGAGACTTGGAAAAATTTGTTTCAAGTGTCTGAATTTTAATTAAGGTGAACATAATGGATATATTAAAACTAGACAACTGTTTAAATAAGTTTATTAGCAGGTTCAAGGCCGAGCGTAATAATATTGAGACTTGGAAAAATTTGTTTCAAGCGTCTGAATTTTCTTTAGGTGAAAATAATGGATATATTAAAACTAGACAACTGTTTAAATAAGTTTGTTAGCATATAGTATTTTATGAATTTTCAGAGCATCCTTAATAATTAAAGCTATTTTTTGTTTTGTTTTTGTACAATATATAGTAAGGCCGCCATCATCCAACCACATACACAGATCCAAAGAAATACCATCATAAAAAAGCTGGCAATCATCCCATACAGTGTCAGGTTCATCCTTTCCATATGAAGGATCGTTATGGAAACCATATGCAAATTCCAAGTATTTTTTAAGCACCGTGTAACTCTCCACCGTTAAATTTAGAATTGTTTCACCAATTTTGAGAGTGGTCTCGTTATCAGTAATATTAATTGTTAAAATTTCTGGTACTGCCGCATATTTGCAAGTGCGCCCGTTGTAGGTATTCACAGTTGTTAAAACGTCTGGTACCACGTAACATCCATTTTTGGGATTTAGCTCTCCAGTTAAATCTTTCGGTTGTTTAGTTCTCGCTGGCACTGCACTCATATTAAATGTTTCTTGGTTATCTAGTAAACTTTCCAAATTCATGACTGGATTGTTACAGCTTCAACTCAAGACTGAATATTATTTGTATAATAGTGTTATTTGTTTCCCAATTATATTCTAAATATTGTATGTTTAAATAAAACAAAATATGTTCAAATTAGCATTTTTATTTTAGCATACATATATTTTTAAATAACCTACAATTTTCCGTCTACATATGCAACAATGATCTATTTTCAGAGAACAATCAAAGCAACTAGCAAAGTGCCTGCATGGCATAAAAACAATTGTATTATTATTAGAGTCAGTTTGGGGATTTGGTGGGCAGTCTCTAAGCAATAAACATTTAGCTGATCCCTTTTTGTAAGGTAAGAGATTCTTCAGCTCTAAGCCACAGCAATGACAAGTGATCCTGTCACCGTAGCCCGTGTAAAAGAAGTCGGCGTTGACAAGCTCGGTGGGTGTCTACTTCAAGGCAATAGGCCAGTCTTTGAACATCTCAAGTCTGCTCTCAAATGTCACTTTGCTTTTATGTCTGATAGGTCTGGTGATGTGGTAAGTGTCATCAAAATCAAAAAAGCGACAATATGGATTCCAGTCCAGATGATCGGCAACAGGGTCATCACCATCTTCCCAGTTGAAACCACGTGTATCACAAAATGGGCATTCAACAGCATCATTTAAGCTGCCATCGGATTCTATTGCATCTTGTCGGTAGATAAACCCTGCTCTTGCTAACTTTTCAGCAGGGAAGTCGGAAGGCCAGTTTTCAAAGGTACGTAATCGATTTTCGTATATTTGGAAGTATTCTCGACACTCCATGGTGTAGAACTGATGAAATAAACAACAAATTTTTTAATTTATAAGCATTTATTCAATTTTTCTAATATCAATATCTCGCAAAATAATGTTTTTATAATAATAAATATGTTCTTTTAATGCAATACATAATGGAGACCTGTCATCTAAACAAAATGGTTTTAACAATTTTTCAATCGGTAACGATTTAGTAAATTTGACCATAAACAAATTTTATCTATTATTTTATAATAAAAAGTACTGAAATTTAAGCGCTCCAAACAAATTATTTTACTTGAGATAATAGGGTTAATAGCTAAGAGTTCAACCACATCACTATAATCCAAATATAGTGCGCAAATGTTTTTCATCAGCATCACTTGTTTCACATTTTCATACTGGATCTGGGATAGATGTAGGCAATCTCCGCAGGTCACTGGGCAGCAAACTCTGGAGGTGTAGCATTTTCAAAAAAGTTTGTTTTCAGGAGCTTGAGCTCAATGATGACATCTTCTCACTCGTACATAGTCATTACAATTTTCGGCAGCTTCATCATACATTTGTAACACTCTATCCAAGTCCGCACTGTAATTGATACTGGAATCACTACTATAACCACTATCCATGGTTTCAAAACTGCTGATACTACTCATTTTCACAAATCACTCGAGAGGTAAACTGGGACTAGGAATATAAGTAGATCTCTTGTTGCTAAGAGCTCCTCTGTTCCCCATCACCATCATCATATATGTAAGGCTTTTAAATGTTGCATCACTTGTTGTTTTTCACAATAAAATTTGATATCTTTCTGTAATCGTTTAAGTTTGGTGATATGTTGCCTTAAACTTTTCGAATACTTTACAGTGATGTTTTCACCCTGAGTCTTCATTTTGCAATGCAAGCACATGTCTATATTTATGATAATTTATTATCAATTTATGATTGGCCTTGGTGTTATAGTCTGTTTTCAGTGCCAATCCAACTGTCGTGGCTCGAATCAAACCCAAGCCACCGAACTTTAATCTTGTGGCCTTTTCGTTGCAAAATTTTCTCAACAAGATACACATCAGGGTAGGCGGCCCTTTGCAATTCTTCTTCGTAAAAGCTCCCTTGAATCGGTGTACCAGACATATCTTCCAAAATATACGTAACTGGATTAGTTATTTTAACCTGCGTAATTTTAAACAATTCCTTACTCCAGCTGGGAAGGTAACCTTTATCAAAAACGTGTTTGGTTTTCAGTTTTCTTGGTCCAGCAATTTTCAGGTTATTGTATACTTTAATATCTCGAGCGTTTTTCCTATTAATGTCCGTTTTTGATGGTTTTAGTCCTTAACGATTTCCTGTAGAATATCTATCCATTTGTAGGTGCCGTTCAAACTAAAGTACTTGTAGAGCCGTTCTTTCAGCGTTCTAATTACTCGTTCAGCTATGACGGCTTTCAGTCCACTAAATACTACTATAATGATTGATTCCGTTTGACTTTCATTAGTTTCTGAAAGCAACTATTGTAGTATTCCTTACCCTGGTCGGTTTGGAGATTTTTCGGGTGCCGTCCTTCCTTGAGAATACTCTCAAAGGCACGAGTTACCTCTTCACCGGATTTCGTTTTCAGCGGTCTCGTCCACACGTACTTTGAAAAGCAATCAATCACCATGAGGAAGAACTTGAAATTACGACTTGATTTTGCATAGAGATTCATTTGTGCGAGGTCAGACTGCCAGGAGTCATCGATACCTTTGATTATTACACGTCGGCGAGGAAACTTTCGTCTCACAGGTCTATGCAGTTCCTTAACGACTTGAACTTTTTCTTTGGAATGTTTCGCTATAGGAGCCATCTTGTATACTGCTTAAAAATAGACAAAGGCATGTTTTTATTGACCCTAATGATGCCTTTTAATTGCAGCAATACTGTCTGCGATTGCTTCAAGTTTTTGATTTTGGTCCAACATTTGATTTACAATATCATCATGTAGTTTTTGCATGTCTCGGTATAGGTCAGGCACTACTTTTGTCATCTTGTCTCTAAGTTGAGTTAGATCAGAAAGATCTTTAGCCTTATCCTTTCGAACAATATTTAATACTTCTGCTGCATCAACACCTTTAGGAGCTTGTTTCATAGAAAGTTCCTGATCATTTATACGTTTTTCCTGTGATATACGGTTGTCATTAAACAAGGCTTCAAATTTTGTGATGGTTTCCTTATATTCTTTCCGGGCAGATTCCAACTGAGCTTCTAATGTATTGAATTTTGAAATGAGAAGCGATATATTTTGTAGTTGGGTTTCCATAGCTTGTTCGGTTTTCAACATGTGAATATTCATTGCAGCAAAGTTTTGAACTCCACGTTCCTCGCTAAACTTTTCGTTTTGCTTAAACACAGATAAGGTTTGCTGAACTTCACCAGTGTAGTTGCTGAAAGCTATTTGAAAATCACTATGTAGTTGTTGAAGTCCGTTTGCTATTTTCTTATCAACGTACTGCTTATTGGTGGTATCCATGGCCTTCGTCGGTACTTTGGCATTGGTAATTTTCAGCTTTTCAGCATCGATATTTCCCTCCGCGGTAAAGGAAAATGGCACTTTCATAAAAGCTAGGTTATGTGATGTTGATGACATTAGTTGCTGATGGGCACTACGCCCAAACTTGTTTAAAGTCATCGTGAAACTGACATGTTTGCCATAAGATAAGGAATAATATACACTTTCAATTTCAAAATTTATTTATTTCGTATAATATTAGCTTCCTTAAGTTCATTTAAAATGGCAATTATTTCGTTGTCGTGAGAGGTGTTGCCTGCTTCCTTGGATGCAATCAGTAGTTTCAGCCGTTCAACCAATTCGTTGGGATCATCCCAGTAGACGTATTCCATTGGCTTGTTATTGTAAGTTAACTTCGTTCCAGTTCCAGCAAAACGTTGCTTCTTTGTAAAAGGAGGAAACATTGGCTTTATAATTTCAGTATATTTATATAGACTTGAAGCTTTCAAACGACCTGCTGCATTCTTGTGTGCTGATGTCATTACCAACACTTTTCGGTATGCGTCTAAATCATCGGGAGAATAATCAGGTGACTTGTAAAATATTAATTGATATAGCCCTGGAGTACCTCGAAACTGTAGCCCACCAACGATAATGTGACCTGTACTACGACTGAAATTGATTTCATTTTGCCCAAGAAACCATTTAGAACTTGCAGCGTCATATATAGGTCCATATATGTTGTCAATATCATCGCTTTTAGAGATATAGTCTTCAAGATACTTGTGTGCAACTGGAGGATACTGATCCATGTAGTCCTCTATTGCTTCTTTTGAGAGATTACCGGGTTCCTCGTAAAAGGTGTCGTTCTCCACCTCATCATCATCATCATTGGTATGTATACTCGTTTCAGCGATTGGTTCTTCATCGAGGTATTGTGTCTCTTCCAACTCATGTTTTTTGACTGGTGGCAGCTGCTGCACTTCTTGTTTAATTACTTCACGTTTAATGGTCTGTATTGGCATCTTAGTGAGAACTTTTGCCGTAGTTGAGGCAATATCTTGTAGCGGTGTCATTACCGGTCTAAAAAGTTTATTCAATGTTTCATCATGTTCCGACTTTCCCAGCTTCAGACTAAGATATTTCTTGCGAATAGAACGTGCCAATTGCGTGATCTTTTTCGTTCGAGCAGTGGCAGCAATGTTGCTACTCAATGAAGACATTTTTGTCAACAAACAGCAATCATCTTTATTGAACCTTTATATATTTATCGAATCCTTTACGGTAGCGGCCATCATTCAAGTTGAAGTCCTTAGGTATTGTAATAAAGCCAAAACGATTTTGCCAGCATTCCTAACACATTGTCTTAAATTTATCATAGTCCATGTCGGGAGACACGTGCTCATCAAAGACATGCTTCAAATTTACCTCATCTTGTCTGAATATGACAATTACGTTGCAATTGTCTCGAATCAGTTGCTTAGGTATTTTGCTATACGTTTGGCATAAATATATTGAATCGATATTCCTGTGCCTTCCCATCGAAAAAAAATTCTGAATCTTGTTTTGTTTATTACCATTCACATCATCGAAAATGAATACTGAACATTCGCGTGCACCACTCGGATCAATTACTTCTTCGCTGTCTTTAAAGGGAAAATACGATACACCTTTAACCAGCTTGAGAACGTCTTGTAAGAGCTGGTACTTTGGTTGGTAGAGTGACTTGGAATAGATGTAGACTTTCTCGAATCGTAGGCCGTTTTCATTGAATAGCACAAGGTCCGCAGAATGCTGCTCGTAGGGAATTTGGTAACAATTGTCCGTGACGACTTGCTGATGACAACGATTCTTCAACAAAGTCGAAATTTTCGATAGGCAGTTGGACATCTTGTTGCTTCATATACATCTTACGATATACTGACATCATCCTTATTGCGGATACTAATTAAATACAGCAGTTTATCTCAGTTTCAATCAGTATCATGCTAACTCCCAAAGGAGGTAGTTTACTGAATAGCGCAATCAATAAATTACCATTTGAACAGCATCTACCTGGTTATCAGTTTTGTGGACCCGGTACAAAACTTCAATACCGTCTCTCCAAGGGTCAGCAGGGAATCAATAAGACAGACGCTGCTTGTCGAATGCACGATATCGCCTACAGTAAATACAAGTCTTTGGCGGATTGTCATAAGGCTGATTACGAGTTGGAAAATCGAGCCTGGGAGAGATTCAAGTCAAAGGACGCTTCACTTGGAGAAAAAGCAGCTTCTTGGCTTATAACTACAGGCATGAAGGCTAAACGCAAGATGGGGCTTGGAATAAAAAAACGATTTGGAAAAAAATCTTTTCGACAGAATGTGGTTCTACCAATCAAGAGAGCTATTGTCGGATCTGGAAGTCATGTCCGTAAGACATCGTTATTGGCGTTGAGAGCAGCCCGAGCAGTTATTAAGAAGGCAGGTGGTCGCAAGAAAATCCATGTACCTCGAGTCATTTCTTTTGAGTGGAAAATTGGTGGTTTTCTCCCACTAATTGCGGAGTTGTCAGCACTTGGAGCTCTTGCCGGGGGAGCCAGTAGAGTAGCCAAAGCCGTGATAGATGCAAAGAACGCCCGCAAGAAGTTGGAGGAGGACCAGCGCCATAGTCAAGCCATGGAAGAGCTTGCGAAAAAAGGAAGCTGTATTTTTCTTAAAAAGTCCCGCAACGGCTTCGGACTTTACTTAAAGAAGCAAAAAAACTCCCAATAAAGCTACCCAATCGAGCACTTTACAATCACGAGCTTGAGCAATATGCCAAACATTTGAAGATCCCCCACTTTAGGGGAGTATTTATGCGACACACCTTACCTAAACATTCACAAACAAGGGAGTCTGCCATCGTTAATTTGGATACGAGCAGTCGTCACGGTACGCATTGGGTAGCTTATGTGCGAAATGGAAACACCGTTCAGTACTTTGATAGCTTTGGATGTTTGAAACTACCCCGAGAATTAGCCAACTACTTTGGCAATGGAGTAAAAATCCTCTACAGCAATGACTCTTATCAGACGTAAAATCAATCAAATTGTGGCCATTTATGCTTGAAATTTCTCTATAATAAAAAACAAATATTTTGCATTATTGTTGTTTTACCTTTACCTATATTAGCAGCTAACAAGCAGCCAATTTTCAGTCATGTCTGTGATCATCACATTGAAAGGTCGCAACCCAATACTGTCGATTGATTTTCAACCACCTATTCAGTTAGATCCCAACTACAACTACGGACTTGCTTTATTGAGTTTTCACTCGTACAACAGCATCCCAAACATTGAGAGAGGTGACAAGATATACCTGTTTGAAGATCACAACACGCAAACAATCATCGACTTGCCTGAAGGTTCATACGAAATTGGTGACATCGAAGCTTATATTAGAAAGACACTTGGCATTCATTTGGCAAAGGACGTTGAGAACATTTTCTCATTGAAACCAAATAACAATAATCTCAAGTGTGAGCTTTTCAGCAGCAAGTACGCTGTGGACTTTCAACCGCAAGACAGCATCGGTGATATTCTGGGCTTCTCTAAACAGCTGCAACCACGCAATCAAGTTCACAGTTCCGATTTACCAGTGAACATTATAAACGTTAGAACGATTCATCTCGATAGCAACATCACATCGGGAGCCTTCTACAACAACACTCTTTCACACATCATTTACGAGTTTTCCGTTGCAATTGATCCTGGTTTTGCCATCGACGAAACAGCTCAGCATTTAATCTATTTGCCGATTAACAGAAGCGAAATACACAACCTCACATTGCAAATTTTGAATCAAGACTCTGAACTTGTGAATTTTCGTGGTGAAGAAATCATCATTCGACTTGAGCTGAAACAACTACAATAATAATGGGTCGACTTGTATTTGATGAAGAAGCATAGAAGAGGTCAACCGCTCCTCGACCACAATTTTTTCTATGAAACCTCTCAAGAGATCACTCACGCTCTCAAACAGATTGTTTCTACAAACGCTCGGCTACCATGTCAACTCCTCAAATGTTCGATATCTTCCGCAAACCAAATTTTGATGATAGTGTAAGAGGCGAGGAGTTCCGAACCTATTATCCATACGTCAAGTCATTCGGCAACAATGATATCGTTGAAATCACCGTCAATCAAACAGATTGTTGGTTTTCCATAGCTGATTCCTGCATCTCAATCCAGGGACAAGTGGTGAAGACAGCAGGCAATGGAGATGTTTCTCTATTACCAAATGCTGGAGCTTTCTTCTTCGACAGTGTTACGTACGAGTTGTGCGGCAAGGAAATTGAAACCGTGAGAGACCCTGGTCACGTGGGTACAATTCGTGGATACTTTTGTTACGACCCCAACAGTTCAAAGGACCTATTCATAGCCGGGTGGAATTTTCCACATAAAGCGTATATGAATACCGCCGATAAAACTTTTCACATGTACATTCCATTGGGACATTTGTTTTCCATTTTCAACGACTACAAGCAGGTGATGTGTGGTAAACAAACAATTCGTCTGGTGCGAAGTCGTAGCGATAATGATTGCCTTATAATCACGGATGCTGCTACCAAGGGCAAAGTGACAATAAACAACATCGAACTCAAAGTCCGTTACATTTTTCCAAACGATGACGTTAAATTGGATTTACTGCAAGCCGTCAAAGCGGATTCCAGTATAATTTTACCGTTTCGTAAATGGGAGCTAAATGAGTTGCCTGCTCTCAAAACAGGTGCTACTCGTGAAATTTGGGCTGTGAAGACGTGTGCCGCACTGGAAAGCCCTCGTTACGTTTTCTTAGTCTTCCAAACGGATCGCCACAGCAACATCAAAGAAGATCCCACGGAATTTGATAATATTCACATTTCCAATATTCGCCTAAATTTAAACAGCGAATTTTGGCCTATGGAGATATTTGATTTAGATTTTTCAAAGAGTGATTACGGTGAGGCGTACAAAAGGTATACGGACTTTTATCCCAGCTTTGGCGGCGGCAAATACCCTCTACTGGATTATGTTGCATTCAAGACGCACACCCTATTCGTCATCGATTGCTCCCGACGTGAGGACACCATGAAATCCTGGACTGTAGATATTCGCCAGGATATTGAAAGCCAGACGGGATTTCCCCATAAGACCCGAGCCTTCTGCATAATTATCCACGTTTGCCTAATGGAATTTCTCCCACTCAGCGAAATTGTTCGAAGCTTATATTAGATCACTCAGTTGTTTAGAAAATCAGTTTCGGTACAGCTTTTCAACGGTTCACCATGGAAATTGCAATTGTCGACATTCAAGGTTTCGAAATCGAGGGAAGATTTGTTCCCAAAGAATTGGTAATCAAGACACGTAAACGCACAGATGTGTTTTGTTTAAACCACCCAAACCGTTTAACTATCTATTAGCAGCAGACAAAAGGCAAGTACGATATTTGGAAAAACGGCTACATGGACTCCACTACTCTGATGGCCACTACGATTTGAATACTATGAACGACATTTTGAGAATTTTCCTAACCAAATGCACACACATATATGTACGAGGCCATCAGAAATATGACTTTTTATTTATTTATCAAGTTATTTGAAGAGCTGAAAATTCACAATTTGAGAAAACTGCTTAACCAAGATGGAGAATCACACTATCACCTAATCAATCTGGAAAATTTCAAAGGCGCTGTTGAACTGGAACCTTCTGACTCTCCATGCATTTTTCACTGCCTCTGCAATGATCCAGTACGATGTGCAAAAGAAAATGTTGATGTAGTTTATTATTGGCTTCTGAATAGTATTTTACATAAATAAAACATTGTATATAACTATGTGTTTTAATTATTCATTCTTTTCCTTATACATTTCACAATTAATTTAAGTAATAATATTGTAATTGTAGAGAGTGTTACACAAATAAGTATTAGCACTTTGTGGAGCTCCTCTTGTAGGTTGGCATCACGTATAGTCATTGAGCTGTTCGATAGTAAAGTTTTTTCATCTTGGCAAGATGCTGCTGAAATCCAGTCAGTGTCATCAGAAAATATCAGCTTCAGTTTGAAATTTTTTGTTGTGTTTGACAGGCGAGCAAAATATACAGGCAACTGTCCATCGTTTAATCTATCTCGAGCCATCAATGTATAGTTGGAGCGGTTCAAACAGTTCCCTGAAGGGCCTACAGCCATGTCCTTGGTTCCTAAGGTATATTAACATACAAGACATTTTTCAAAATTAATGTGATTATTATAAAGCTTGATTTAAGTAAAGTCATTTTTATCGATCTGCATTCAACAGTAGTTGGTGAGACACTATGCTCATCTTGCACCTCGTTCGTTACTTTATTCTAAAAATTATTAGCAGACTACTAGAAACCATAACATCAAATTCTTGATTCATCTTTAAAAATTTTTCCAAGTCTCAAAATTATTACGCTTGGCCTTGAATCATCCGACAAAATCAGAGACTAGAGGAGTTGCCGTTCTTGCGCAGGTAGGCGCTTGCTTACGAAAACTATAGACTCGAAGGAGTGGACGTTCTCGCGCATGCAGGCTTAAGCAAAAGATTTTAAATTTTTTTACAGACAACAAAATACCAAGATTTTAAATTTTTTTACAGACAACAAAATACCATATGGGGGGATATCCAGCCCCAAATATCCAACCGAACAACGCCCAAAAACACGCGCCCGCGCAACGGGCATAACCTATACCTTTTCAAATAAACATTTCTCGATTAACCGCATTAGCGCAGTCGGTGGACACCTGACTTTGTAATCAGGCAAGTAGCATTCGATACCCGGCCAAGCTTTTTTTCTTTCTAACCACCACCAGCAACAACAGATGGCGTGCACCCTGCAACCTACAAAATAATGGCTTTCATTTATTAACAACAGATGGCGCGCACCTCTGCGACACACCCAAATGTCTTTCGCACACCCCTACGACCACCCCTAATATCTTCTTCTTCCCTATGGATTCTTCTTCTTATCCAAAAAACTACCAACAGCTCGGTAGCAGCTCCCGATGGCTGGTTACCTTTATGCCCACTTCCGGTCCAGAATCTGATTTAACTCAAGGCTTTATCATCGGTTTTTAGTTCTTTTAATTTGAGTTAAAATACAAAGATGTAAAGTTTTAGTTGTTTACATTAGTAGCATAAATAAAAAAAGTACTTTTATTTGTTTTAAAAAACACAATTACAGCTTTTTTTACAGTCAACTAAGTGAAAACCTGATATTTTTTAATAATTTGCATTTTTATCATACAAAGATAGGCCTATTATATGTGGTTAAAAAGCTCTTTCTATGTGCTATAAAATGACGCATAAATCCAATGTTGCGGCCACAACGTCAATCGAGTGGCCATAGTTGCTACCACACAAATATGATATTTTATCAAATATGTTTACAAGATGTCGAATATATTGCAATTTTTCGAAAACCACACTTTTGTTTTTTTTTTCGATATTTTGAGAAACTCTGTAGATATTTTAAATTTCGATACAGCACCTGATTGGGTTTGTAATAATGCAACTTTTTTCTCATATAAGCCACCCTGTATCTCTTGCCGTTTCGGAAATCCCTATGTAGTAGCTTTTATCTGGGACAGATGGTAGATGGTGGGGGCAACAAAAAGCATCCGACGAGGATGATCCCAAAAAAAGTTGTCAGCAGCTACCATGCTGCTACAGTTGTCGATTACTTTATTAGTAGAAAATTCAATAGTTATATTTACATAGCAATCTTAATGTATTCATTTTATGTCCCTCTAAAATAATAATAGACCTATTTAACATACGATATCTGGATAACTATAATAAGGCTGTTGAAACTTGTACCAGCATCATTTAGGAATTGAACTGTGAATAATATAAATCTTCTATAGAAATTTGTTTACTGTAACTTTGTCACAATTCATGCTAAGGTACTTTGTTTTTGTAAATAATTTATTAATGTAACTTTTGTCTCATTGTATCTTTGTTATATTAAGTCAGTTACCAAAAAATGAGCATTTGTTTAAAATTAGCACTAAATTTCAAAAGCGTATCATACTATTTCATGAAAACCATAGAGAGGTCTATTACAATATTTATATCAAGGATAAGCTATACGTACATTAGGGTGGCTCAAAAAAACAAATTATTTTTTATTTTCGAGTCTCGCGTGAAAATATGGTAGTTTACTATGTTTTAAGAACTTTTACGAAAGGACAGGTCGAAAAAAAATTTTTAAAAGGTCACTCCGAATTTGTGAAAAATTCCAAAACCGCCGAAAACTGGATTTTTTCTCGTCATGTCATCTTTTTTAGTGTAAAATAATATAAGGATTCTGAAAATTTTAAGTCAAAATTTTATTATCTAAACATGAATATTATCGACCTAAAAAATTTTTTTCTTGAATTTCACATATCAAGGAATTAATTTACAACGCGAGAAGCAGAAAAAAAATTTATGAATAATTTTTACAGGTGCAGCAAAAAATCATAATATTTTTGAAATTATTATTATTCAAAAATTAACATTCTGATTATATTCTCAGACTTTTTTATAACATTTTCAACTTTTAAATACAATAATAGTCAATTTTAGCATTGCTTCAATCGTCAATAATTTTAAACTTTTGTTTACTAAAGTATTTTTACATTATACTTAACATAAATAAATTGAACAAAAAATAATTTAAATGTAGCTAATAATTGACTATTATTGTATTTAAAAGTTGAAAATGTTATAAAAAAGTCTGAGAATATAATCAGAATGTTAATTTTTGAATAATAAATAATTTTAAAAAATTATGATTTTTGCCAATTACGCTGCACCTGTAAAAATTATTTATAAAATTTTTTTCTGCTTCTCGCGTTCTAAATTATTTCCTTGATATGTGAAATTGCAGAAAAAAATTTTTTAGGTCGATAATATTCATGTTTAGAGGTAGCTCAAAAAGATATAAAGTATTTACCTTGAAAATTTATAAAAATTCGGAGCGACCTTTAGATAATAAAATTTTGACTTAAAATTTTCAGAATCCTCATATTATTTTACACTAAAAAACATGACATGACGAGAAAAAAAATTGAAACAAAAAAAAATCCAGTTTTCGGCGATTTTAGAATTTTTCAAAAATTCGGAGCGACCTTTTAAATTTTTTTTTTCGACCTGTCCTTTGGTAAAAGTTCTTAAAACATAGTAAACTAACATATTTTCACGCGAGACTCGAAAATAAAAATATTTTGTTTTTTTGGGCCACCCTAACGTACATATTGTTTTAATTAATGACTACTAATGTAAAAGGGCCTTAATGTTTACTTTATAAACTGTTGAAAGATGTTTGCCGGAAAATAGTAAACAAATGCTAACCTATACCAAACTTCTTTCAATTATAACCAATGAGACGTAAATCTAGGCATTGTACGCATAGACTAAACGCCATACATACTCCGTTTATGTCCAGCACTCAACAGGGCGATTATGTTTGTTTACATTACAAGCAAAAATTTGTTCGGGGTGGGTTAATAATTTTTTTTGGGAGGGGGCTTGTATATATTTTTTTATTGATTAGGACTGCAATATTGATATTTTTGTTCATGTTATCTGCAGAAATTATGAAATTGTATAAATATAAAATTTATTCTAATGAAAAAGATAGTTAATTGGATAAAATTGAATCTTCAAACCCAAAATTCCAAAGTTGAACCCTCAGAACCTGCAGAAAAGCGGCATATTCGTTTGCCGAATTATCTGCCCACCGGTAAGTATCATATGATATACGTGTATGATATACGTAGTAATTCTAGTTTTACAAAAGGTCATTTAAGCAGTAAATTAAACCAGATTTTACGAGAATAAATAAATGTTTTAATACCTACTGTTACATATAAGTGATTAAGCCACTATTTTTTTTTTGTTATTGTGCACATATTTTAATGGATTTTAATATATTTACATTTGTGGATTATGTACGTAATTGTATGATTTGAAATGTGAATAACATCAGTCTTTAATTTAATGCCGCTTGGACGCTACTGGAGTAGGGATATTTGTAAACAAATATATCGTGTCTCTTTCTGTTTTTGACTTATTAACCGACTTCAAAAAGAAGGAGGTTCTCAATTCGTCTGTGTCTATATTTTTTTTGTTGTTTTTTTTATGTTTGTTCATCGATTACTCCGAGCGGCTCGAGGAATATCGACCGTTTTACTCAATCCTGTTTAGGGGGACAGCGAAGTGGTCCCATATTTTTTCATTAACATAGCTTGTACCGTTTCTTAGAACATGTGGAAAAACTATTTTTACTTATTCTCATATACTCTATGTCTTGGTGGAGGCGCGATATTATTAAAATTTGGAAAATTTTATTCGGAACGTGGGACAAATTGAAAATAAATTGGATTAGTTCAGGGATATCCCCAGTGATCAGGTATTTTTTTCAATAACTTAGCTTGTATAGTTTCTTAGAGAATGGGGAAAAACTTTTTACCAATTTACATATACTCTATGCTTTGGTGGATTCGCCGGTATTACAAGCTTTGATGGAGTTGCTGATATTAACTGTTCGGAACTAGGAGTAAATTGTGAATAAGATGAATTATTCAAAATAAATTTCAGTTAAAATGTATAAACAGTGTGTATTCATAAATCAAACGATTTCTTTTTTAATTAATAATTTTAAGAGAAAAAGATATTCTTAACAAACAGATTTACATTATCTAAAACGTAAACAGTAATCATTCCATATTACTTTTTTTAACTTGATTACAAATTAAAGTATCTTCAGTTCTGTTAAGATGTAATTTAAAAATAGATTGATCCCAATAAATGTCAGTTAATCAACTTCAAGTTGGAGGTTCTCATTTGGTTTATATAACAATGTGTCTTCATAAGTTGTACTCAAACGGAAAACGTTCTTATGAATATTATTTAGAGAAAAAAATATTTTTCATAATCTTTTTTTGTTGCAAAGCTTGCTTATAGTTTGACTTATAAAATGTGGCATACATTTTATCTCCATAAATTGACAGAAACGGCAGATATAGGGGAAAAACTACTACCGTTTTCGGTAATACATCGCATACACCAAATATTAGATACTTGAATCAGCTTAGCTTTCATTCAAAATTCGGAATATGCCAATATAACATGTTTCGCTTAACTTATATTTAACGTCTAATTTTAAAGGGTGTTCGATATTTAGAATAGGTAAAACTAAGAACTTAGTTGAATTACATGTACTTAAGAAATCTTCAAAAAAAATTATAAGGTGGTCCGTAAGTAGCTGCATATATACAATGTGGTTGAAATAAAGGGGAAGTCATACGGGGTGCTTCGCAAAAGATATATTAAGTGGATCATAAACAATTGTATATATCAGGTAATTGAAAAACGGGTGCAGTTGAATTATATTTAAGCAAGGTGGATAACAAAATGTTATATTGTTAGGGTCATAAGAAGTTTCATATACAATGTGGGTGAAATAAGGATAAAAAGGAATTATAATTATACAGGGTGGATAAAAATGAAAGTTATGTAAGCAGTTAGAATGATTGAATTTTCTTGAGCTATTATTAAAGAAATGAAATGGGTTGAAAAAAACTTGTTTATAAAGTAGTTCACAAGTTTTCAAATAACATAGGATGGTTGAAATATGTAGCAGGGTATGATTACAGCTATACGGAAGGTTTAAAAAATATTAAACAGGAATTTTATGATCCACAAGCAGTTTCACATACCCATGATGAAATATAGGGTGGGCTAGAATTCTAAGTATACAGAGTGGTGAAAAAATGTTATATTGGGTAGCCCATAAGTAGTTGCATGTACAAGATTGTTGAAATATAGCGTGGAGTAGAATAATAATTATACAGTGTGGGTAAAAAAAGTATAAGAATTTTGATATATAGGGTAGAGCATGAGTTGTTGCATATATGGAATACCTGAAATATGAGGCGAAGTGAATTTAGAGTTACACAGTGTGATTCAAACAAGGTTAAAAAAATTTGAAAATGAAGGATGGTTTAAATGAAGAGAAAATATATTTTATACTGAGCTTTAAAAAATTTGATGAAAAAATGTGAAATAGCGTAACTCATAATCAGTTGCACATATAGGATACTTGACATATAGAGAAGAGCAGAGGTAAGTAGTTTAATCTTTAAATATTGTTAAATAGGATGCTCCATAAGCAGTAGCAGTTTTGATAAAATTTCATGAAAATTAATGGATTTATATTTATACAGGGTGGTACAAAAATGTCAAACTGGTTGGCCGAAAAGTAGGTGTGCATACAAGGTGGTTGATATAGAGGATAGAGTTGAAATATAAATAAATAGTGTTGATAAAAAAAATTTTCTACGTTCTACATTATTTTTAAGATAGAACATGAGCTGTTGCATATATGAAATATCTGAAACATTGGGCAAAGTTATATTATAGTTATATAATATGATTAAAACATGTTAGAAAAAATTGCATATACTGGGTAACTCACATATAAGGTGGAAAGAAATTATATTTTCCAGAATGGTTACAAAATATCTCAAAAATGGTTATTTAGCGTAGTTATACAGGATGGTTAAAAAACTAATAGACCAGTAAGTTTTAATGGGTGACTAATTGGCAGCAAGATATACAAGATAGTTTAAATATAGATCGATGTTATAGCTACAGAAGGCAGTACTTAGAAATAATGAATAAAATTGTTATGTATGGTGACCAGCAATAGTTGCGGTTTGAGTAAAGGCAATATCGAAAAAGTTAATTAGATTTAGAAACTTCATCCAATTAAGCCATTGCATCACTAAATATTGTTAAATAAATAAATTAAAAAAAAACAAAAACCGACTTCAAAAGAAAATTAACTAAAAAACATGAAATAATTTATGCTAAAACAATTCAATACTTTTGTCGGTGCCAATTTAAACAGCGAAGTTGCGGCAACTCATCGATGTACTTCACAAACTATTTTAACTTTCGATTGGCACCGACTTGATAAAAAGTATTTAATTGTTTTAGCATAAATTATTTTATCCGTTTTAGTTAATTTCCTTTTGAAGTCGGTTTTTGTTTTTTTTTTAATTTATTAATTTCGAGACCATTTGACAGTTTTACAATTTATAAAATCAATAAAATTATTCTAAAAAAGTCGAACAACATCTAGAACTGCCTTTATGGGTCTTTATAGATTCGTTGTTCCTCTTTTTTTGAATTATTTTTATAATATACACTTTTTTAACCGACCTCCAAAAAGGAGGTTAACAATTCGTCGCCAACCTTTTTTTTAGTATGACCAGAGATTATTTAAAAACGGCTTGGGCAATTTTGATTGAATGATTGATTGATTTGATGACAGTTCAAATAATTATTTGAACTGTATTATATTAAGGAACATTACAAAAAGGTACCACATAATTGTCTATAACATGAGATTTACTGTTTTCCATAAAGTCTGAAAAAACAGTAAATACATTTCAGTGAATTTCCAAGCAAATGGAATATTATAAATTGTATTCTACAAAGATATGTTCTAGCTTGATTCTGTATATTTTTCTTTAACGTAAAACATACCAGTTTTCTGAAAATCGTAAAAAAATGTGCAAAAAAACTGTAAACATCAATGTAAATGTCAATTTTTTTTCATAAATATCTAGATACAATGTCAAGATATGCCATGAAGTATATCGTACAAGGTGTTTGTAATAGTTTTCATTTTGATTCATTTAAAGTCAGTTCCTTTTAGAGACGAAATTAAGGTACGGGGGCTAATAGTCGCGTGAAATGTCAGAAAATATTCCATCAGTATATCGAAACGAAAATTTGTTATGGCAGCTATCTCTTCTTTATGGTATACAGTTGTAGGTGTGTGCGTACGTACATGTGATATTAGTTGGTACATAAGCAGTTGCATACATAGCATGGTTGAATAGAAGGTGGAATTGAATTCGTTATTGGGTGGCACATAAGTAGTTGCGTGTACAAGGTGGTTGAAATAAGAGAGCAGCAAAGCTATAGTTATACAGAGTGGATATTTGCGTTAAAGGACGGATTATAATTACAGTTATACAGAAGGCTTCAAAAAATGTTAGATGGAGTAAAATTATTGTTATCCAGAGTGTATCAAAAATTTGTTATATAAGCATAATCAGTTAGGATATTTTAATTATAGGATGGGGTATAATATCATTGTAGACATGGTTTCAAAAAATTTTAGAAGCAGTTGCATATACCGGGTGATTGAAATAAAAGGTATAGTAAAATTATAGTCATAAAATGTGGTTAAAAAATGAGAACTGTGTTATATAAGGTAGACCATGAGTAGTTGCATAAATTGAATACTAGACATATGGGGCGAAGTAAAATCATAGGTTTACAGGAGTAATTTAAACAATAGAAAAATAGAAACAGTCAATACTGTGGAGAGGATTTATACTTATACAGGGCGTTTTAAAGATATCAGGACCGTTGCAATACTGTGTGGAATCGAATTATAGTTGTTCAATGAGGTTCAGACAAATAAGTTATATAGGGGTGATAAATTCACAGAAGCATATACAGTGTGGAGGCAATATGCAGTGCATTAGAGTTACATTTATAGAAAGTAGTCTAAATAATAAAACAAATAAAAAAAGTTAAAAAATGTTTGGAAAATATAGGAAAAGAATACAAATTAGAGAGGGGAAAGAAAGAGAGGGAGAGTGAGAGAGAGAGAGAGACAATAATACGCTAAAATTTTCAAGAGAATTGTACCTTAAATCAGATAAAAAAGAGATATGTCTGAAAATAGTGATTGATTGCACAAGGTTTCTAAGCTTTTTTTTTCAGTCAGCTGAATTCTGTTCTATTTTATATATAAATTAATAATTATCATTATTATACATCTTGCATTTTGTTAAATATGATAATTCACATTTTCACTTTACTAACAAACTAAATATGACATTTTAAATGATGCTGTCCCTTAATATGGTTACAAATTATGGTCTCTAGGTAAACGATTATTCTTCTGAGTATATTAAAGCTGAAAATTATGTAGAACATATATTTATCTACTAACTTTATTTGTTCATAGTATTCCTGATTTTTGATGATCGCTTGTTTTGTAGCCTCTTGTCATCGCTGATATAAGTGTTAAAAAACTTTCATTTTCCATCTAATTTCGCAATAAGCCTTATATGATCGTATTAATTCAAATACTTGTTGGTTTTACAATTTTAATATACATTTGATATGTATGAGAATTGCATTAATTTTTTTATAACTATAAACTCTTACAAAACGGTTTTAAACTGAGTTTCAATATTTCTGATTTTGTCATGCCATAATTTCATTTTTTTCTAATAATATTTTTGATTTTAACGCCCTATAATCACCATATCTTTAGTATATAAAGGTATTAAATTGGTCCAAAAACATGGAATTATAATCCACTTATGTATAGTAAAATCAAATTGAAATCAATACGACGCAAGAGTAAAGAAAATCAATTAAGAAAATAAATACCAGAATTTTTGTATATGACAGATTTTGAATTCTGTTACATATGTTATTATAGCATAGTGTTATTTTATTAGGAAATTTAAAATCGCACTTATAAGCCTAACTCTTCCCCAAATGTAATGTAATTTATTTAGGCGATGTGAAAGATCATCAGTAAACATTTTCCAACAATCCACTCGTCAAAATGATAAATAGACCTTTTTCCTTGATCAAAATCGATGTTTTCCTCGAACCCTTGGACTGTTTGGCAGTTGATGTGGGTAAATGCTTTGGTCTTTTAAATGCTTTTTTCAACGGTGGTGAATACAAGAATAACGTATTTAAAATGGGCCGTATAAATTATTCATTACCATACGATTGGCGCGAAATTTAGGGGAGAGATCTTTTTTGGAAAGTTTGAATGATTGTATGAGATTATATCAGCCCAATTTGAATAAATTTACCCTGATTTGATGTAAAACTAGGCTTGAAAGAAAAGTTTTTCAGGCGATTAATTTTATACATTTTGCCTCAGACGGAATAATTGGGATTGGTATATCACCATTTTCATCTTGTTAATACATATTTGCATTTGTTTAGGTTGTCACTCATTCCGCATTTCATGACACATATCAGGGTACATTAAAGTTATCATGACGTGACTAATACATTCGATTTAAATTTTCGGTTCCAACCTTTATTTCTACAACCGAATGCATTTTTTGTACACTATTAAGTATTGGTAGGTGTGAGTCCATTTATACATGGTGTCCAAGTAGTAAATCCCAAATCACAATCTTTTAAAATATATAATTTTATTCTCAAAAAAAATTTTGTTGTTGACAATCTGACTACTTTCGCAGTTATAAATACTCTATCCTCAGAGTAATAGCTACAAAAATTAACCCTTTTATTCAGAAAAGAATCTATTAATACATATTACTTACATATACACAATGTATACCAACATGTCAATTATAATAAAGCTTATTATTATTATGATTTGGAAATTTATCAAGTTCAAAAACCAAAAACAGTCTAAGGATCGCCTCACTGGCACAAACTGTTCTAGGATTTATTTCTTATTCAAAATTAAAGAAAGAGATATACAATATATGGGTACATCCAAAAATTACGTAAGATGAATTCTGACCGTTTTCTGACCCCCACCCACCCTCATGTGAGCAACTGTAAGATATAATTTCATTACCCACCCACCCCCATTCCTTACGTAAGATAATATTTTTTCAAATTTCTTCATTTTAGGGATACACATATTGTATAATGTAATATATCTATTTTAACAATAAAATCTGTATCTCATAATATTAATGAAATAACATACTTTCATTACCAATATTTCATTTTTACTAAAATATATTTTTATTATTAAAACATTTAAGAATATATAAATATGGATACTGACTGACTTCGAGAGTTTTCCTAGAATTAGACCGTTAGTTGTTTACGACTAAAATATTTTTTTATATTTACATAAAGAAAATTGAAAATATTAAGTCTTATATTATGTAAGTACATGCATATAATAAATAAGCGTTTGGGTATGTTTTACTTAATTAATAGTAAATGTTATAACTATATTTATATTTGAAAATGATTAATCAAGCAGAATAAAAAAGTGCTATAGATATTGATAATAGTTTATTTAGACATATAAAACTCATAAACAATGAAAAAACTTTTTTTAAAAATTTTTACTTAAAATTAATTTAAAACACCCACCTACCCCCACATAAGATTTAGTAAGATATTAGCAGACACCCACACACCCTAAAACGTCTTACGTAATTTATTGACGATCCCTACATATATGACAAGACAACTGTCAATTGTAGACATGAAACGACAACACAAATGCAAATACAGAACAACTAGAGCGTAGTCATATTATTAAAATTTACCACACCATAGATGAAGCAAATACAATGGATATAATGACATTAGAAATTATACAAGATGCTGTATCCCATATGGAAACATACCTCAAGTAATTATAATATGTTTGTTTCTATATCGTAACCGAATATAACGATGGGTAATCGAGATTTAATTCTGTGAGTATTCAGACTATTTTTTCTAAACGACCTAGGAATTTCCAAATGTTCCAAAATAATACATAAATATCCTTTATTAGTTATATGTAAGATCTTACCCCATGAGAGCAATCAAAATGGTGGTTATTCTCCAATAAGTGTTTTGCAATTTGGGAAAAACCAGATGAAATATTATATTTAAGACACCTAAGATGTTCATTAAGGCGAATTTTAAAGCAACTGAATGTTCGACCTATATATGACGCTCCACAAGTGTCATTAGTCAGCTTATACAGCCCACTTCTATCCATCAAATCACTGGGGTCTTTATTATTTATTAAATTGAACGTAAAATGTGTTTCGTTTTGAAAGAGATTTTCAAGTATGGTTTGAATATATTTGCATATTCATAAGAAATATTTCCAAAAAGGGCAATGATCTGTAAGGTTTTTATATTTCTGCATGGTTGTTAATCGCCCCATGTGGTAAATATACTGAAATCTCCATGAACATATTTATGTGTGTAGATAATAACTTGTCCACCACTGATTGGTTAAACTCATTTAGGACCGCAATTTGTTTAATAATACTAAGCTGATTTTTGAAATCTTGATCATGTTAGAGGAATGTTAAGAAGTCAATGCATATAGCTATGAAAATCTGCCATTTTATTTGTATAGGGTGACAAGAGTTATTGTGTATGAGTAAACATTTATTAGAGGGTTTTCTTTATATGTTGTATACTATTTCAATGTATATCATCTTTAGTGTGAGGTCCAAGAAGTTTATTGAATATTGTAGCTCTAACATAAACTTTATATTTGCATGCAATGGATTTAAATAATCTAAAAACAAATGTAGTTTTCTTGTGTGCCATTCCAGTTGAAGATATCGTCTACATATCTACGGTAAGTTTCATATATTGACAATAAGTATTATTGTTGTTGTTGAGGTAAGTTCTTTCAAAAAAATTCATAAAATTAGTAGACGTGATAAGGGTGAGCCCATACATAGACCATGGGTTTGTTCATATGCATTATTGTCAAAAATAAAAAGTTTTGTTTAAACATACATTTACAAGTCTCATGTATTCTGAAAATTCAGATGCAGAGAGTATCTTATATTTTTTTACAGGAGTACTTAGAAATAGCAACTCTGTAATTAATTATTTTTTCCCAAAGGAGACATCAGATACTATCGATATACATTGATACGCACATATCACATTAGTGCTGCTAGTGTATCTTAAATGTGAATAGATAATTCGTTAGGAGAGCAACGGAAATAAAATTGTGAAAGAGAGGATCGTTCTTTGTTATAGCTATTTATAAAAAAATCATTATTACTTCGAAATATATGAATCGCTGCTAACAGTATAAGTATGTAACTATCACCTGTAAGCACTTGTACATAAAATAAATAAACAAGATGAACACATAATGTCTGAACAACGAAGGGAAGTAAATAACAAATCGACTAAAAGTAATATATAGTCTTGTGTTCAATAGATATTAAAATCTCAAAAATATACTATAATCTTAGTGATATTAATTTGCAAATTATGTTTTTTTGTTTTTTGTACTATAGTTAATTTGACTATTAAAAACGTACTGTGTTATTTTTACAGTTATGTTTTTACTTCTGTCGGTAGTCTTCAATGACTACATACCATTGAATTCAATTTCGTAATTACAGTTATAAAAACTAATTCTAATAATAAAACAGGGATATTGAGCCTATTAATGAAAGCCAACAGTGCATATTGATTTATTTGTATATCATGTCCTAGTGTTTTCGAAAACGGTTTTAAGAATTTTGACGAACGTGGTAATTGGTCAGGAAATAATTGTAGAAAACGCACCCTGTACAATTATAATATATTATGTTCTATAATTACCTTAACAAGGTAACATGTTAGAGAAACCTGCACATGAACTAATGTGCGGGCTTTTAGGCAAGTAAGTTATAAATTAGTTAGTGCATGGTTGGCAAGGAATGCAATTAGCACATATTGGTATTAGTATTTGTTGGTAGGTAAATAAACATTTTTGGTAGTGACAAATAAAAACAAATTAATGCATTTCATAATTTTGCTTATTCCTTGGGTTTTCTCTCCTCTAAAAATTTTTTTCCTGCAGCGGAAAAGTATATACATATGGATACTGAACATTGTATATGGAGGTCAAAGTGTAGTAAGGCAATTTCGTAAAATTGTTCAGATTATTGTCTGCTCGTACAGAAATTATTCCTCACAGTTATTCTGAGAGATAAGTATAAAACAAAGTATACAATACATTACTATATACAGGAATACTGGTTGAACATTTTGTAGATATCTCTTTCTCTCAGAAATACTGTGAGGAAAAATTTCTATACGGACAGCCAGTAATCCGGGCAATTTTACGAAATTGCCTTCATATACCTTGTTCTTCATATATAATTTTCAAATACTTATCTGTTGTAAGTAATTGAGGAGAGAAATTCCAATAAATAGGCAAAATAATTCAAGATCTCCGCAACAATCTTTTCGAAATTACTTATAGAAAAAGAAGTTCTTTAGTGAAAATTCTAATTTAGTACCGGCTACAGACTATTTCCGGGAAGGGGCCTGAACGTCAATATGGGTAGTTTACTCGGAGTTCACGGGTAGGGCAGTTTCACGATCGGAGTCGGTATTTTGCCCCGTGACAAAGAGCTCGCGCCTTGTTCACGCGAAGGCATATCCACATTCTTGACGTCGGGTCATGCAGTTTCTATACATCTGTTTCACAGCAGGTTTTGCATTGGAATGTGTTCGCAGTGAACATATAGGGGCTGTTTAGACAAATTTGTTAACGAAACGAATTTACGTTGTGAGTCCGCGTGGCAATAGTCTGTAGGCCGCATAGCAAGTCATATTTCCCTATTTTAGGTGCGTAATTGGACTCTCTTGTTTCTGCTTTGGTACTTGTTCATGCGAAGGCACATTCTTGACGTCGGGCGGTGCAGTTTCTGTACATCTATACTTTGTTCTTCATATACAATTTTCAAATACTTGTCTGTTGCAAGCAAACATTTTGAGCAGAGAAAACCCAATGAATAGGCAAAATAATTCAAGACCTCCTCAACATTACTTAATGCATATTATCTTGGGAAAAATTTACTTTATATGGCAAGGACCCTTCATTTTTGACAAAACTCTGAATTCACGAGAGATGCTTGATCGCCCCCGTATTTTTATCTAAAGAAAGATTTCAAGATGTGCTTCCTTGAGTTGTATGCGCAGAAAGAACACGTGAATCCAGAAAAAGTACCACCCCGTAGATTTTCATCACCGTTTCTGTAATCTGATTATGAAAATAATTATAATAAATGCTCTAAAATTGAGATATCTCTTTAGTATTTATAAGAAAAAAACTCAAAAAATCTGAATATTTCAACACCTTGTACATCGATAAGGAAGCGTTTGCGGACATATGTTCATAGGAACTTTTCGTCATAAAATGACTCGAGGAAGCACATCATGAAATCTTTCGCATTTATTCTTTTACACCCTGTATATGCCCGAGAAATAATTTCCAAATATAATAAGAAATAATTATCCTAATAACTGTTTTTATTTTATTTGTTTGTAAAATAAAATTACCCTCTTATATTAGCTTGGCTTTCAATGGACAGAAAATAAAACCAACATGATCCGTTGTGATGTTCCAATAAATGCTTTCTGGACATTACATTTTCTTTATCCCATGGCAATCTGCATTGCTGGCAGATTTGGGATGACCATCACAATAGTCAAACAGCGGAAATAATGCACCGGTTGTACGAGACGTTTATCAATAAATACTTGTAAAATACGATCACTAAACAATTCGCCATGCTGGAGCTGCTCGGTAGAAATTCAGCTCAAATAGATAATCGAACATTTTTGTCGGGGAACGAAGGGCGTTTTGCAATATCTACTAATAAAAGCTAGACGGTTTATTGTTACATATTGCATAACCAATGTTTTTTTAACTGTATTTGAAATTATTTCAATATTGTAACATTTTATCTTAAACATATTGGCAAGAGGTTGTTTTAATATTCAAAGTTCACAGTTGCAATTAGTTTTATTTTTTTTTTTCTGAATTTGTTGATTGATATGGTGTAATATATCAAGGAATAAGTTAGGAGTCACTTAGTGTTGCATATGACCCAGATGTTGTTTACCATTGAAAGGTTATTTATTGCTGAGCGACTACAACAAACAACAAGTGCTACTAACAAAATATTTAATTTTCTCAATGAAGACAAACTAGAAGTTCATCTAATTTACAATCTTTAAATGTTTTCATACATTATAGAAAACAAAATAGACGTTTACACTCTCATAAATATGTTTATAATAATGACTATAAAAATGAACCATGTCTGTTTTTTTTCCACAGAGCTATAGATGAAGATATCTCATTTATTCAGTATCTCGCTCAGCTAGCTAAATTTCATAACAGTGGTAAAAGGGTAAATGAATAACATCAAGAACAGTCAGCAGTCCTGGTAATTTTACAAAATTGCTTTACTACACATTATTCTCCATATACAATTTTCAAATAATTATCTGTTGCAAGACAAATTTTGACTAGATAAAACCCAATGAACAAGCAAAATAATTCACGACCTCCTCAACAATCTTTTCGAATTTATTTAAGGTAATAAATGTTGAGATAGACAAATCAGGGAAGAAGTTTAAGCAGCAGTTACTGTAGTTTATATACTCGTAAAGATCTGGAAAATCTAATTGGAAAAATTAACTAAGAAATTAATAGTATTAGTATTTTATATTCTCTTAACACTTACTGAGGACCTGTTGTGCAAGCCACCTTTAGCTATAGCTGTAGGAGAAATTTTTAACATACCTGAAAAAATTTCAACACGTTAATATTTCCTAATTATAATATATATAATACTTAAATGTAGAGCATATTTAGTAAGATATCACAACCTAAATGTAATTTGGTTTTACATTGTAACCTCTTTAATGTGTGTAATATATTATTTAATATTTACTCCTATTATCTTGTAAGATTTAATGTCAGCGAGTTTGAGTTGAACTATACCAAATACGTGATATGAAAGTATTAAAATACTGTTTAGTATAAAAGAAAACTTTGCTCATATTTTTTAATATTGTTACAGATTACTGGGTTCAAATTAAAGTGTTCTTCTAATTACTGCTCTTCTGTCTCAGAACACTTCCTTAAATATGTTTTATCTTTCTCTAGTTTTATAATTATTTGATGTCGACTCTCATGGAAAGATGTGTCGAATACAAGCGACTCATGTTGATGTATGGAGATTTTAATAGGCCATTCGTTTCAGTTGACTAACAGAAAATTTAGAAACCCACGTTAAAAGCTGTGTAGATCAGAGTAGACAATAATAAACATTTAAAGAGAGGAATAGAGATACACCTTCTTTCTTCTACGCTGTTTATTCATACATAAATTGTGGGGATTACAGGAACCACTAATCATAGAAATTTAACCATTTTTGTTTCGCTGACATTATCCAATTAGCAGTCATTGTGATTAAACTATGCCACAGAAGTAATTGGAGGTTTGCAAAAGTAATTTAAAAATAAATATTTAAAAACATAGTATCTGAAAACCAAAAACCTAGATAATGCAAATCTGTACAAATAACAGAAAGTGCATCCTTCTTGTAATAATGGCGCAGAGATACTAACAATGAGTAAAAACAACCACCAGAATATTGAACATATGTAACTTAAACTGTTGGTAATTACCATTACAGCCGAAGCCTCCAACAGAACCATCAGAATGAACACAAGAATGAAGAGATGCAATCGATATCATTCTATGGAATGGAATAATCCTGGTCACATGGACAAATAGATTTATAAAAGAACGGCTTAGAGCAGAAGCATGCCAAACCCAAAAGATGGCAAATTACAATAGAGGCTTTAGTCTAGAATTGGGCAAGGTGGTTGCAAAGATTTCATTATTTATTTTGCAATGAAAATGTAAGACTTTTTCTGCAGTTAATACTAGATTTAGAAATTTACAATATGCCCTTGGCAGATAGACTATATTTGCTTGTTATCCAGTGCATATCCCATCATTTAGTAAATTTGTTGGTTATCATGTCTAAAGTAATATCATTCCAACAAATGTTAACATTATAGAAATTCGAAAAATCTAGAACTGCTGTACATAAAGAAGAACACACCACAAAAAGGAAGTCAAAAGAGTCGGCTTCAATTTTATGTAATTACAGCGACCACATTGCTTCTAGGTTTGCAGAATTCAACGGTTCTTGGTTGCTGATAATTGCGGCTGAAATTAGCAATCAATGTGTCGTATTGAACAACCCTATATTGGAATTGTTTGTTTCCTAGGTTGTCCCTTATGACTTTTCTGGGGGTATTCTTGAGCGATCACCAAAAGCAGTCTTGATATTGCAGTCTTGGCCTTGCAAAAAAACATCAACAACCCCAATACATTAATTTCAGTTGTAAGATTAACACCAAGACTGAATTGACAAGACCAAAGCGTAGATCGAGAGTGGAAAAAGAAGATCAAATAAGCAAAGACGAAAACTCATTACTCCAGAAAAGTTTGTAAATACCTACCATTTAGCAAAATGCATTAACAACATCTCATAAATACTTTTTAAGGGATTTCAAAAAAGGATGAGGTTATTAATTCGGAATCGTTAATATGTATGCTCATTGAGTACTTTATAACCGCTTTTAAGTTTCCATAATTCAACTTTCTTGTGTTAAGAAATGCTTCACGGCGTACCCTAAAATTTCCTTTAATGTGAGATATCGTATTTCAGTAAATAGGAAAAAACACGTATTATAAATGCCGTTCAATTAATCTCCACGGATTTCTCTGACAAGTCTTAGTCAATTTGAATATTGAAATTATGTTATATTAACAATAATCCAGAGATTATTTCACATGTTTTAGTATAACGTAAAACTTAAAATTTACTGAAACTCCGAGGAATAATTGTAAAAAGTAATCCAAGTGTTTTATTGTTATTTTCCTTTGGTACAGATATAAAGAAACCGAAGACGAAACAATGAACTGTATTAAAGTGGAAAGTAGTAAAAACGAAAATGACCAAAGATGATTCACAGAATTTCAGCAGTTAATAAGAGCTTTTAGTATAAATGTTAACAAAAAAAAATCAAATAATAAACCTTGTCAAATATTTAAATTTACATCTTGGAATTGTATCTTTTTAATCCGTAGTTTCTTAGCCATGGACAACGGGGTCTGATCTAGACCCCGAAACGTTTGGAATCTACAGCAATTTCCTTTAAACTGTGGTGTTATTTCCCAATAAACACTTAGACGTTAACAAAAGGATCATCCTGTTTGTTAAAACAATTAATACTAACAAATAATGTATATCAAAACAAAAATCAAAATAATAATAGTTATTTATCAGATTATTTGACGATGATCCTAAATGCCTGGACAATGAAAAAGCACAATTAAGTTTTATATAAATTTGAGTTATAATAAAAATAAATAAACTTATGTGTTAAGACATCTGATATCTACATAAATATAAAATGATTTTATAACTAATGCCACTTGAGATTCTGCAGCAAATAACGTCACCAAGCATACATATTTTCTTAATTATTACTTACAATGCATGACAGTTAGAGGTTCAAATACATTAAGGAACAGAGGTTCCCAGTTTAGTTAATTAATCCTCTACTACTAAACTCTTGACTAGTTTCTATATTCGCTGGCGCAGACAATATTGTCCAGGGCAAATTCTTAAATTAAAACGCTTTATACAAGAATATCATTACTTGTATGTAAGCTAAATTTGTCAAAAAAGGTAAAAGAATGCATGCATCAGAAAAAAACAGTTCTATTTACGACATTCTTTAAATCCTTTCGAAATTTTCCAGAGCTATTTCGAATGGCCTGTGCGACGAACAACAGAAACTAAAAAAATAAAAACGAAACTGTCTCCACATAGTAGACAATATATCACGTAAAGCTGTCCAAACAAACTTCCGCCCTCCAAGCACTTTTTCCTCCACAAAATAATTAATGAGGCTACTGCATCCGGTCAACTCGAACAAGTAGTGCGATCATTGAGATAAATCTGTTTTAAGTTGCGTTCATTTTATAGCTGCCGTGTAGTTCCAGTTCGCTTTCTTAATGAACATCGTATCTGGAAATATCCTTTAGTGTAATAGGGTGTACTAACAGTTTATTTTCCTGTTCGAATTTTTCAATTAGACTTCTACCCACTTAAGTCGTTTCTGTTTATTTCCTACTTAATTCCTTCCGTATTTACTGGTGAAATATATACGCTTGATGTGCGCTGTTTAATCATTTGTGAAGAATCTGAAAATTTACTGCACCAAATTTTTCTTTTTCAGCTTTTTGTTCCTTGTTTCTTTGTTTGCTACTGAAAGGATAGTCATTTACACGGACATGAAATATGACTTTAGTCAGCTTATTGGATGATTCCAATAAATACTTCCCAATTTCTATTTTCACCGCTATGGTTGAAGTGACACATTTTAAAGAATGGCTAAGCGGAAAATATCGAGAAGTATATTAACAGCATAAGTTATAGAAATTTAATAGGCAAAATACAAGATAGTCTATCAGTAACACTGACTTCGTTGTAATCCAGAATACATACTATTACGATCTGAGATTTTATAAAATAGCAGTTTTAAAAGTGGCAACTTATTTACTCTCTAACCTCTATACTAAATTTAATATGACTAACACAGGCATACTAAGAACTTTATTTCTAACGGCATTCGAGCTTCTTTAACGGCAACTCTAGATATACTAGAACGTAGCTCCAGCCGTTTTCATTGCATCTGGACTTACATATATGAACAGGTCTCGTTCGCTCTCGTAGCAGCAGGACTTCCTCATGCCAGACTGGTTCTAAGTTGACTTATGGCCGAAGTCATAGAAAACTACGACTCCGGCCATGAGTCTACCTAACAACCTACCTGAGCTACGTAATACTGCTTCTTCCATGTCTGATCTTTCCAATTCGACGAATGTGTTCTTAGGTATAATGCCAGTGGATCCAGTTGCACAACCTACATTTTGGCTTCCGGCTTCCGTCGGATACGGTATACGATCCTTTGAGTGACCTCGTAATGAGGTTGCCATGCGGCATAATCTTTGATGATTTAACTCTCTTTGATGGAAACCAGTAGAATTCACTATTATATCCAATATCGTCTTCATTATATCACTTGCTGATTTCTTAGCACTCTTTCACAGTTGTGATAATATTGTTGATATTTTTCTTATGGAGAATAAAATTATGCATAAACTAACAACAATTGTTTATAAAATAATTTATACTTAAAAAAGAACCGACTTCAGCTGACTTAAAATAAAAACCGTTTAGAAACTGTGAGCAATCAATCACTATTTTCACAAATGTCTTCCTTTTTATCTGATTTAAGGTACAATTCAATTGTAAATTTTACCGTATTCTTATCTCTCTCTCTCTCTCTCTCTCTCTCTCTCTTTCTTCCTTTCTCCTTCTCCCTCTCCAATTTGTATTCTTTGTCTATATTTTCCAAATGTATTTTAACTTTTTTATTTGTTTGAATGAATATATATTAAATATATATATAGTAGTTGATAACTGATCCCTGCCGGGATCGATGGTAAAATGACGACGTTTCGGCAGAGTCACTACGAGAATTATGCGAACCGACCTGAAGAAGGCAGATGTGACTCTGCCGAAACGTCGTCATTTTACCATCGATCCCGGCAGGGATCAGTTATCAACTACGCGGATGAATTCTCGGAAACCACCTAAAACATTTAGTGCCCGCGAAAACTTAAAAACAAATATATATATATATATATACATATATATATATATATACATATATATATATATATATATATATATATATATGTTCTGAGAGGCTTCCGCGGTCATTATTATGAACTAAGCTAGGTTCCGGGTGAGAACCGCGTCTGAATTTATTGAATACTCGACGTTTCGACTCCTGCTTCGGAGCCATTATCAAGAGACTCTCTTGATAATGGCTCCGAAGCAGGAGTCGAAACGTCGAGTATTCAATAAATTCAGACGCGGTTCTCACCCGGAACCTAGCTTAGTTCATATATATATATATATATATATATATATATATATTATGTGTATATATATATATATATATATATATATATATATAATGTAAGAAAGGTTTCGGGAAGCAGCCTTTTATGAGCGATTTTATAAAGAAGTGAAATACACTTTTACTTTGCGAAAGCTTTCGAAATACTTTAATTTCTTCGTCAGTCTTTTGACTACAAACAAAATTTATTATTATAATATGTGAGATAAATTTTTTAAATACTTACATTAAATTGTGATTGTAATTTGAAAAAGAGCACAAACATAGGAATTATGAAATTAATAAATTTGATGTAACAAAATTTTTTTTGAGTGACATTGATAGCAAAACTGGAAATGAAGTTATAATCAAAATTAACATTACTATGGTGAGTAGAATAATGTATTGTTACTATGAAACTTAATTGTTGAAAAGTGTATTTCACTTCTTTATAAAATCGCTCATAAAAGGCTGCTTTCCGAAACCTTTCTTACATTGTATTAGCCAATTCAGCCGTTACTCAAACAATTTATATATATATATATATATATATATATATATATATATATATATATATATATATAACTTATTGGTCTATCATTTTCTGAATCACCCTGAACAACTATAATTCAATTCAATACAATATCACAACGGTCCTGAAATCTTTAAAACCACCCTGTATAAGTATAAATCCTCTCCACACAATTGACTCTTTCTATTTTTCTATTGTTTAAATTATTCCTGTATACCATTATTTCGCCCCATATAGTATTCCATTTATGCAACTGCTCATGGTCTACCCTATAAAATAAAATTCACCTTTTTGAGCCACACTTTATGACTACCTATTTTACCATACCATTTATTTCAACCACTCGGTTTATACAACTGCTTCTACAATTTTTTAAACCCATGTCTATAATTATACTCCGTCCTGTGTTATAATTCAAATATCCTAACTGTTTATGCTTATATAACAAATTTTTGATACACCCTGAATTACAGTAATTTTACCCTTACTTCAAACACCTTGTATAAGCAACTACTTATGTTCCAAACTATATAACTATTTTAAATCGCCCTGTATAACTGTAATTCTACTCCAATTTATATTTCAACCTTCCTGTATATTCAACTACTTCTGACAATTTTTAAAGCCTTCTGTATGTATAACTGTAATTATTTTCCGTCCTATAATGCAAATATCCGTACAACTCTAGTTTTGCTCTTATTTCAACCACCTTGTATACGCAACTACTTATGTGCCACCCAATACAATATTTTTAGAAACACCCTGTATAACTAATTCAATTCCACCTTATATACAACTGCTTTTTTACCACCTAATACCACACGCACGCGCGCACACACCTACAACCGTATACCTTCTAGAAGAGTTCACCGACATATCTAACAAATTTTCGTTTCGATAAACTAACGGAACATGTTCTGCCATTTCACGCGACTACAACTTCGTCTCTAACAGAAAGTGACTTTCAAATGCATCAAATTGAAAACCATTAAAAACACCCTGTACGATATACTTTCATGGCATATCGTGACATTTAAAATAGATAGTTATGATAAAAATTTGACATTTACCATGATGTTTACATTTTTTGTGCATATATTTTTCCGATTTTCAGACAAATGGTATATTTTGCGTTATATAAAAATGTATGGAATCAAGCTGGAACATATCTTTGTATAATACAACTTATAATTTTCAAATTGCGTGAGCACTTTTAGAGAAAACAGTGAAGATTTTCTAGAAAACCGTAAATCTCATGTTATAGACTTTTCTATAATGTTCCTTAATATAATGCAGCTAAAAATCATCAAAATTGCCCCAGCCGTTTTTGAATAATGACCCCACATACATAAAAAAAGTTGCATACGAATTGATAACCTCCTCCTTTTTGGAAGTCGGTTAAAAATAGTTTGTCAGTTAACTTAGTTTACAAAAACGTTATCGCTACAAAATTAACTCTTATTTAATTTTCTATGTGAGGCACTAGTAGTAAATGCTTCTCTCTGAGATTCTTATACCACGAATGTACATATAACTCGAATCAGATAGAAAGTTATTTCCGAAATATCAGAGCTAAATTATCTAAATACTTAATGAAATAATATCCGCACCGTTAAATTGGTGTAGCAGTTCTAATGAGCAAAAATGCACGGCAAACGTTTTAGTTTCTGTTTTCAGCTTAAATATTTATAGAAAATACAACATATTCTAAAACATGTGAGTTTTTATGTTGATATCATATGGTGAAGCCAGTACGCTAGAAGTGTGATAATTGAGATAAATGTGTTGCATCTGCAATGTTCCGTATTTATACTTCATGTTAAAAATTAACAAATACATAAAATATACAATTTTTCGTGAGGCTCTGTGACTTTTAGCCAAAAACTATTGAGAATTTATTGGTATAAAAAGATGAGATAAATCTAATTATCCTATAAGGGACATCTGTGAATTTTTTTAACCAATTCCAATATTTTAATTGTATTCTAGTAAGTTAGATTCAGAGGTAATTTCATAGAATTTTGTAAGATGAAAAACATAGCTTTTTCAGAAAATCGAAAAAATCTGCACTAAAAAATAAGCAAATCAGTTAAATTTTTTGCACAAATCTCTATATTCAAATGTCATATGAGAAAACAATTATAAATTACACAGAGTTTTCTTAATTGTTTTCAGGTCCATTTATTTTTGTGGGTTCGGTCTATACCGAACACACAGATACAATATATACCAAGTGACAACATTAAATTCCCTACATTAGGACATTTTTTAATTAGTATATTGCTGACACTGTTTCTAACTTTCGACATGACAAGTGTTAACTACATAAACTGTCACCGGTTTATTTTGATGTTTGACATATTTTACCTATTGTTTGATATCTCTCTCTACGACTTATGATTGTATAAAAGTATCTTTTGCAAAACAACACAATGCTGTTGCGCAACAACACTTTGTTGTGATGGCACATATCTCTAATGCTACTTATATAAAAATGGGTCCTGGATGGTAGTTGTTTTGAGCAATTTATTGCTGAATATCCTGATGTAGAATAAAATGCTATTAAAATATTTTCACAACACTGAAATAGAATTGTCAAGAGGTTTACAGACGGGATATGTACTAAAACCTGAAAAAGCTGTATCATTATTAATATACAAGGTGTCATACAGAATTTTTAGGAGAGAATGGAAACCAGTCTGAATAAATCTATAGAGAAATTAGCAGCTCAAACAGGTATAGTGCTTTTTTAAATAATTACATAATAACTTTTGCAATTATGGTAGGTCTTTCTTATGGAAGAGCACAAACAGCATTGAAAGACATTACACATGTATACTTATAAAATGTCTTACATCAACACTTAAAAGACTAAAATTTTTAACATTGATAAAACTATTATTTTTGGTTTAGCCTGTCAATTAGAGATGGAAATTGTGATCTAACTTTTTGTTCTTATGAAGCATTGTTTCACTTATAAGATGGATTGTATTCAAATAAAATTTATAATAATATATTTCTGCTGAATAAATCTTTAATTCTTAACAAGTATTTTTATACTGTAGTTTTTTTTCTATATTATTAAAACATAACATTGTACAAAATATTTTCTCATATTCTTATTTATTTTATTACATTACAGTACATCAGTGATTAAACTTACAGAATTCTGTAACAGTTATTACAACATTTTAAGCTAAATATGTTAATATTATACTAATTTACAGTAACAAAATATATTGTAGCATATATCAGAATTTGTTCATAATTAAAAATTCAGAGAAACCACTCTTTCAGTTTTATTGTCTATCCCCCTTTATGCGATGTTGATTATTATACTTGTAGCAGTGTACAAAGAAGTTTTCTCCTTATCAGGAAACTTTAAGACAACGCCTTCCAGCACAATAATGGCAGACAGCACTGTTTTTACACTTGCTAGGACTATGACCATAACAATTTGTACATTAATTTGTGTCAAAATTAAAAATAAAAAGCAGATTATCACGATAATTTCTGTCCTTCATGTTATTTATCAAGATTGCATCATCAGATATTCACATATATCATTCCACTAAAATAAGAGTTAACTCCATTGAGTTAACTCTTATTTTAGTTCTCTTTTAATTTTCAAATTCAACATTTATCTGCACCTTTTGAACAGAGCTTAGTTTTTGCAGTTGATTAGTATTATTAGTTGATTGCCCTTAAGCTGATTATCACGTGATACATATTTCTTTCTCAAATATGATTTTAATTTGACAATAGATTATTGTTTTTTCAGTCCAATATTATAATCCTTAGAGGTTCTCTGGTATCAAAGTCAATCTGTTGATTTACAACAAGTTCATACTCTTTATTTTTACATAAGAAAACTTTACTTTTTAAGGTTCCTATATACAATATACGGATACCCTTATAATATCACTCCGCGTTTCCCTCTCTTCCACATTACAGCAATATTCTCCAACACTACTGGACGAAAAAGGTTGAAATTTGGTATTAGTGTTTAATTTGTTGACTCGATCAGGAGTACATATCGAAAATGAAGAAATTATGAATTAGGGCTATATCTGGGGTGGAAAACTAACAAAATCGGTCATTCCTCCCCTTTATCTCCGAAATTATAAGAAGCTAAATATAAAAAGGAATTAGAGCTATAGGGCCTCACCTGAATTTTACCGAAAAAATAAGGAGAAACATCTATTATTAATTTTGGGGGGCAAATTACAGAATTAAATGGAAAATATAAAATTAAAATTGTTTCTAACACACCATCTAAGATATCAAATGAAAGGGCTCATTATGGAGAAAACAAATATATTTTTTTCATATTTTTAAAATAAATCATTTTAAAAGTATTAACAACAATATAAAAAATTTTACCAATTCCCCTACCTTATTTCCGAAACTATAGGCCGTAAAATTTTGAAAAAAAAATCAGAGATATAGGGCCTCACCTGAAATTTACCGGAAAAATAAGGAGCAACATCTACAATTAATGTTGGGGGGTACATTACAGAATTAAATGGAAAATATAAAATTAAAATTGTTTCTAACAGCTCATGTAATATATCAAATGAAAGAGCTCATTATGGTGAAAACAATTATATTTTTTTCATATTTTTAAAATAAATTATTTTAAAGATATTAACAGAAATATAAAAAAATACACATTCCCTCCTATATCTTCGAAACAATAAGACTTAAAAATTTGAAAAAAATTAGGGACATATACCCTGAACTTTACTGGAAAAATAAAGGGAACCCTTAATATTAATTTTAGGAGATAAATTACAGCATTAAATGGAATACATAAAATTTAAATTATTCCTAACGCATCATGTAACATTTCAAATCAAGTGACGAATACAAAAATATTATTTTCATATTTTTAAAATGAATATTTTAATATATATGAACAAAAATATAAAAAATACCCATTCTCTCTTTATTCCACAAACTATTAGACCTAAAAATTTTTGTTTACAGGCAAAATACGAAAAAATCGCTAATATTAATTTTGGGGGCCCAAATTATAGAAATAAACCGAAAAAAATCAAGGCATCATGCAATACATCAAATGAAAGGGCTCATTATGGGGAATACACATATATATGTTTCATATTTTTAAAATTAATTGTTTACAAGATATTAACAAAAAATATAAAAATTCTCATTTCCCGCTTTATTTCCGAAACCATACCTAAAATTTTGAAAATAATTAGGGGGTATTGGGGCTTATTTGAAATATATAAGAAAAATTAGTAAAAAACCCAAACATTCATTTTGGGGACAAATTATAGAATTAAATTGAAAATAAAAATTAAATTTTCAAACGCATCATGTAATTTATCAAATAAAAGGCTCATTGTGTGAATTACAAATATATCATATTTTTAAATCATTTGTTTAAACGATATTAATACAAATATGAAACATCGACTTAATTCCTACTTTAGACACTACACTATCTAAAATTTTGAAAAATATATTTAATTATTATTTTTAAATAATTTGTCTAAATGATATAATAATTTATTATTTAAAACTTGACCTATTTTTCCCTTTATCTTTCAGTCTACAGAGCTTAAAATTCAGACAGTAGATTATAAAAAGCTTCCCTGAAAGTTTATTAATAAAATAAAACTCTAATGTTATTTTTGGGGGACAATTAGAGAATTAAATAGATATTTTTATAAAAATCAAGTCAATCATGTAGCAGATAATATAAAAACTCTGTGTGGAAAATAAAAGCGCATATTTTTTATAAATTTAAAACGCTTCCTTTAAAATTTATTAGGGTAAATATAAGAAAATGCACTGCCTGCTTGCCTTAAACTGGAATATAAGAAAAAGATATACTTTGATTCACCTACATTGTTTCAGATCTTAAAGGTGGTACGGAACTCTTAGTATGCGAGTCCAACTCGCACTTGACCAAATTATTTAAATAAACTTAATTAAGAGCTAAAGTCATTTCCTTGTTTGCATTTTCTCTAATATTTGATGTTGTCAATACGAAGTTTTCAAAACATTCAAAAGACAAATAAGTTATCAATTGTGCTAACTCTATAACACTATAATGTGTCTTTATTTTCAATACCAACTACACACTGTAACCATGCGAATTTGTGTATTTCCAACTTAGTACACTTCGGATTGATCACCTTGTATGCAAATAAAACTAAAGTACAGTTACCGCTATCTCTGGGCATTCTCAATGGGGTCGGGTAGTCGAATTTCGTCGGAATGGCCAGAAAGTTTTCGAAATTTGGAAATGATTGGTTGATCCATTCCTTGATTAGCTTGCCCGTTCACTGGGGTTTTCTCTTCTCCGTTTTATTAGGGGAACCTAGGTTTTCTGCAAATATTAATAAAATTTTTGTGGAACAATAAAATAAACTTTTCAAGAAGTTGGCACCGTAGGGATCAGTAAACCTTTTCTTGATGTACTTTACTTTACTGTATACTCCTCGAGTCCTGAACGAGAAAATCGTCGCATGAAAACTATCAATTTCTCCCGGACTAATTTTTCAAGTGCCAGTTTTGATGGAAATTATACACAAGTTAAGCCAAGAATTGCAACAAATAAGAGTATAGGACTATCTGGAATAAACAGTGTATTATCATTTAAATAGTATGTGAAGATAATAATAAATCTAAGACATTTTAATATTCTGATGACATAATGCCAGCTAACAAAAGTAGTGGTGAACTACTAGAACCAAGAAACTGCTTGAATTTTCTTAAACAAATATATAATTTATAGAAAATCATGTCAAAGAGGATAACAAATAATAAAACAATAATCTGTGTTCGTCAATAGAAATATTGAATCTAACATGAATGATATTCAAAGAAAATTTATTATATTTCAAACACTCTGCCTCAAGAAGAAATAATTTGAATTATCTATTCATCCTATATACGAGTGACGTTGAAAGGCTAAGTAGAAGATAAGGAAAACGAAATCCTCCAAATTAAGTACTTATACAAAAGACACAACAAAAGATGATAAATTGGAGATTAGTAAGTAATTAAGGTTATAACATAAAATTATAGAAAAACTGAAAAACATTATACAGTTATAGTTTCTTTAATCTGAAAGAAAGACTGTATTCGACAATATTTTTGAAGTATTAATAATGACGATGTCAATTAATTGCGCTAAACCTTTTTATGGTTTATATTACAAATAATATATACATTCATCGTTAAAACAATTGTTTATTACATGAAAACACATAAGTTTGAGCTGAATTGCTTGTATTTTGCGTTCCTATTTTCAATACTTACCCAACTGCAGAACAATTAACGGATTTCAAATTATTATATTATCTTTCGAAAGACTGCACGATAAATTGATTTGAGTTCATCAGAAAAACATGAGATTAAATCTAACGCTAAATGGGAAAAACGCTGCAATTGTCTTGCGCTAATGAACAGAATAATTGGAAAAGAAAAATCCTGCTAGCTTATTACTTTTTTCTAACCTAGAAAGCGTTTTAGATACCGAGAAAAACCTAGCCCTTAATTTATTAATTTCAAGTTTATAAAATGCCATTAAAAAGTTTATTATTTGTACCAGTTAAATTTTAACAGACAATTATCGTGAATATCAGACTTCAAATTACAATATAATCACTTAAAGTGCGAAACCAATTGTAAGAAATACCTTAAACTATTCACTTTGCGATCATTTCGAAACAATAACATGTAACTAATAGTATATATGACAGGAAAATAGAAACTGAAATAAAGACTTACTTAATGAAGACAGATAACAGTTTACATTATAATAATTTATATTTAACAAAGAATCAACTTCAACTGAGTTAAAACAAAAACCGTGTGCAATCAATCACTATTTTCTGAAATATCTTATTTGTTTATCTGATCTACAATTCCATTAATAATTTTAGTGTATTTTTATCTCTATCTCAATTTTCTTCTCTCACCCTCTAATTTGTATTTATAATTTTTCTATATTTTCTATGTTTTACATATTTTTAACTTTTTTTTAATTGTTTTATTATTTGAATCACTTTATGTAAGTGTAACTCTAATTCACCCTATTGGAACCATCCTGTGTATAACTCATTAGTAAAGTATTTACTAAACTACCCTGTACAGCTGTAGTTAATCTATATTGCAACCGCCTTGATCTTTTAAACCGCCCTGAATAAGTAGAAAATTCTTTCTACTCTATTGACTGATTCTAATATTATTTCAATCACCCTGTATACCTATAATTTTACTTCTCCACATATTGCAAGCATTCAATATATGCAACTGGTCTTGGTCTACCTTATATGACAAAACTTTTCACATTTATGAACCAAATTGTATAATTATAGATTTACTATACCATTTATTTCACTCAGTATATGCAACTGCAATTTTTTGAACCCGTTACTATAACTGCTTATGCTTATATTTTTGATACAATCTGAATAACTACAATTTTACTCCATCCTTTTGTCAATCACCTGTATAAGCAACAACCTATGTTCGACACTACATAATTTTTTTTAACCACTCTATAATTCTCCGCCTATATATACTTTAACCATCCTGTATATGCAACTGCTTCTAACATTTTTTCTGCATAACTGTAATACTCCCATTTATAACTCAAATTACCGCATATGCTTAATTAACAATTTGTTTTAACATTTTATGATACACTATGTATAATTTTATAAACTCCGTGGGTTTCATTAAAAATTTAAAAACTAGTATTCACTACCACTTTACATTAAATATACACAACAGCTGACTTGAATATCACAATAATAATTCAACATAAGATCTTCGCTGCACTAACTAACTGCTGCGATGATGGGCTGCTCCTTTTAAAATCAGTATCGAAAACTCGCGTACAATCAATTCAATCAATTCAATTCTACAGTTGCCGAGCCATTTGAAGATTAATTTTTTTGTCCTTCCAGCGACCGATATCGTATTGAAATGAAAACAGGACCGGCTTAGGTAAATTTCGCAACACTGCCCCCTCCCCTTTAATTCTCCATGGTAGGGAGCGAGTCGATCTAAATGAACCACCTTCAATTTAGCCTTGGGGTTTCGACGGATCCGCTAGACGACGTCATTAAGCCTCTTGACCACCTCGTATGGACCATCCCACGTGGACGTAAGCTTTGGGGATTTACCCTTGCTCCGTTGGGGGTTGTACAGCCAGCCTTTGTCCCTCTCATGGAACCCGACTGAATTGGCCTTGAGGTGGTATCGCGTCTTCATCCGGTCACTGGTGGCCAACATCTGCGTTCGGGCTAATTCATGTATTGCCAGCATGTTATGTCGGAGCTGGTTGGCATAATCGTTGATGTCTTGGAAACGTTCTTCGGGGGAGCCAAAAGTCAAATCGCAGGGTAATCGCAGGTCTTTTCCAAATAGGACCCTGGCTGGAGTCAGGCCTTGTACTATTATGTACGGCTCAGCGATATGCCAACAGGAATAGGGGAATATGCTCAACCCAATCACGCTGGTTATTGCTGACGACCTTGGATAGGTGTTGTTCTAAGGTCCTGTTGAATCTTTCCACCTTTCCGTCTGACTGTGGGTGCAATGGTGTTGTTCTCGTTTTCCTGATCACCAACATCGTGCAGACCTTCTGGAATACATTGGTTGGGGATCGCATATGCCTCAGGCCATTTACTGAAGTAATCCATTGCGACTAAAATGTGCTTGTTCCGCCTCTCAAACTCAGGAAACGGACCGGCGGTTTCGATGGCAATTCTCTCAAATGGGACGCCCACATTGTACTGCTGCATTCTGCCCTTTGTCGGGGTCTTCGGGCCCTTACTGGCTGCACAGGTGTCACATTTGCGGCACCAAGCTCTGACGTCTACGAAGTAATTTACCCAGTAGTATCGCTGGCGAACTTTGTCTAGGGTTTTGTTCATGCCCAGATGGCCCCCGGAAATCCCAACATTTACTTCGGTCAGGATGGCTGGTACCTTTTTCTTAGGAACTACCAGTTGGGACTTGGTTTCTCGGTCATCAGTGCTTTCCCAAACTCGCTTGAGTATTCCATTCTCTACTCTTAGAGAGTCCCATAGGGCCCATAACGATTTCAGCACGCCCGAGTGTCCCATCGTCCCATCGTGGTCTGGGTGCCCCTCTCGTTTTGAGTGACAAGATTGGTTCGATGTCTGGATCAGCCATTTGGTCCTGGATGCACTGTTTGGTTGTCCAGTCTTCATCGGCCTGCACTCGGATCTGTCTGATGTAGATAGCCTCTCGCTGTTCCATCTTCAGACAATGTCCGCATTATGCTCTACAGGTTCTTCTGGATAGGGCATCTGCATTATTGTGCAAACGGCCGGCACGGTGTTTCAACTTGAAATAGTATTGCACTAATTTCTCCATCCAACTGGCCAGTACCCTACCGGTGTCTTCATGTCCAGCAGCCATTTGAGGGCGGCATGATCTGTTCGGATTAATAAATGACGACGATAGAGGTATTTGTGGAAATGGTCTACAGCCGTTATTATTGCAAGAAGTTCTTTTCTGGTGACGAAATAATTTCTTTCCGGTTTCGAGTATCCACGGCTGTAGTACTCGATCACCCTTTCTTCACCATCTTGCACCTGGGTGTCTAAAATGAACTTGCCTAACTGTGTAGGAAAGGCTAGGATTGGGCTGGAACATAGTGCTGCCTTCAGTCGTCTGAATGATGTCTCGCAATCCTGATTCCAACGCAAGGTCTCTTTCTCAGTGGTCTGCCGATGTAAAGGCGCGGCAATGGTGGCAAATCCCTCAACAAACCGCCTGTAGTAGGAACAGAGCCCCAAGAAACTTCGGAGTTCATGCTTATCTCTTGGGATTGGCCAATCACGGATGGCTTCTAACTTGTCCTCGTTGGTGCGGATTCCTGACTCGGAAACGAGGTGGCTCAAAAACTCTACTTCTTTTTTAACAAGGAACACTTATTCGGGATGAGTCTCAAGTTGGTGTTATTAATTCTGGAGAATACTTCGCCTAGGTTCTTCAGATGGTCGTCGAATGTCGAATGTCTGATCCATGAGCGGAATGTCGTCGAGGTACACTAAACACGTCCTCCATGTTAGCCCGCTCAGGATATACTCCATTACCCTCTCGAATGTTGTGGGAGCATTACATAACCCAAAGGGCATGACCGTGAACTGAAACAGTCCTTTACTAGTGGAGAATGCTGTCTTCTCTCTATCGTTTTCGTGTAGACCAACCTGCCAATATCCACTCTTTAGATCTAGTGTGGAGAACCAACGGGAGCCTGCTAGTTTGGTCAGAGTGTCATCAGTTCGGGGTACTGAATAGCTGTCTTTCTTGGTGACGTCATTCAGCTTTCTATAATCCACGCAAAATCGGGTGGTTCCATTATTTTTTTTAACTAGCACGACAGGAGCGGACCATGGGCTGATGGATGGCTCAAGAACTCCATTTTGTAGCATGGACTCTATGTTTTCCTCGGCTACCTGTTGTTGCCCCAATAGTAGTCGCCTAGGTGGTATTCTGATATGTTGAGCCTTTCCGGTGTCTATTCTGTGCTGGATGATGTTGATGCGACCGGTGGTTTCATCTGCCCTGTTAAAAATTTTCCAGTGCTTTGTGATAAATTGCTTGGCTTTCTTCTGTACCTCTGGTGTCAGGCGTGTCAAATGGTCAGCAAACTGTTGTAGGAACTCTGTACTGGGCCCTGTCTCTTTCACCGATGTCTTGTACTCTTCTTCGCAATTGATGACGGTCACCACTGGCTCGAAACAAGCTATTTCTTGACCATTGGCAATTCTGATGTCGTTGTTGGACAAATTAAGGACTCTGATTAGTATATCTCTTCCTGTTTTAACTATAGCCCGCTCAACGCAGCTCCCAAGATTGCTGTCTAGCTGCCCATGAATAATCTGTTCCGTTCGACCGGGAATTCTAGCTGAAGTCTTTGCCACAATTTTTATGGAGGTGACTGAACTGTTGACGGGCCGCGTCAATACTTATTCCTCATTTAGGAACCGAAGAACGTCATACCTCGGGTCGAACATAAATCCATGCTGGCTAATTAGGTCCATACCCAGTATAAAATCGTCCTCAATATTCGGTTCCAGGACCCTATGCCGGATCATGTTGTCCCCTATCTGTAGCACGACATCTGCCTCACCCTGTATTGACATGGACTCGCCGGTGACTGTTTTAAGCTCAATGTTATTGGAAACTTGGACGAATTTCTGATGCTCTCAAAACCCTGGACTTGGCAACGGACACAGCGGCGCCGGTGTCGATGGTGATGGTATTTGATGGTGCCCCTGATGACTAGGCTGCTGCTATCTCGGCAAAATCCCCGGATGCATAACGTTTTGGGGGTTGGTGGAGGGTTAGTCAGCATTCGCCCCCTTCTGCTGACTGGCTGACGAACGCTGGACATGTGATCGTTGAAGTAGCCTGCCTCTGCAGTCGCCATGATCTTGTCAAAATTGCCTTGTTCATCGATTGGAATGCTTTGGGGGAGTTCTAAGGCCGGACCTCCTAAGGAAATTACAAGAGAGGTAGATTGTTCTTGGTTATCCCATCTATTAGCTGCAGCTACGGCTTCAAATTGTCGTTTATACATGGGCCAAGATAAACTGCCATTAAATGTGGGTGGTTTACTAATGGAACCTTTGGTACTCATGGTGTTCTGGTATTTTCCTCGCTGTAAGTCCTGTTGCATTTTTTTAATTTCTGATTCTACTTTATTTTGGATGGCACTGATTTTATCTTGTACTGTTTGTTTAATGGAACTGATTTGGTCTTGAACTGTGTATTGAATTGAACGATTTCAAATTGTAGCTGGCTTTCGATGGAATCGAGGTCATCTACTTTTGTATTCACAGTATTTTTTATGGTATTAATGTCATTATTTAGCTCTTTTATGTCTGACTCAACTATTTGCATTTTTTCATTAACTTGCGGTACTATTTGCATTAATTGTTCAAGTTGCAGTTGTCTTTTTTCTTCTAATATTTTATATTCATTTTGTCAATTGAGTTCGATATTGTTTTTCTACAAATTTCGAGAATAATCCCATCAATTAAATTTTGTTGTTCACTTTTCATCGTGGAAAGTAGATTTTGCTGTTCGCTTTTCATCGTAGTGACAAGATTTTCTAATTTTATTTTAAGTTTTACATCAAAAGATTTTACTAACCTTTGTTGAATTTCTTCTTGATATTGATTCTCCTTCTTGTCACGTTTTTCCAGGATCTGAGCTACTGTTTCGTCTAATCCCGTCCATTTTTTCTTTTTTATACTTCGGGTTTCCATAAATCAAATTGAGATTTTTACTTCACTTGATCCTTCACTTCTGATCACCAAATTTGTTATAAACTCCGTGGATTCAATTAAAAATTTAAAAACTAATATTCACTACCACTCACCCCTACAGGGTGATTGAATGGCCGGCTTATGAGAAAACTGCTCATGTTATAAAAATTCTTGTTGCAGGAACATCTTTTTTTGGCATGTTTCTAGCATGATGTTATTACAGCCTTTCTTCATTTTTTGTATTTTTTATTGTAAAATTGTTAAAATACATTAATATATATCGTGTATAGGATCATAGAATTATACTTATAGAATGAGCACGGAGCAAATTTTAATGACATCAAGGTGAATCGCGTCGTTCGTCCTTCGACGGCATAACATAGACCATGTCAAACGCATATACTTGATACTGATATACTGCAATGGCCCGTAAGCGGAAGGATAACCGACTAAGAGAGACAGCAGATTATACCGTGTTACAGTTTTGCTTAAGCGTTGCCAAGAATCAAACAGAGAGAAAACATAACCAACAACAGAAGAGCCAATTGGGGCATTTTTGATTATGCTAGCGGTATATTAGTATTAAGTATATGGTCAAACGTAAAGGCGATGTGCGCGGTGCGGACGATGCCTTGTGTCAAAGCGGCAGGCGCAAACTATCACGGTGTTCTTAAGGGAAATTAAATTATAGCTTTTATTTCGCTGGTATTCTTTAATCTACAGTTTCAGCTCCCGCCTGTTATTTTGATCCAAGTCATCGCCTGCACCACTCAAATTGCTTTTACGTTGTGCACAGCCATAGACTTATACTTTACCAGAGACTGAACAGCTAATGCAGTCAAGTGAGGACACTTTATCGGTCTTTCTATATCCGTCTTACTTAAAGGGTTCACATTTAATTCTCTGTTGGAAATATCCAGTATGTAATATTCGGCAGAGCTTTGAACCTCTGGCATTAAGACAGAACTAACAACAGGGGAAAACATGTTTTCGTACTCAACTGCATCAACTTAACATCCTATTGAGTTTGTCTACGTGCAGTCTGTGGTTCTTTTTTAAAATATAATACAACCTGTAATTGTTGTTAATTATATATGAGGTTTGTTCATAGAGGCATGATTTAAATAATGTTGACAAAGACAAATATCGAGATCGCTCATTTTGCGGAATATTCTTTACAACTGGAACTATTGGCAACATGGGTAATTTGTTTTAGATTTTAATACTTTTCCAAGAAATAAATGTATATAAATATAATTTAGATAATATCTTAAAAAACTATTAGTAATTATGTTGATTGTAAATCAGAATCGTTTTTATAATTAATAAATGTTTGACCGCTATTAGTTTATTATATTATATTATTTTCTGGTATGTAAAAAAATGAAGAATTTTGTTGTTGACAAATATATTAGTGTTTTTTTTTAACTTTATCTCGGGGAAGTTTACATAGTCAGTGCTTAGAAAGGGGTGAATCTAGACCAGGCATTATTTATGAACGAAACCGATTGTTTAAAATATTTTTCAAAGTGTTTAGTTACGATTTATAGTATGCAGAAATGTTTTGAATAAAAATCATTCACATGTCAGTAATTATTACATATATAAGTTTTTATTATTGACCCATCCATTCACTGTTTCCTATGTTCAGGATATTTTGAGTTGGTAAATTTATTAACTATATTATAATAAATAAATGATAAAATTTTTTAAAGTTAAGTGAGGAGTTTTGGCAGTAATAAATAAACTAAAAAAAATTGTCATGGAATATTCATTTATGTAGCAAACGCGTAAAAGTATACTGTACATACCGTAATGTTTTTATTTTCACATTTGGGTTCAGTTCAGTTCTTGTATTTATTTACAAACACGGTTCAACCCACTATAATTTATTTCCACAACTTTCATTTATATTCTCACATCTATTTATAGTTTAACTTGAACACCTGACCTTTAAGGCAATCGAATACTGAAAGAGTTATTCTGTCAGCTCTCCGTAATTATATATTTCTTCTCGGAATTCTCCAGAAGGTCAAAGAGCCGCCGAAAGATTTCCTCCATGGACTCCAGAATTCTTCGAGAATTTCATCATGCCAGCCGACGACCTCAGTGTGCCAGACGAACATTTCATATTCCTCGAAATATATGATGAATGCCGATTCCACGAATTACCAGATGACTTTGCGTCACATTGCCCCCTCCTTAAAACCGTTTCGTCCCGGAATGTCCCAGAATCCTTCCTGGTGTGGCGATATTTGCAGGACTCTCTATTTCGATCACGAGACGTTCGATGGAAGTAACAGTAGGCGGTCTTCGAATCTTGACAGCGAATATTAAGACAGCATACCAGGATGACGATGCCTCTGAATCGAAATATAGTTTCCACTATAGTTCTCACCACCTTCCAATTCAGTCCATCCAACCCACATGCGATTTCTTTCATTAGGGAACTGACATCAGCTTTATTTAACCGAACTCGTTGGTGCATGTGGTTCATATTTTGACGTAACTGGCTGACATAGTCTTCACCTGCGGTTTCTTCTTCTAAGGAACATATTCAAATCGCATGGTAGTCGTAATTCTCGTCCCATAATAACACTGGCTGGGGTCTAACTCGTGGACTCGTACACAGACGAACGATATGCCTTTAGAAACAAGTAAAGACTGGTCCCAGTTTCTTTGGTGGTCAGAGACTACCTTTGACAAATGGCGGTTAATAGTGCGATTCATCCGTTCTATCATCCCATCGGATTGAAGGTGCAATGCTGTTGTCCGTGTTTTATTGATCTTTGATAATTTGCAGACATATAGGAAAAGAGTTGATTCGAAATTTCTACCTTGGTCTGAGTGCAACTCCAAGGGACACCTAAACGACTGTTCCATCTCCTGACAAGGACAACAGCAACCAACGGTCAAGGCTTCTTGATTGAGCAAGGCATAAGCTTCAGGAAATAGACCGGCAAAATCAATGGCTACTCTTTTGAATGGACTGCCAATGTTACATTGCTTCATAGGAGCTTTTGCTTGCTTCTGAGGCCCATTACGTGTTGCATAAACCGTACATTTCCGGCAGCAATCCTTGACATCTGCTTAGCAGTTTATCCAATAGAAGAGTTCTCTTAACTTTCCCAGGGTTTTCGTCACTCCCAGATGTTCTCTGGTTGTACCGTCTTGTAGTTCTCGCAAAACCCTCGATCTCGTATTTGTGGGGATTACAATCTGTTTTCTGTGTTTGCCCTCATCTGGAGTTTCCAGCACGGGCTTCAGAAGGCCGTTCTTCAGCATGAGGGAGTTCCTCTGAGCCAAGTATGATTTTATGGTGGGTGAAATACGGCCACATAGGTTTGTTGTCTTATTACTTCCACCGGATAACTTCTTTTAACTCCGAATCCAATTTCTGGTCTTTCTGGATTTCCTCAGATTGTCAAAGATCATCGACTGCGGTAGTTCTACAGAGAACGGCCCCCTTTTTTTCAGTTCGCTGGTTGCAATCATCAGGGCATTGTCTGCTCGATATGGCATCAACATTCTTATGGCATGTTCCAGCGCGATGTTCAGTCTCGATGTCGGATTCTTACACCTGCTAAATCCCCTGGCCACTTGTTCTTCGGGGTTTTTAAATTGCAGGAGACACTTCAGTGCTGTGTGATCAGTCCTCAGGAGGAACCTTTTACCATAGAAATACTTGTAGAAATCTTCTACACCCCTTATCACAGAAAAGAGTTTCCTGCGTGTAACGCAGTAATTCCATTTTGGTTTGCTCAAGGTCTTGCTGAAATATCCGATTACGTTCTCCTTTCCCTCTTGGATCATCAATTCCGATTTCTGTATCCAAGATGAAGTTCCCATCTAATAATGGATAACTTAAAATGGAGGTCAGTGTCTCGAATGATCGCTGGCATTCCTCCCACTGGTGTCGCACCTTCCCCTCTGTGAGTCGAGTGAGTGGCTTGGCGATATTGTCTAATCCTTGCTACATATCGATAGTACGTGCATAACCCCAGGAAACATCTTAACTGGTGAATATATTTATGTAACAGCCATTCCTGGACCGCTTTGATTTTCTGTTTGTCCACAGCTACTCGCTCTGCCGAAAACACATGTCGAAGGTATTGCACCTCTTCTTGGAATTGTTGACACTTTTCGGGCTTAACATTAGTCCGAAACTTCAAATTCCCCGCAATACCACCTCTAAATTGTTTAAGTGGTACTCAAACGAGTAAACCACGATAATGTCGTTTAACACTGTTTCCATCAATCTTTCAAACGTCGCTGGAGCGCTACATAACCCAAAAGGCATCACCATGAATTGCAAAGTCCTGAACCGATGGTAAAAGCAGTCTTTTCTCGGTCTTGTTTAGCTAATTTTGCCTGCCAATAACCAGTCCAGGGTGGAAAACGTCTTCGACCCAGCCAACATCTAGAGTATCATCAATTCTTTGCAGAGACAGTCCACGAATAATCGGGTCGAACCGTCTTTTTTTTTAACAAAGACCACTAGAGAAGCCCAAGGGCTATTGAATGATTCAATAACACATTCTTCCTTCATTTCGTGGACTATCCTATCGGCTTCTTCTCTTTTGGCTAGGGGGTTTTCTTCTAGCCGACTGTCGACTTGGCTGAGCGTCACCGATATCAGTTTTATGTTTCACTAGGTCAGTGCGTCCTCTTTTTCTTCCTCTCCCTACGTTGAAGATATTCTGTTAGATTTTAACGATGTCCCTCATCCCTTAATTTTGCTTTCTGGATGGATTTCAATCTGTGATTAGTTTTTCCAATTCCTCAGATAGTTTACCTGGTATTATTGCTGTATGTTTTGTGCTTCTGACCAAAGAGGAACAGCGCCCGAAAATTGTTCCTATCTATAATGCAACCGAGTAGTGATTCAGGTTCATTACTCTTACCGGCGCAAACTTCTTGGCACGAAACAAAGTCTTTCCCAGTGCAATTTCTCTGCTTACAGTTTCCTCGTTAAATTCCGGAGCAAATATCATTACTGTTCCAGCTTTACCTTTCCCCGCTAGAAAAGCATCTACAATAATTTCATCTCTTTCAGGAACATTTACATCCTTAGCTAAGATTGCTCGACGCATTATGTCGTCTTTGCCATGGAGCATCTGTTTTTCCTCATTCACTCGCAGAATTTCATCTTTAAAGTTTAACTCGAATCTCTTGGAGCTCATGATATTGATTCCTATGATGGCTTGGTCTTCAATGTCCGCCACTAATGCCCATTGTTGGAATTTTGTATTTTCCAACACCATTTCAACCTCTATTTCACCATGGACTTTCGCTGCTTCTCCTGTCGCTGTTCGCAGTTGCCGTATCCAGCAGCATTGTACATTGTTTCTAATTAATAAGGACATCTACAAAGACACTGTTAATGCGGTGGCGTAGCAAAGAGGGAAATACATTAAAGCATGTTTACTACAGGTCGACAATGGTCCTTTTGCATCAACCTTCTTTAGTTTTCTCGACGAGGAACTTGATACGCCGTTGCACTTTTTGCAATGACTTCGTATATCTCCTACCTTACCACACTTTCGAGATCTCCGTTATCTCTTTTCCGTAAGGACTTCCTCTACTATCTTCCTTACAAAGAATTTGTAATTTACGCCATCTTCTGGTTCTCTGTCAATGATTAGGACTCTGCACTGACCTCTACAGATATTTTTCACAGCCCCGAATTCCAGAGCTTGAGCTACCTTCGTTGTCCTGAAGTCCTTCAAAAACGCTTGCACTGCTAACCTTTATATCACATTTTCCGCTGTGGATGGATAGGCAAGACGGACCAGATGGGCAATATCAGCTACAAACTCTTGCATTTGATTTCTGGTGGTGATTTTTCAAATGGGAGTGGTATACGTGTCCAAATGGGTTTGTCCATACCTCAGTTCTAACTATTTGACCAGTTGATCGTAATTTTCTTGCTCCAAAGTTTTCAACGTTTGTAAAATATCTGCAGTATACCCTCTTAAGGAGAGGGTTAATGCTATTGCCCTCTCCTCTACCAACCATCCGTTTAACTTTGCTGCAGTCTCAAATTGGTACCTATAATTAGCCCATGACGATTTTCCATTAAATTGGGGAGGTTTCATTTTGTGTCTTGTCCCCTCGAGGCCAATTCTCGAATCCACTACTTCGGTTTTTGATTGTGTTTCTCCGCTTTGTATTGTGACTAACTATTCTCTTATTTTACTAATCGCACCCTCCATTATCTTTCTTAGCTCTTCTATCCGCGTTTCGTTTTTCACTGATTCTTCGACCATTGCTTGATTTAGGTCTTCCATCCGAGCCCCATTCTTGAATATCTTCTCTTCCGGCATTTCTGAATTTTTGTGTATAATTTTAATTATAATGTATAATTTAGTTATGATTATTACATTCATTTATTAAGGCATCACTTAGCTGTTGTATTAATTCACTTTTATGTCCACTAATTTCTAATTCCCTTTCCTTCAGTTCTTTTTTAAATCCGTCACTTTTAATTGGTCCAAACTCACTGCTTTAAACATTGTTATTCTATTTTTTTACAACTTCAAAAGTTCCACAAATACACCAAACACCTAACGCCAGTGTAATGTTTTTATTTTCACAACTCACTATAATTTACTACCAGTACTTTTATTTATATTCGTACATCTACTTACAATTTATCTTGAACACCTTCCGTAAGCTCTCCGTATTTATGTTTCTTCTCGGAATTCTCTAAAACGTCATAGAGCCGCCAAGAGTTTTTTTCATGACCCCTACAATTCTTCGAAAACTTCATCAAAGCCAGTCCAGAACCTCCATGCACCAAACAAACATTTCGGATTCCACGAAATATCAAATGAATTGGAATTTACAAGCAAGAGTCGATTTCCCAGGTACTCCTTATAAATTACTGTTTACAAAGTAATAGCTGAGAAATGTTTGTCAACGTACCTTTATTACAGTGGAGTAAATAAGGGAGAAGGGGACCCCCAAACATTTGAAATTACGGTACTACTTCATAATGTGGAAAGTATTTCATATATAGTATTAAAGTTATTAAATGAGAAATAAAGCCAATTAATAGGTACACCACTGTACAATTCTGCACTGAGTATAATATTTTCCCCAACAAAAATCTAAAAATAAAACAATAGGTCTGTTACATGAATGTAAATATTTGTCGCGTTGGAACAATATCAATGAACATTTTATTTAATTTAATAACTCATGCCATAATATATCAGATATTTAAATAAATTTTAGCATTCTGCATTTCACCTCTATACAAACTTTAAATGGTACAAAATTTTCCCTTCACATATAATAAATAGATTACACTAAAAATAATCAAACTCATAAACCCTGCACTGGTACTTAACCAAGAGAACACGCCTATTAGAAATAAAGGAGGGTTTTTCACCTTAACCTCGCGTCATTCATCCAAAAGGCTTTGGATTGTGCTTTGGATCACTCCGTGAATGCCTCGGTTGGAGTGTGTATATGGTGAACTTGCTATTGGTTTTAGTTCGGTGTTGTAACTCTTATATTGTGGTCAACTTAATTAACTACACTGTCGTTTTAACCATAGGGCGTGTAACGAAATTACCATTATTTTGTATAATAAACTAATTCAAATGTATAGTTCTTTGTGGATAAATAATTTTATTGTCTTTCTGTACTTAGTTTCAAATGCATGTTTTAAAAACAACGTTTTGTAGCCTCCGATTAAACATTAGTTTTTTACTTCAAAAGCCGTTCTAACAACTAAATTATCATCATGGTGCCAAATAAACACTTGTGGTTAAATGTGTTTTCAAAATATTTCTTGAGATCGTATAAAATCAAATAATCCTAAATAAACGTTTCAAACAATTATTAGATTAAAGAAATCACAAATTTGGAGAGTGTGGGTGTAACCACGTTATTATTGTTGCCCGTATTCTCCAAGTTAACAGTAATATTAATTTTAACTTTCTTATATAACGGATTATATTGAATAATGATTTCTACAGTATTACATTCAAATTTGATTCGGAAATCTTAATTCAGTCACACAAAGATTGAATGAACGTGAATACGAAGAGCGTTTTGGGTAACATATTCGAGATAACATTTTCGTTTAACACGCTCTGATGACTCATGCGTATATTTGACAGCTAATAATAAATGTATTTTTAATCTACAGTTACGACAACATTGCTCTATAATTACTATACAGCATTTTTTGTAATAGCGTATGCGTTACAAACTTTAGGAAAATTAATCTGACCGATAAGCTTATTGTACCAGCGTTTTGTGATTTAGTATTGGTATAAAGATTTTTGTTTCGTTTAAGTCTAAAGATTAGGCCTTTTCCAGAATTTCATGAACACTCTTGTAAAACTGCTGTTTTTAGGGTTTCGTATATACAATATACGGATACCCTTATAATATCACTCCGGATTTCTGCCTCTGTCACATCACAGCAATTTTCTCCTAAACTACTGGAGAGAAGAGGTTGAAATTTGGTATCAATGTATAGTTTGGTGACCCGATCAGGAGTACATATCGTAAAAGAAAAAAATTTGATTTTAGGGGTACTTCTGGGGGGGGGGAACTAAAAAATCGACCATCCCCCCCGTTGCACTCCGAAACTACTGAGCTTAAAATTTTGAAAAAAAATAGGAAATATAGAACGTTGCCCAAATTTTACAGGAAAAATAAGGAGAAACCATTAATATTAATTTTGGGGGCAAGTTATACAATTAAATAAAAATTTAAAAATAAAAAATTTTCAAAACGCATCATGTAATATATCAAATGAAAGGTCTCATTCCGAGGAACACAAATATATTTTTTTCATATTAAAAAAAATATTTAAAAACATATTAACGAAAATATACCAAAATTTACCCATCCCCCCCTTATCTCCGAAACTATAAAATATAAAGTTTTGAAAGAAAATAAAGGTATAGGTTCTCATCTGAAGTTTACTGGAAAAATAAGGAGAAACCTCTACATTTAATTTTGGGGGGCAAATTACAGAATTAAATGGAAAATATAAAATTAAAATTGTTTCTAACCCATCATATTATATATCAAATGAAAGGGCTCATTACGACGAAAACAAGGATATTTTTATCATATTTTTAAAATAAATTAATTAAAAGATATTAACAAAAATATAAAAAAATTACCCATTCCCCCCGTTATCTCCAAAACCATATGCTGGAAAATTTTGAAGAAAATGGAGGTATAGACCCTCACCTGAACTTTACTAAAAATAACCCCTAATATTTATTTTGGGGGCAAACTATAGAATGAAATGGAAAATATAAAATTAAAATCATGTTATATATCAAATGAAAGGGCTCATTATGACGAAAACAAATATATTTTTTTCATATTTTTAAAATAAATTAATGACTAGATATTAACAGAAATATAAAAAATTTTACCCATCCCCGCCCTATCTTCAAACCCAGAAGCTGGAAAATTTTGAAAAAACAGTTAATATTTATTTTTATTTCTAACCCAGCATGTTATATATCAAATGAAAGGCCTCATGATGAAGAAAACAAATATATATTTTTTCATATTTATAAAATAAATTAATTAAAAGATATTAACAAAAATATAAAAAAAATTACCCATTCCCCCCTTTATGTCCGAAACCATAAGCTGAAAAATTTAAAAAAACTGGAAGTATAGCCCCTGACCTGAACTTTACTGGAGAATAAGGAGAAACCCCTAATATTCATTTGGGGGGGGCAAATTATATAATTAAATGGAAAATAAAAAATTATAATTGTTTCTAATGGGTCATGTAATATATCAAATCACAGGGCTCATTATGACGAATACAAATATATTTTTTTAATTTTTTTAAAATGAATATTTTAAAATATATTAAAAAAATATATTATTAAATGGAAAATAAAGATTCAATTTTCAAACGCATCATGTAATATATCAGATAAAAGACTCATTATATGAATTACAAATATATCATATTTTTAAATCATTTGTTTAAAAGATATTAACAAAAATATTAAACATCGACTTAATTCCCACTTCAGAAACTACACTATTTAAATTTTGAAAAATATATTTTATTTAAATTTTTAAATAATTTGAATAACAGATTTAATAATTTATAATTTAAACTTTGACCTATTTTGTCCTTTTTCTTCCAATCTGTAGAGCCTCAAAACTGAGACAGTAGATTATAAAAGGCACATCTGAAAGTTTATTAGTAAAATAAAACTGTAATATTAATTTTTGGGGGCCAAATTAGAAAATTAAATACATATGTATTCTGATAAAAATCAAGCGATTCCTAAAGCAAATAAAATAAAAAGACTATGTGTGGAAAATCAAAATGTATATTTTTTATAAATTTAAAACGCTTCCTCTAAAAGATATAAGGGTAAATATAAGAAAATGCACTCATTCCCTGCTTGTCTAAAACTGGAATATTAAAATCTTGAAGGTGGTACGGAACCCTAAGTATGCGAGTCAAACTCGCACTTGACCAAATTATTTTATTTACTATTAAGGCGGTTAGTTGACATGAATACTTTCAGTTTACTTGTTCCGCAATTTTCTCACAGTAAATGTTCCATATCCAACAAATTTTTTATTCATTATAGATAATTTGCTAGTGTTTAAGTCTAAAGTTTAGGCCTTTTCCAGAATTTCATAAACAATCTTATAAAACTGCTGTTTTTTTGCTATTAGGGCGGTTAGTTGACATCAGGAATACTTTCAGTTTGCTTGAAATTTTCTTACAGTAAATGTTCCATGTCCAACAAATTTCTTATGCATTCTAGATAATTTGCTAGTGTTTGTTGAATACAACTTATTTTGGTTATAACTGTTTTAGCACAATTGCCTGAACCAAATTTAGAACTGACCTTTTTAAACTGAAACAATAATCAAAACTCATTATCAACAAACAATATAAGCCAGAATTAATTAAGAATAATAATTATGTCCAGATATCCTTACTAACTTTAATATCAGTAAGACAAGAGAATGATCGGAATAGGAAAATCAAATTAAAAGGCTATTAAATGCTTCCCAACGTTGGCTTTAATGGATTAAATGCTTCATCCGGGCGAAAAAAACAAGTAACATGTCTATAAAGTAATATAAATAAAATAATTTACAAAAATGTAAAAACTATGTATAAGTCATTAATAAGTGAAATTAGGCAAAAATTATATGTTGATAAGTTGGAGAAAAAGTACAAACAAAAAATGATGTAACAAAATATTGAAAAATAAGTAAGTGGCATGAGCAACACAATAATTAATTCATTAACGTACAAGCTAGGTTGGACAAGGACATACTTCTTAAGACATTCAACGTAACAAAGTGCTAAAAACAACAAAAATATGTGAACATTACCTTACTATTATTCGTTGCTTGCCAGGTTGAAAAAATAAAACATAACAGGGGTTTATTAAGACACATAAGCAAGTGTCAAGAAAATTTCAAAATTATATCAGGTCGAATCAGGATTTCTAGTTTATTGAAAAATTCTACAGATAAATAAATTGGCCATATCTTGATGATTTATTGTAATGAGTTATTATTTATGAAAGATATTTTGTTATTTATATTTAAACTATGTATTAGAGACCTATCCGTTTCGAGTTAATGCCAACAGGGGACGCATCGATCATACAATATATTATTTGAATTTTTAATTTTATAATTATAATTAAAAATTTTTAAAAGCACCTAGAAAAGAATTAAATAAATTCGGAGCCAACATTATCAGGAAAACGGTTGTTAACTAATAAGTTTGCTATAAACTCAAATTTTTTGTATCCGTTTTGAAATTAACAGCTTTATATTTGTTTTTATTAATGTATATCATTTCCAATATTTTTCTTTTCATTGTGATTGACTCTGAACAACATACAATAGGGTAATCAAAATCAAAATTGTAACCAGTTGCCAAATGGTGGTCAGTCAATGCCCTCAGACCATCTTTAGCCATTTTAGAATTTTGGCAATCATATTTTTGTTGACAAATACGTTTAGAGAATTTGTGTTTGGTTTCCTCAAAATAACTTTTATCACAATTAAAGCTAGATAGACTAGATTACAAATTGACATAATTTATGAAATAAAAATTTTAATTAAACCCTTTGTATTATGTATCATTAAAATCTAAAAAAAACTGGTTTTATTGATATATTAAATTTATCCTACAATTAAATTTCAGTCTCCTATTTTGCAATTGAAAATTCTAGGTTATGAAATATTTCTTTTGAACTTTATTTCTTTCTAAAATGATTTCCCTTGTTATATTCTTTTGAAATGTATTCTTTGAGTCTTCCTGTACCCTTAGATATTATTTTACACTCTTGAGATCGTTTTATTTGGTTCATAACTTTAAATTAAAATTTGACATTTTTCCACAAGATTTAAGTTTATTGATTTGTTCATAACCTATTCTGGTTTACATTCTACCTAGTTTCCTAACCCTTTGCTGTTATTGTTACAATGTTTTAGAGTTGATAACCCTTTTTCTTTAGAATGTCCTTTTTTAAGGTTCTACTACCTAAGTCTTTATCAATTTAACTATAACTTCATCTATCTATTGAATCTGTTGTCTACTTTCAGAATTTCATATATTTTACCCTATTAATGTTATTTATTAAATATTTTCAATACTTTTCTATCATATTAACTTTCATTCATGACTAATTTATATTGTAACATAGTTTTTGTATTTTTAGCTACTGTTAATTTAATATGAAGATGTGTTTTGACTAGCCAGTATTCAATATTTTGGGTTGGTGATATTGATTATTGAAAATACCTCTTGTTTTGGGGTTTAGCACTCAATTGTAAGAACGATTTTTATTTTTCCACTAGATTTATGATATTTAGGATTTTTACAATAAATTTACTCATATTTATTATCACAATGTCATGTTTCCCTTGTGAACAAACATGTTCGTCTTTGCTATTTCAAATACCTTAAATTTCATATTTGATTACCAATATTTGTAGTTAAATTTTAATTCCTTGAACCAACATTATTGCACTCTATATTTATTTCATTACAATATATATAAGGAATGCAACGAAATTCTCTATGGGCATTGAATTGGATGGTAAAAAAATAACACTCAAACAAAATTTAAAACAATATTAAGACTTAAGCAGTCGTGATGTATTCATTACATTCTAGATGAATACGAAATCAAGTATTTATTAAACATGAACCTGAAAAACATCCCTCTGCAACCGCATCAAAATTCAGAAAGAATCTGTCCAATCAGGATTGTGTATTCTTATGTTAATACTTGAATAATTCTCTATAATGATATTAATGCCAAACATGTTGTTTTATTCTATATAAAACAGATAGTTGACCAAATCTTTAACACTGCCTAATACCGTAATTATAAATTAAAATTAGTAATAATTAATATAACAAATTCTCAGCATTGCTTTCGAATCTACAATAAATGTCATTTACATATTACTTGACAAAAAAATGTTGCAGTTTTTTTCTAAATTATTAGTTACCAAAAATGCGTTATCCTTCTAACAAAGTTTAGTTTCGAATACGAGTTAATCATTAATTTAAGATTAAGTATAATTTATGTTATCGACATGGTAATTTAGAAGTATCTGTATCTCTATTTACATATAATACAAGCCAGTATCCAGGACTCCAACATAGCAAAATATCTCAATATTACACAAATCGGTATAACATGAAAACAAATAGAACAAAGATAATAAATAAAACATTTTTTAAAAATATAACCGACTTATACCTATAACTAAAAAGCTAAAAATAATTATAACAAAATACAGCTCTAGCAAATAAATAACACATTTAATGTTGTTAGGTACCTACCCAGGAAGTAAAAAATGTAAACATTAAAAGGCCATCATTCTGTACTAATTAATTACCTACCAAGCTAGTATATTTTTGAAGTCGGTGCCAAACAAATCTAAAATCCTTCATTGTGTACTTATCAACTAATTCATCAAACTTGATTGTTGCTTGGAACCGACTTCAAAAATATACTAGATTGGAAGGTAATTAATTTCTACAGAATGAGCACTTTTAATGTTTACATTGTTTACTTCCTAAGTAGGTACCTAACAACATTGAATGTGTTATTTATTTGCTAGAGTTGTATTTTGTTATAATTATTTTTCGGTTTTTAGTTATAGGTAGAAGTCGGTTATATATTTTTTTAAATGTTTTATTTTCAACTTTTTAGTATTTTTGAACTCAGGTAGTTTTCATTCTTTATTTTTTATTTTGTATGTATAACCTTAATAGACAGAACCAGTTAACATCGAAAGCCTCAACATTACACAATGATACTTTCTCATTTAAATTTACAGGTAAATCTTAACGCGTTGACTTAATAAGCCCAAAATATATTTATGCCTTATAGACTATGCCATGTAACCTTTTTTCAACTTTTTTTGACAACCCTGTATAACAATAGATAATTCCACACCACCCTATGTACCAACCATCCTGTACATAGGACCCCCCACGGACAAACATAAATTTGTTAGCTGCCTTCTGTAAACTATCCCATATTTACGGAGTCAAATCCGTCCTATATTTCAACAATAGTATATAACTCCTTGTGGGCTACTCCATAAATTATTTCATTTTTAACAGTTTATATTATCGCCCGGTGTAACATTAATTCCTCTCCACACTTTATGGAACTTCTTATGGGCTATAAACGAAATCATTTTTTAATCAGACTGTATAAATATAATTCAACTCCAGCATATATTTTAACCATCCTGTATATGATTTGCTTATGTCCACATCATATAACACTTTTTTAATCACCCCATATAATTTTAATTTCACATTTTTTCCAACATTTTTATACCACTAAACGTCCAATCCACCCTATAATCCAACCATCCTGTATATACAGCTGCCTACGAACCACAATCATTCTAGTCCGTCCTATATTTCAATCTTCATATAAATGCAACTCCTTCTATTACTTTACTTAGTGATTTTGTTTGCTATAACACCCTGTCTATAAAAGCACCAAATAGCAGTTTAAAGTTTGACATGTGTTTTCACTGGAATTTCTATTAGGCCAGGAGAATGTGACAACCAAAAGCACCGTCTTCGCAAAATAGAAAAATTTGCATTTAAATAGCTATTTGCCTGGTATACAAACAAAACAAGCTTGGTACTCATTGATTTAAGGAGCCGAAAATACTATGCTTTACTACCTATATGATTGAGATGTACATAGAAAATTTTCAAATTCGCAATTAAAACTTCCAGTGCCTAAAATTACCGCACTATTACGTTGGAATTAAAATATTATCCATAAGGAGTTCATATTAGGGATATTGGTCGATTTCCATGTACGCATGTGTTCATTCACAAATATTTTCACTTCTTGCTTCTTATAACATTAGTTCTATAAAATAGTTTGCAAATGCAATTTACACTTCTTATCATTTACTAATCAGAAAGCATTGAGCAATATGCTCCAGTTAATAAGCTAGTGCAATATTGAATTCTTTCTTGTTCTTTTGGAGATATGCATTCGTTTTGGTGTAAGCATGAGATGAAGTCATCTTTCGCAACTGAAATTGAACTAGTTAGGAACAAACTTGGTTAAGTATGCAGCAATTTTGGATAAATTAATTATGTTTTCCCTAAACTGTATTTCAATTAACGTCATATACAAAAAACAAAAGCTATGGAAAAAACATAAATAAAAGTTTCTTAAAAGAGGCCTACACTTACTCATACTAAAATAGATAGGTATGGGAATGAAATGCATCACTTTATATTTCATTTGTTTCGAGATGTTCCGAACTACGCCACACTCTATCTTTAGCGTTAAATACCCAGACCGATAAAATTTAGTTCTCTGTGTAAGAAACAGGGAACAGATAAAACATTAATAGCGTCTTCTTTTATAGAAAATTAATACATTATAGCACATAAACTAATTTAACATCCAATTAATACATAATAACTACACAAAACTTGATTTTTGTTTTGATAAGCAATCCTATCAGAATTAGAGAATTGACATACGCCAGAAGTCAGAAAGAAATACAACAAAAAAAACCTTCCTTGCCACTAAATTTGTGTACTTACTAGCTTCATACGATAAATTAGACATTTTAGATTAAGACAGAATAATAACTGAAATTAGCATAGAAAATTAATTACGAGGGTGTTGTAAAAAGTTGGAAAGACGGTATTCGCCTTATGTTTGTTAGACTTATAGCTGTGGTTGTCTGTCTGTGTTGTATAGTGGTAGTCGTTGCTTTGCTAATTACACAGCCACACACAAAAGAGGTTTTGACTTGCGGGCCCCACTATGTGTCCTCCTTGTTTTTGGGGTAGCTGAATCCGAGTCCGGGGTCTCGGTTTAATTACCCACAAAATTTTGAGCAACTGCCTTAAAACTCAGCCAAGCATTTTTCTGTTTCATATTCATTGTACTAGTAAAGGCAATAACTCGAAACTTCGTTCTGATCTAAGGAGTATCAAAAACGCCTGCTTTCAACATGACATTAGACAGTTTTGGAAATTATCTTACGAGAGTGAAGCAATTTCCGCATTTGTCGAGAGCTTTCACAAATTGCTTCGTTAGGCCAAGCTTGATATGACGGGTTGTAAGTATTTTTTTTTTCTAAAAGATTCCTTAAATATATTCGCGTGTGATCTGTTTGTAGTAACTCGCATAACGCAATCGCACTCGAACTAGACTTACAGTCTTATTTGGAACCAACGACCTACTGTGTGAAATTGAGGCAGCCATATGTGTTTCCTCTTATAAAAGAATGATGATCAGATGTTTTAAAGCCAAGATCTATCTAGGTTATGCGCATGCGTCAATTCAGGATTTGCGGTTCTAACCTTAGAAGAAATTCTCGAGTTAAAAACGACTGAATCGACTCTGAAGCGCCGGAAGCGCACTGTGCACCTTTTCTGAAGACAAAGACCATTGGAGCTCCAGTCCGATTCACCGAATCGCCGAGCTGTAGCTCGAACTACTGAGCCACACAGCGTCTCGACCTTATTTTTCACATTAGTTTATTTTTTTTATATTTTAATAAATTTATACGGTTATTTAGTTGCATACTTCTTCATTCACGGATTTCTTTGCCCACTAAACAATCGACCGACAAAAAGGAGGTTATCAATTCGTCGGCAACTTTTTTTTAAGTATGACCAGCAATTATTCAAAAAAGGCTTTGACAATTTTGATGATTTAAACTGCATTATATTAAGGAACATTACAGAAAGGTACCATATAATTTTCTATAACATGAGATTTAGGATTTTCTCAAAAATCGGACAAAATTTAAATAAGGGACTAGGTTTCAGTGAATTTCAATAAATCTTAACTGTTTTCTCTAAAACGGCTCAAGCAATTTGAATATTATAAATTGTAATCTACAGTCATTTGTTCCCGCTTGATTGCGTATATTTTTTGATAACGTAAAACATAATTTTTGAAAATCGGAAAAATGTGTGCAAAAAATCTGTAAACATCAATGTAAGTGTCAAATTTTCATCATAAATATCTGGGTTTAATGTCAAGATATGTTATGACAGTATATGGTACAGGGTGTTTGTAATGGTTTTCATTTTGATTCAATTGAAGTCAGTTGTTGTTAGCGACGAAGTGAAGTTACTAGAATTATAGTCGTGTGAAATGGTAGAAAATATTCCATTACTTTATCGAAACGAAAATTTGTTATGTCGGCGAACTCTTCTATATGGTATACGTTTGTAGGTGTGTGCGTGCGTGCATGTGATATTTGGTGGTACATAAGCAGTTGTATACATAGGATGGTAGAAATATAAGGTAAAATTGAATTAGGTGGCTCAAAAAATATTGTATTGCGTGGCAAATAAGTTGTTGAGTATACAAGTTGGCTGAAATAAGAGTGGAGCAAAACTATGGTTATACAGAGCGGATATTTGCTTCATAGGAAGGATTATAATTACATTTGTACACAAGGACTCAAAAAATGTTAGAAGCAGTTGAATATACAGGACGGTTGAAGTATAAAGTGGAGTAGAATTACAGTTATACAGGGCGGTTAAAAAAAGTTAGATAGTGTGGAACATAAGTAGTTGCTTATACAAGGTGTTTAAAGTAAGGGTGGAGTTTAATTATTATTATTCAGGGTATATCAAAAATTTGATATATTATCATAACCAGTTAGGGTATTACACATAATCAGGACACCTACCCGTCCTAAAATATCTGCTGTAGTAATTTTTGCTAATTTGGGGGCGCTAGATTTCTAAATATAAATAAATAAATGTTGTAATCAAAAGGAATAATAAGCATACAACAGTTCCAAAATATAAGTTTAATTTGCGCGAACAGACTACTACAAGGCGCTAAAAATATGCCATAGGGCACTCCATTAATGCAAAACAGTCATAGAATATTTAAGCTAAATATACCTAAAGAAAAAATGAAATGAAACAATTATACACTTATGGACAGAGATTCAAACTGTACATATAAACATGTGAGATTCTGAATAACCCGGATACAAATATTTAAACATTCCTCTAATACAATAAATCTAATCAATAGAATATTTAAATAAATTGTCAATATCAAACACTTCATTAATGAGAACCGATCATAAATACCTGACATTTATCATTCAATAAAATTCAGAATTCCGACCTTGGTGTCATCTATACTACACTCGAGCTCGAGGGTAAGTGCAATCGATCAAAATAATAATAATAAACCCGATAGTAGGCTAATGGTCTTTACTTTCGGTTAACAAATTCTATTTTATTAATTTCAAATCAAATACTAAGGTTTATATTATTATTGTAAAAATAACTAATAATGAAACAGTAACCAGACACACAAATTGTCACTTATCTGAAACCACAGCTGAAGCTGAAGTTAGAGTCCCTTGCACTCGCTCCACCACTGGAACTCTGATGATAGAAATACTAGAAATACAGTGTTCGTGTATGCACCATCAACTAGTTCATCTGCATGCTAAGTCCATGATCGGTAAGATACCATAATGCCAAACCAGGTCTGTGTTCTAGTGTCGTAATAGAACAGCAAAATATAACCCCAATCTCACTGGATGGAGAACAAAAACAGGAACGCCGCATGTAGAAACAAAAAAACAAATGGAAGAAATACAACAGTAAAAAAAAGAAGTAGAAGGAAGACAAGAAGAAAGAAAGAACCCCTATCAACCAAAGGGGTTCTTATACTACAGGTTTCATTGTGAGGGTGGCCCCAAATACCATGACCACTCTGAAGAATTATGCAACAACAGAAGTTTTCAAATCCTCAATGAGAGAAGTATCCCAGCAACTAACAACAATACTACAATATGCTGGAACACAATGTAGGGATTTCCATATAACTCCCGAAATCGGATACCTTATCAAAAGCCAGTATACTAGTGGAAAATCCCTTAAAACAACTGCACGAAGTCTCCAGTTAACCTCACACAATTTTCTACACGCACATCCTTCCCGCCTTGTCGACGACAATGACAACTGTCAAGAAACACACAATGCCAACTAAAAATATTCGATAAATCAATTCGTCTCAACAGGTCAAATTCAAACATCCTTCAAAATAAATCACAATGAAACACAATAAATACGGAAAAATCAGCGCGCAAACGGTAGGTTATCGATCGCTAACGGAACGGACGAATAAAAGCAATATTTTGACCGGTTTTAAACGCGTTCATCTCTACTGAGTTACTACGGCAAAAATATAACGTAACACATATAATACTAGATATATGAGGCAAAGTAAAATCATAGGTATACAAAATAATAGAAAAATAGGAACAATCAATAGTGTGTAGAGAATTTATACTTATCATCAGGTGGTTTTAAAGATATCAGGATCGTTGCAATATTGTGTTGGGTTGAATTTTAGCTGAACAGGTTGGTTCAGAAAATGATAGACAAATAAGTTGTATAGGGGTGACCAATACACAGAATCATGTACAGTGTATATGCAATATAGAGTAAATTAGAGTTACTCTTATAGAAAGTGGTCCAAAAATAAAACAAAGACAGAAAGTTAAAAAATATTTGGAAAATATAGAAAAAGAATACAAATTAAGGAGGAAGAAAGAGAGAGAGAGAGAGAGAGAGATAAGAATACGTTCAAATTTTCAATAAAATTCTACCTTAAATTAGATAAAAATGAAGATGTGTCTGAAAATAGTGAATGATTGCACACCGTTTCTAAACGGTTTTTATTTTAAGTCAGCTGAATTCGGTTCTTTTTTAAATATAAATTATAAAGCTTGGGACTTTCTAGGTACTTGTTGTTTATTTTGAGGCTTTGGATCAATAGCATTTGTGATTTGGAGGATATACAGTAAATTGTTTGTTTTTTGAAGTTAGTAGACCGGGAGCACACATAATTTTTTTTAATAATAACAGGCTAAAAATTTTTGAGTGGCTTAATTTCGCCGATGGTATGGCCGCTGTGTTCCCCGCTCTAAACATGTCAATTTAACTTGAGAAAAATATTTACTAATAACGGCCTAATTTTTTCACTATTGCTTCGAAATTAATATACCAATCGAATGGCATCTTTGTCGCACAAGTTAAATGGCTCGCCGAAATCATTAATAACAACCTAATGTTGCTTTTGTTGTTCAGGGAACAATGTATGTGATAACATTGTAAGGAAATTTATCTAAGCCGGCCTTGGTTTCATTCCAGTACGGCATCGCTCGCTTTTAGGACAAAAAAATTGATCTCGAAATGGCTCGGCAGCTGTAGAATTGATAATGATGCATTGTACTAGAGTTTTCGATGCTGATTTTAAAAGGAGCAACCCGTTATCGCGGCGGTTAGTTAGTGCGACGAGGAGCTTATGTGCTTATATTTGTGATATTCGAATAAGCTATTGTGTATGGTTAATGTAAATAAATGTTTCTAGAAAGTGAAAGTATAAATTAGCTTTTAAATTTTAATTGAACTCACGGACTATATAACAAATTTGGTGATCAGAAGTGGCGATTAAGTGCAGTTAAAATCGTAATTTGACTTATGGAAACCCGTAGCATAGAAAAAATGGACGAAACTACCAAAAGTCAAACAGGTTACGGAGGGACTAGAGGAAAAAATATCCCAGATTCTGGAAAAACGTGACAAAAAACAGAAACAACACCAGGAAGAATTTCAACAAATGTTAGTACAATCTTTTGATGAAAAAAGTAAAATAGAATTAGAAAATCTTGTCACTACGATGAAAAGAGAACAAGAAAATCTTGTCACTGCGATGGAAGAAAAATAACAAAATTTAATGGAAGGATTATTCTCGAAATTTGTAGAAAAACAAGATCAAACTGAATTGACGAGACAAAATGAATTTAAAATATTTGAAGAAAAACAAGGCAAGACGGAAGAAAAAAGACAACTGCAATTTGAACAATTGATGCAAACAGTTAATGAAAGAATGCAAATACTTGAGTCAAAAATAAACGAGATAAATGATGACATTAAGACCTTAAAAAATGCCGTGGATACTCTTGAAACAAAAGTAGATGACCTCGAGTCCATTCAAAGCTAGGTAAAATTTGAAATCAGTTCTATTCAAAACACAGTTTAAGATAAAATCAGTGCCATCCAAAACAAGGTAGAAACAGAAATTTAAAAAATGCAGCAGGACTTACACCGAGGAAAATACCAGAACACCATGAGTACCAAAGGTTCCGTTAGCAAACCACCCATATTTGATGGCAGTTCATCTTGGCCCATGTATAAACGGCAATTGGAAGCAGTGGCTACAGCTAATGGATGGGATAACCAAGAAAAACCTTCCTCTCTTGTAATTTCCTTAAGAGGTCCGGCCTTAGAACTCCTTCAAAGCATTTTAGTCGATGAACAAGGCAGTTTCGACAAAATCATCGCCATTCTGGACAAGAGATATGATAATCAATCCTTGAGCCATGTATACCAAGTCCACCTGAGTGGAAAAATCTTAAATCTAGTGAAAGCCTTCAAGAATTCGAAACAGAGATTAGACGGTTAGTACACTTGTTCTACCCAGACCTGACAGAGGAAACGAAAGACCAGTTGGCCGCACAGAGTTTCATAAACGGCATCAGAGATGTGGAAGTACAAAGAAATTTAAGACTGAGTAGCGTCAAGAAGAGTAATGAACCTCTACTTCGGGCTTTGGAAGTACAGGCCGTCATGAACATGTCCAAGCCGACGGTCCGAGCAGTTTCATTCCGTCAGGCAGAGCCAGAGTCACCATTTCAAGCACTGTTGGCTGGTATGAACCAACTATTAGAACAGTCACAGAGAACTGTTACCAGAAGAGCATGTTACCGTTGTGGACGCATAGGGCACTTCCAACGCGACTGCAAAGTCAAACTACCTGAACGATTACCGACCAGGGATAACCAACAGAACAATCACATGTCCAGGGATCGTCAGCCAGTCAGCATAAGGGGGCGAATGCTGACTAACCCTCCACCAGCCCCCAAAACGTTATCCATCCGGGGTTTTTGCCGAGATAGCAGCAGTCTAGTCATCAGGGGCATCATCAATGGCCGAGCAAGTACCATCACCATCGACACCGGCGCCGCTGTGTTCATTGCCAATTCCAGGGTTTTGAGAGCATCAGAAATTCGGCCAGTTACCAATAACATCCAGCTCAGAACAGTCACCGACGAGTCCATGTCAATACAGGGTGAGGCAGACGTCGTGCTACAGATAGGGGGCAACACGATCCGGCATTGGGTTCTGGTAGCGAATATTGAGGACGGTTTTATACTGGGTATGAACCTAATTAGCAAGCATGAATTTATGTTCAACCCGAGATATGATGTTCTTCGGTTCCTAAATGAGGAATTTGTATTGACACAGCCCGTCAACAGTTCAGTCACCTCCATAAAAATTGTGGCAAAGTCTTCAGCTAGAATTCCCCGTCGATCGGAACCAATTATTCATGGGCAGCTAGAGAGCAATGCTGGGAGCTGCGTGGGAATGGTGGAGCCCGCACATTCAGCTCATGACTACTTAGTTGGTCGGGCTATAGTTAAAATCGGACAAGATATACCAATTAGAGTCCTGAATTTGTCCAACAGCGACATCGGAATTTCCAATAGTCAATTCAGTTGCGAAGAAGGGACCAGATATCGGTGAAGGAGACAAGCCCCAGTAGAGAGTTCGTGACACAGTTTGCTGACTATTTGACACACTTGACACCTGGGGAACAGAAGAAAGCCAAGCAATTTATCACAAAGCGCTGGAAAATTTTTAACAGTGAATATGAAACTACCCGTCGCACCAACATCAACCAGCACCGAATAGATACCGGAAACCTCAACATATCAGAATACCACTTAGGCGACTACTATTAGGGCAAAAACAGGCAGTCGAGGGAAACATAGAGTCCATGCTACAAAATATAGTTATTGAGCTATCCATCAGCCCATTGTCCGCTCCCGTCGTGCTAGTTAAAAAGAAGGATGGAACCACCTGATTTTGGGTGGATTATAGAAAGCTGAATGACGTCCAAGACAGCTATCCACTTCCCCGAATTGATGACACTCTGACCACACTAGCAAGCTCGCGTTTTTCTCCACACTAGACCTAAAGGGTTGTTTCAGTTCACGGTCATGTCATTTGGGTTATGTAATGCTCCAGCAACATTCGAGAGGCTAATGGAGTATGTCCTGAGCGGGTTAACATGGAGGACGTGCTTAGTATACCTCGACAACATTCTGGTCATGGTACAGACATTCGACGACCATCCGATGGAATCAGGATTGCGAGACATCATTCAGACGACTGAAGGCAGCTCTATGTTCCAGCCCAATCCTACCCTTTCCTACACAGTCCGGCAAGTTCATTTTAGACACCGACGCCAGCAACACAGGTTTGGGGGGCGACCTAACCCATGTGCAAGATGGTGAAGAGAGGGTGATCGAGTACTACAGCCTTGGATTCTCAGAACCGGAAAGAAATTATTGCGTCACCAGAAAAGAACTTCTTGCAATTAAAGGGCTGTAGACCATTTCTACAAATGCCTCTATGGTCTTCATTTCTTAACCCGAACAGATCATGCCACCCTCAAATGGCTGCTGGACATGAAGACACCGAAAGGACAACTGGCCAAGTGGATTGAGAAATTACAGCAATACGATTTCAAGGTGGAACACCGTGCCGGCCATTTGTACAATAATGCCGATGCCCTATCCAGAAGATCCTGTGTAGAGCAGAATGCGAACATTGTCTGAAGACGGAACAGCGAGAGGGTATCTCCATCAGACAGATCCGAGTGCAGGCCAATGAAGACTGGACAACGGAACAGTGCATCCAGGATCAAATGGCTGATCCAGACATCGAACCAGTCTTGTCACTCAAAACGAGAGGGGCACCCAGGCCACGATGAAACGAGGTACCTAGATACTCGGGAGTGCTGAAATCGTTATGGGCCCAATGGGACTCTCTAAGAGTAGAGAATGGAATGCTCAAGCGAGTTTGGGAAAGCACTGATGGCCGAGAAACCAAGTCCCAACTAGTAGTTCCTAAGTAAAAGGTACCAGCCATCCTGACCGAAGTATATGATGGGATTACCGGGGGCTATCTGGGCATGAACAAAACCCTAGACAAATTTCGCCAGCGATACTAATGGGTATATTACTTTGAAGATGTCAGAGCTTGGGGCCGGGAATGTGACACCTGTGCCAGTAAGGGCCCGAAGACAAGGACCAAGGGCAGAATGCAGCAGTACAATATGGGCGTCCCATTTAAGAGAATTGCCATCGATGTCGCTGGTCCGTTTCCCGAGTCTGGTCGCAATGGATTACTTCAGCAAATGGCCTGAGGCATATGCGATACCCAACCAAGAGGCAACCACATTAGCGGTGATGCTAGTAGAACAGCTATTCAGCAGGTTTGGTGTCCCGATGGAACTACATTCAGAAGACTAGGGGTGTAACTTCGAATCGAATGTATTCCAGAACATCTGCACGATGTTGGGGATTAGGAAAACGAGAACAACACCGAACGACCGTAACGAAAATTACCTAAGTCGGCCCTGGTTTCATTCCAGTACGACATCGATGGCTTTTAGGACAAACAAATTGATCTCGAAGTGACTCGGCAGCTGTAGAATTGCTGATTTTAAAATGACCAGCCCGTTATGGCGGCGGGTAGTTAGTGCGACGAAGAGCTTATGTGGTATTATTTTTGTGATATTCGAATCAGCTGTTGTGTATAGTTAATCTAAATAAAAGTTTCTAGAAAGTGAAAGTAAAAATTAGTTTTTAAATTTTAATTAAACCCACGGAGTGTATAACAATATTAACTAGTATTAAAATTGGTATAACACTACACTGACGTTCTTATTTTTATTTAGCCGTTTAAATACACATACACACACACACACACACACACACACATATATATATATATATATATATATATATATATATACATATTGAATAAATTTCTATATAATTGACAGAAGAGTAGCCATTACGGGAATTTAGTTAAAGTCATGTGGTTCTCTCACATTTTTGTATCTATATCATTGGTAGAGGAATTATAAAGACCAAAAATAGACATTAAAATGTGTTTTGATTAGAAGAATTATATTAAAAATATACATCGATTTCGCGGAAATTAATAACTTTGTTTATTATGTAAGAGTGAATGGATAAAATTACAACACAGTGTCATTAAACGCCAATCGTAGTTGCAAAAAAGCTCAATAGTTCTTCCTGAAAACGTAGGGTACAAAAAGCATCGTTTTTGTTTCGTCCGAACATAACAAGGGTATTTAGTTTATTAATATTATTAAGGTATTTTTTGGCTTATTTTGGCATCATAGGCTAGTAATATAAACAAATATGATCAAATGCATCTCACTGAGAAATAATATAAAACATTAATTTATCAAATCTGATATTTGGCTTGTTAAGGGATGGGTGGCATGTTTCGCGTGTAGGACTGGGAAAACATTCAATTTAACTTGAAGGACAAGGTTGTCATTCGATTATTATAATAATTACCAAGCAAAAGTGAAAAAAATAGGCTGTTATTAGTTAATAGTTGACATGTTTAGAGCGGGGGACGCGGTGGCCATACCATCGGGGGTGCAGGACCAAGGTGTTTTCGCGTTTTTGACATGTTTAACACCTGGTAGCTCTCTTAGCTACCTGTTTAAAAAATTTTCGAAGAGGAAAAAGTTGGGCATCTCGGCGAAATTAGGTTAATCAAAAATTTTTAGCCTGTTATTAATAAAAAAAATAACGTGTGCTCCACGTCTATTGGGCTAAACCGAGTCTTGCTGGGATGAAAATGTGTAATTACCCCGGGATTTGGGCCCAGAGACCACAAATAAATATAAAGTACATATCGTGGGGCACCTAAGATAATGAAATACTACTAACTTTGTAATAAAAATCGTATATATGTAATAAGATAAAATTTTAATTTACTGTTGTTGCCAATAGGGGTGTGCACAAAAGTATGTTTTAATGAACTACTTAAATATACGATAACTAGCTCCATGATATTAAAAACTTGAAATACACCAAATCTTCGAGTTTTGGTATAAATAAAGCAACTGGTTAATTGAAATGGAATTCGATTAGCTTTCCTTCTATTCAACTGTCTGAGTCTGAAATCCTGGAAATAAATTTCATAAATTCATTTCGGAATAACAAACCTAAAGTTAATTTCCCAGAAATCAAGTTGAGCACGTCGTTGTATTCGACTGGTGATTTTGTTTTATTCTCTCATGGCACAGGGATTTTGATCTCAAGTCTAGGTAGTAATTATGGTTTATTTGAAAATATTTAGTAGTTTTTTAAAAATTGAGTGGTGTTTTTTATTAATTCTACGATATTCTTTTAATTCTGAAATAAGTTTTTTTAATTGCTATGTTTAATTAAGAAATATGATATGGAAGAAATAATATTGTTGAAAAAGATAATTGAAGTGTAATACAACAATTTCGAAAAATTACTCGAATCACAAGCTGTCAATTGCAGAAATTTAGAAACTGATCAATATTTTGGAAAAAATAATTATTAAGTATATGGGAAACCACTCTTTCTATACCTATTCAAATACTTATATTGTGTAACTGTAAGGTCTGAGGGGTCTGGTATTCACTATAGTAATTCCGGGCTAGTTGTTAAATGTCATGTGTTTAGTTTCAAGTGTCATGTTTCTTGAAAAATACTTGCCACTCTCTAATTTCAGAAATAACTATAGATTTAATATTGCCGAACGGATAGTTGTCAGTAATTATTTATCAATTACTTAGTTTCTCATATATAAGCGCCATTTCGGATTCCCAGAAGTATTGGAAGAATGCCGTTTGCACCAGAAATCGGCTGAATACCCGTCACAATAGGTTGCCTCCATTCACGAAAGTTTCAGTCGACTTTCCATATTAACTAGCGGTCGCCCAGTGATCAAAATTCGACCCAAATTCATCCAAATTATAAGTTGAACATTATTGATTTATTTTGTCTCTATAAGAAATAGAGTTGAGGCGAAATTAGAAAAGTAGACCAGGCCTTTGCTATCCCTATTATTTGATTTGGATTATATTTGTATAAATAATTCACGTAATTATTTTTTACTTATGTATATTATTGTAGGACTATTTTTACATAAATATTTCCTATACATTATCACAAATGTAATAGTGTCTATGCAACATGTTCGATGTACTTATCGGCGGGTTTTTCTTTTTAACCTAAAAGTCTCCTTAATTTACACACAAACAATTTCAAAAATAGAGATGACAAACAACCCACTGAAAACTCTAATCTTTACTGACATTTCTACTGTCCCCTGATTTATGATTTGCCGCATATAACCTTCGGACTTGTGAAAATAATATTATTTTAATGACAAACAATAAAAAATTACCAAAATTATTTTAGTTAGTAGGTACTACTTGTCCGAAAAATCAATACTGATCCATAATTTGCAACACTAAATATTTTCCCATTGAACTATAGGCAACTCCAAACACTGGACAGTAATAGATGGTCATCAGATGGTCTGAAAGAGCGTTACCCAGTCACTGCCGTGTTTATCATTGAGAACCAACCTAGCACATAATTACGCAGTGGTTTCTGTTGTCGCGGTAGAGCGTTTTGAATTTTAAATTTTTTGAATATTGTTAGGTTTCAAACTTTAAAGCCAGCAATGTAAGATTTTAAAGAAAAAATATCTCGAATTAATATCTAGAATAAATGTCTCTAACTTAGTCTTATAAATGTGTAGGTAGATTTTTTATATTCAAACACATCTTTAAAATGTCAATAATATTTTTCTTTTAAGTAAAACTTAGTCTCCTGGTGTTAAAAGTCAGAACATTGCAGCAATGGGAGCATGTAATGTAAAATAAATTAACTATAAGATACCCACATTGTGAGAAAACATTAATTTTCAATATAAAAAATTTAAAATATGTTAAGATTTATTATATTTCCATTTATGTGAATTAAAACACACTTACCTACCTAGTAACCCATGATAATTTGTCTTTTAAGTGGAAAATATAAAGAAATACGAACCACATACTATAAATAAATATTAATTAAATTCACCTATTTTTGACTATTGTTTTTCTGTGAATTGAAATTGAAATCTTGAAAATACTTTGAAAACTTTTCTAACTGAATTGAGAAGTTTCAACCTAATCGCTACAAAAGTAATGAAAGAAGAAAATTAAATCAAATTCCTGAAGATAGCCATGAATTCATTGTGCCAGATCTACCAATTTATCCTGAATTTGTGCAAAATTTCACGATTTTTTGTAATCTTAGTTGAATTAAAGTTATACTTCAAAAATAAAATACTCTAAATTAAAAGTATAGGGCTAAAATTATTAAAATATTATCAGAAATAAATTGATCGGGTGCAACATCATTCTGGTTTTCGTTGACAAACCATATTTACAGTGCAATGAAAGTTGCAAATTGCAAACTTGCGAGCACCCAATAAACAGCGATTATTATGTAATATAATTTTTCGTCGGTTCTATTTCAGTAGCATCACTATGTAGGATAACTTTAGCGAAGGGTCAAAACTTTTAGTTTTACATTTAATTTAGGTTGTCTTTCACATTGGAGTCAACCCATCTTATGATTTTCTCTCCAAGCTATGTGGCGGCACTGTGTGGCATTGACAGTATGGATGTAAATAATGATGTTTTTATTATTTAATAAGTGAACCAATATTATAAATTAATTTTAGTATTCTGCACTGAAGGTCGTCCTTAGCTACTAAACAAAACAAAAATAAAGAAAATCTGTTAAGGGGCAGAGGAGAAACGGGTACCGAACCGTTTTGTATTTGCCTATTTATATATAGATATATATACGTAATGATTAGTTTCTCGGAAACATTCCTGGCCTCTTCTACAATGTTCTCATTTCATGTGTATTGTTTTAGAAAGAAGACATCGATATTCTAATAACAATTACTGTCTTGAATAGTTGTTTTGTAGTACAAAAAAGTATAGTCCTTGGACACAAAACAGTACTAAACGTTTAGGTCAAATTTACTAGGTCGCTGTTCCATCAAATACTTTGTCTATTTAGCATCATACCGGTCGACTTCCTTTCTTTCAACCAAGTGAACGCCACACAGTTCTTCGACGTTCCTATTAACTTTCTTGACAGTTTCATAAGTATCAGTCGTATACGAGAGTTTTTTTCTAACCGTCATCTTTTCATTTCTTAGTAGGAATATTTTACTGATCGCACAGCTTCATTTCCAAAATCCCTTCTCGGTTGCCGTGGTCTTTTAGCCCGTATACTGCTCATTACTTAGTAGGATATCCTTCTTATATTAGTTTTAGTTATGAATCTATACCACAAGGCTGAATTAGTTGTTTTATACTCGCCTTTATATAACGGTTATATTTTAACTTTTTTATTTTCGTGATAAATATTCAGTCTTATCTATATTTTTCGATATGCCCCCTCCAGTCTTATAAGCATTTAGTTAAGACCGTTCTCACCAGGTGCTAATATTATCAGATTGCAATATTTAGGGTGTATTAAAGTTATTTTGTAATTAGTATCACTATAACTTGAGATGTTTCCTTCGACTGTGTCAGTGTTTGTTGTAGTAATATTTTGAAAAGTGTGGGTGATGTAGGAGATATTTATGAATATATTGTAAATCCAATATACTGCATATGCTTTCTAAGTGTGCTTCCATTTTATATGTTTTTAGTTTTAATTATATTGTTTGTTTAAAACTTGTCTTTTCAAAATTTTCTAGAGCATTTCATTTCCATAGTCCTTGAAAATAATATATATATCACCTTGATAATATGATTTTTTCAAAATTTTTCTGGCCCTGTTAGTTTTAATCTCTAATTATAAATAAATAGTAAATAATAGGGAAACATTTTGGTAGTTACTCTTTTATGATATGACAAATATTCCGTTCCGCCTATTGACTAAATGTTCTTAATGTGGATGGAATTGTTTTACATTAGTATGATCTGTTTTCTAGTTTCCTTTTGCCAAGTGAATTTGTGAATGTCTATATGTCCCACGAGCGCGCACGTTATTTTCAGTTTTACGCCTACGTCGCGCAGTCCAATCGGTCCCTCACTATTATCGCTCATGACTTGCCCGCCGAAGCGATCAACTATCGGGTCGTATCTTCTCTGCTTATATATCTGTTTTTATCTCAAATACTAATGAGTTCCTGTTATGTTCTTACTTTTTTTATGTGCGTTTGGAACATTTTCATTAGCTGTTGTATAGTTATTCTCCGTTGAGCTACATAACAATGGTATGCAATATGTTTTTCATATATCTTTAGAGCAGTTTGATAACATTTTCATTTTGGTTACCCTTCGTTACTTGTTTTTCTTGGGTGGACGATTTAAGACTGGGCTCTGGCAATTAATTCATTAAACATAACTCCAATCACATTATATATTGTACCACCTATTCAAAATTATCTAATAATATGTAAGCATATGCATTGATATTAAAATACTGAAGCAGTTTTGACATTCGTTGGAGCTGTTTAGTCAATTTTAAACTTAAAGGACTTAAACGACAACTTATTCGACAAAAATGGAGAACGTTGTGAATGTTTGAGTTTTACTACTTGTTATTGTTTCGAAGGCACATTTTCACTTTTGGATAATATATTTTGTCCCAACCTATATTTGTAATTCAATACATTGTTACCTACAATATTGTCGACTACATTGTGCCGGGTGCTTGAAAAAGTACCTAGTCGGTCAAGTTACTTCCTAGTGCACCTTAAGGATAAGTAAAGGATGTTTCTCTGGAACTTAGAGTTGATCCTAGCGAAAAGTTTTTTCAACGAGCATAAACGAGAAATTTGCGTTTTAATATTGATTGTATTGGATAAATTGTTCCTGACCATAAGGTGAGTTTCAACAGATTATAAAGATTAGGCACTATCGTACAATTAGTTGATATTTAAATTTCTGCTGACAAAATGAAAAGAAGGGTAAGTTTGTGCATTTATTATAAAAAGTCTTGACCTTTAAACCACACTATATCACTATATATCCTCTCCACCCTATTTGACTGTTTCTTATTGTTTGTTTCACCTTGTATACCTATAATTTTCCCTCGCTCCATATTTAAAATATTTTATATAAGCAACTGTTCATGGTCTACCCAATATAACAACATTTTTAAACCACCTTGTATAACTATAATTTTACTCTATCCTTTATTTCAACCGCCTCTATAAATATGCAACTGAGCTCATCTCTATAATTATATTTATGTTTATAGAACAAATATATAATCCACTCTGTATAACTATAATTCTGCTACACTTTTATATCAACCACATTTTATACGCATCCACTTATGTGTCACCAAATGCACCATTTTTTGAACCACCCTGTACAACTATAATTCGATTCCATTTTATATTTCAACCCTTCTATATATGCAACTACTTAAACTACTTATGTACCATCCAATATCACATTTACTTTTAAGATTTATTTGAATCTCCTTTGTGACTATAGTTTTATTCTGCCCTATATTGCTTGCTGATCGAATTTCGATACTTGCACGCGCACAGATAGATGTACAACTGTATACCGTCTAGAAAAGGTAGCCGGCATAATAATTTTTGGTTACGGTACACTAATTGAATATTTTCTGCCTTTTCACTCTAATGTAAGACCCGTAAAAGAACTTACCGTTAAAAATACTCTGTACGTTATAATTTGATGACACATCTTGAGATTTAAATTAGATATTTACATAGATTTGTCACTGTTTTGGTACATATTTTTCCACTTTTTTTGGTACGGTATGGTATAGTTTGACAAAAATATACAGAATCAAGCTGTAGCATACAATTTAAAATATGCAAATGTATTGAGCCGTTTTAAGGAAAACAGTAAAAATTCATTGAAGTGTAGCCCCTTAATTACTGTTTTGCCTGATATTCTGGCAAACCATAAATCTCATATGTTGTAGAAAATTATATGGTAACTTCCTGTAATGTGCCTTAATACAATACAGTATAAATCATCTAAATTGCTCAACCCGCTATTGAATAATCACTGGGCACTGAGCATACATAAAAAAAGATGCCGAACGATTCATAATCTCCTTTTTTGAAATGTAATGTGTCTTCTATGATGTAGTGATTTCTGTAGCTTTTCTATCTTTGGAACTGCTTTTCCATTTATAATAAATCAACTTTTGGATATCTCTGCAAACTGTATTTTTCCTCTTTCTTTCAATCTGATTACAAAATAAGTAAATTTCACTCTTTATCTACATAGTAGTTAGAAAATTGTAAAGAAATCGTTAATTTTAATTTTCACAATAACTGTAGATTTTGACAATGAGTTAACTTGTACTTGAAAAATTATCATTAAATAAACCCACAGAGGGATAGGAAACCCTGTACGTGCCCGGCACACTTAAGATTAAACCTTAAAACTAAACTTAAATAATACAAAAACAATCATGTAACATCTATCACAAATCAGTAAATATTTTAGCTACCACAGTGTATATTGCATTAATATAATTAGTAAAAGCATTTAGTGAATTAATAGCTTAATTTTATATTATTAATTATCCATTGAGCCAATTTCTTTTTGTTTGCTTTTTCACAGTTCACCATACATTTGTTTTCATTTGGTAATATATTAAATATTTTTATTGCATTGATATAGCTGTATTTAGTAAAAATTCTTTTATTTGTTTTAGGTAGTTGAATAGCTTTATTTCCAGTAACACTAGTGGTTGTTAAAAACTCAGTTTTAAGTTTGTCATAATGATAACATAACGATTCAAGAGCAAATAATTGTACAAGATTTACTGGATTTTTGCTTGTATTATTAGAATTTTTGTTCAAGATTTTAAGTAATCTATTTTGAAGCACTTGCAGATGAAATATATTATTGGCATACGCTCCTTGCCAAGCAATATTACCATAAGAAATAATACTATGGAAGAATGCATAATAAATAATTTTTATTATATCAGCTGTCATTATTTTAGATAATTTGTAGAACACAAAAACCAAGTACTTAGTTTTATTAATAATATAATTAATATGTTTATCCCACTTAAGGTTAAAATCAAAAATAATTCCCAAGTATTTGTGATGTTCAACTCTATTAATCTTGCTGTCATATATACATATATTCATTTTCTTTGGCACACTATCACTGTAGCATCCAAAATCAATATAAACCGTTTTATTTATATTAAGTGATAATTTGTTGGATACTAACCACTCATTCACTTCCCTTAACAATAAATTCATCTTATGTTGGGCATCATCCCAGGTGTTTGCAGATGATATTACTGCCGTATCATCTGCATATGACAGTATAGTTTCATCTGGCATTCGGTACAGTAAATCATTGACATATAGTATAAAAAGTAGAGGGCCTAGAACAGTACCCTGTGGCACCCCAATAGTTATATTTCTATAAGTACTGTAATTAATTTTCACTCTTTGTTGTCTATTTTTAAGATAACTAATTAAAAGATCTGAAGCCTTACCTCTAACTCCTAGATTATATAAGTTTTTGCATAATATATTGTGGTTTACAGTATCGAATGCTTTTGCCAAATCCGCAAACGTGATTATTAAAGGTTTACTTTTATCTAGGTTACAGTGAATAATTTTAGTAATTTGCTGAAGAGCATCACGAATACCAATATTTTTAAGAAATCCAAACTGCCATTTTGAAAATAATTTAATTTTATTAATAAAATTAAAGATTCTAAAATGTACCACTTTTTCAAATATTTTTGCAATGTTTGAAATAAGTGAATAGGCCTATAGTTAGATAGTCTTACTTCCTCCTTTATGCACAGGTACAGTTTCTGTCTTTTTGAGATCATCAGGTCATACTGCAAGACTAATATATAAATTAATGAAATAATTTAAAGCATCAACTATATATAAATTGAAATATGTTTCAAAATCTTAGAACTTATTTTATCAACTCCCCCATTTCTAACTTTCATGTTGGTTACAATTTTACTTATTTCAATTGAGTCTGTTGGTTGCAAATAAATAGTTTTATCATTCATTGTTGGCATATTAATGTTACTTTGAGTTGCGGGAATATTATTACTTAATTTTTCACCAATTTTTAAAAAATCATTAGTAGTAGTATTCACTATATTACAGTCCGAAATTATTTTTGGATTGTTTTCGCCCATAATATAATTAAAATGAGTATTTTTTTACTTTTATTATTAACTTTCTTATTTATAAAATCCCATAACTTTTTTGGGTCGTTTATATTATCCTCGAATAATTTTTTATCATAGTTATCTTTAGCTTCCTTCATAACTTTGTTGTAATTTTTAAGAAATTTTTTGTATTTAGTTTCAGCAATTAAATTTGTAGGATTTTTTCTCCATGAAAGGTAAAGTTTTTCTTTAGTTTTACTTGATACTACAATAGCTCTAGTTATCCAAGATTTTTTCTCTTAACTTTAATTTTTTTAATATTTTGAGCATTTTCGACACAATAGTTAATATTCCTGGTAAATGCTTCTATAGCAATATTTGGATCTCTAATGAAGTAAGTGTTATTCCAATTTAGACGGCTTGCAATATTTTTAAGCTTGGAGTAATTAACATAGAAGTAATTAATAGAGTTAAATAGAGTTTTTTTAATGTTTATTATTAAGGAATAATGATCAGTAATAGAATTTTTCAGAGTATAAGTATTAGTTTCTAAACTCTCAGTTTTATAAAAACAAATATCAATACAGGTACCTTTATTTTAATCATTAATTGAAGGTTTCGTAATTTTCTGGTAACCTGGTATATAACCTTTTTCAAGAAAGTTGTTAAGAAACTCATTTGAATAGTGATCTATTGTTAATAAATCTATATTAAAGTCCATAATAATATAATGATTCTTAATATATTTTACATCCTTTAAAAAGTTTTCTAAATTTGATATAAATTCTGCCTTTGGGAATTTGTGAGATCTATAAACTGTGGATATAACTGTGTTACAACTGTTTTTCATCTGCATTTTTGTATTTGAAATTCTTAGCTTATCACAAATTAAAATTTCTGTATTTTCAATAATATCATTTAATATATATACCATCACACCATCAGCTCTACTTAAATTACTATAATTATAAAACTCTTTATACCCTGGTAGTGTATAAAAGTTTAAATGTTTGATCGACCATGTCTCAACTCCGACAATATAAAATGGTTTAGTTATTAGACCATCAACAAAAACCTCTAAGCTAGAAAAATTATCTTCAATGCTTTTTATATTGATGTGTAATATGACCTCATCATTGACATTTAGGTTTTTGTTAAAAGTATCAATATGTTCACATACCTTTTCTAATTGGATTAATTGATGTACATTATATATAATATCCAATGCTGTATTCACCACTACACCTAAATTAGAAAACAAAACCAGTAGTTTGCACCTACTTTCTTGTATAATTGTCTCCTTTTAGGTTGTCTTCATTTAATGGATAGAAAGGGTAATCAGTTTTCTGTATATTCCTTCTGACCAAGTGTTAATAAGTATTACAGTTTGACCTATCAGAGGCCGAATGATCAGTTTGCAAATTAAGTTAATATTTTTCATTACTCAGAGGGCAACATATGCACTTTAATTTACTTTTGTTACTACATTTACTACTCTCATGATTTCCTACACAATAACAACAATTGACTGTGTTGGTGCACTTATAAGCTGAATATCCATATCTATTACATTTATAACAAGCGTTTACATTAAAATCATCTATTACTTTATATCTGTTATGTCCAAAGTAACATTTCTTATAATACATAATACGTTCATAGTTTGATTTGTTTAGAATTAATGTAATAGTCCATTTGTTATTCTTCTTATTTTTGTAAATATATCTAATGTTAACACCATCTTGCTCTAGACTATTCCTACAGCTTATATGTTCAATTATATTATCATGGTTAATTGAGGTTAGGTCATCTTCAATATAATCGTTATAACATAAACATTTATTGGATTTCGTTGGGCACTTTGAACTAATTGTTAAACAATATCTATTCTAATAACCTACACTTAAAAATGATCTCAACTACTATAAATGTGTTATTGTACAGTTGCCAGCTTAAAATTCCTGTAATCTGCCTTTACCATCCTTAACCTCAAATTAATAATCTAATAAATACTAAATATTTTCATTTGTATGGAATCATAATACATTTGGCAATGTATGATGCATATTCTATCGAACTAAAGAATAAGTGAAACATTTTCTGTAATAGGATTTTTTTATGATCATTGCCTCCAGATTTCTCCAAATCGCAATCTTTGAGAAACTACCCTTCGAAAGTTGTTGTTGTTCGAAAGTTTTCCATCAAAAAGTTAATGTTCTAACTCGAATTGATTCCATCTGTAATGGACGAAAAACAATGAACTAACTTATCCAAACCCCAAGAAGTTAGTTTCGACATTTGGTTTTTAGATATAATATTAAAGCCCATCTCTCTAGGTTTTTATTTTTTGTCAGATATTTTACTCAGTTATTGTTGTGGGATATATTGTCTACAAAATACTATGGTTACCTTAATTCTGTTCACTTTTTTTTCAATAATAATTTGTCAAATTACGAGACCTTTTTAAAATTAGCCTATTAAATAATCAGAAAAAATAGAACACAAATTATGTCATTTCTAGACACAACTCGTCTTCATTGAATATATTAACAGCCATAAACATCATACAAATTGGTGCAAAACCATTTAAGGAAATCTTTTTATGGTTTTTATCCAACTTTAAAAAGAAGGAGGTTCTCAATTCGTCTGTACCTAAGTTTTTTATGTTTGTTAAGCGATTGCTCACAAACGGCTCAAGTAATTTCGACCGTTCATCCTGGATCCTGTTCCGGGCGGTCACGAAGTAGTCCCATATTTTTTTTCATTAACATGGCTTGTAGCGTTTCTTAGAAAATAGGGAAAAAATTTTTACCGATTTTCTTAGACAGTATGCTTTGGTGGAGTCGCCGGTATTAAAAATATGGAAACTTTTTTATTCGAAACAGAATTTAGATTAGTTCCAGGATATCCCGGTCCCATATTTTTTCCAATAACGCACCTATTACCGTTCCTTAGAAAATCGGAAAATACTTTTTTACCGACTTTCTTATACAGTCAACATTGGTGGAGTCACTAGTATTGATCTAAAAAGGAATTGGATTATTTCCGGGAATCCTGAAGTGATCCAATATATATTTTTTCAATAGCATAGCTTGTAGACTTTTTTAGAAAATCGGTAAACGTTCTAACGACATCCTTATACAGTAAGGTTTGATGGAGTTGCTGGTATTAACTGTTCGGAACTTGGAGTAAATTGTAAATAAATTGAAATAAATAAAATAGTTGTCGGTTAATATGTATATACAGTGTGTAATGTATGTATTCATAAATCAAACGATTTCTTTTTATTAATAATTTTAAGAGAAAAAGTTATTCTTCATAAACAGATTTGCATGATCTAAAACGTAAGCAATATTCATTTCATGTCACTTTGTTAACCGAAGACGAGGTTTGTGATCAAAGAAGAATTTTGATTACAAATTGAAGTATCTTTATTTTTGGTAAGATCTAAGATTGTTTTCAAATAGAAGTAATTAGAATTAAAAACTGCACCTACTTATGGCATTGCACTAAAAATTGTATAATAAGTGTATCTGTAACTTTTTCAACAATATACTGGGTTTAAAAAAAATATCAATTCTGTTTAAAAGTGAGGTACCTTTATTTTTTTATAGTATCTCAAATTGTAATCACAGGAAGTTTATTGAAAACTGCCTTCAATTGTGCTGTATTATTAAAAAATTTAAAAAATTTGAAAGCTGACTGGAAATAAATCGAAATAAATATCAGTTAATCAATTTCAAGGTGGAGGTTCTGAGTTGGTTTCTATATACAGTGTGTGATCATAAGCTGAAATCAAACGGAATAACGTTCTTATGAATATTATTTAGAGAACAAGTTATTCTTCATAAAAATATTTGCATGGTCGGAAGCGTATACTGCAATCATTACATGCCACTTTTTCAATGGTTTACGAGGTTTGTCAGCAAATATGAATTTTGCTTAAGGGTAAAATACCTTTATTTTTCATAATTTATAAAATTCTTATCAAACAGTGGTAAATACGAAATACAAAATGCATGCAATTATGCCACAAAAAATTGTATAATAGATCTTCATGTCGCTTTTTCAAATTGATGAATATAAATTTTAAGTTAAGTAACAATATTTTTATTAATAATTCAAATTGTCCTATTAGGCTATATCCATTAAAACTGTATAACGATGTGTAATGAGATCGAGCGGAGAGGAGACTATTAAATGAATGTCAGTATAACTAGCAGACCTAAAGAATGGTGACACTCAGATCGTCTATAATATAGTTGGTCCACCTAAGTTCATATACAAAATTTTCTTAATACATATACATATCTAGACAACAAGTTATTCTATTCAACAGTAAACGAGGTTGGTCAAGCTAATGAATGAAAGTAAAATACCTTATTTTAGGTAATATCGAAAAAGTTAGTTAGACCATTGCTTCACTAAAAATTGTGAAACAAAAACCGAAAAATTAACTACAAATCATGAAATAATTATTTGCTACGACAATTCAATAGTTTTTCAGTGCAAATTTTAACAGCGTAGTTGCCAAGTACAACTTATGAATATACTTCCCCAAATACTTTAACTTTAGCTCGGCACCGACTTCATAAAAAGTATTTAATTGTAGCAAAAAATTATTTCATGATTTTTAGTTAATTTTTTTGAGTCGGTTTTCGTTTTTTTTAATGTATTTATATCCAATATGTTGTTTTAAATTGATCTTCATAATTTAAAAATAATTTAATAGTTTATAGTGTTTATTTAAAAATATCCCTTTTTAGCGCTGTTTCCATGTTTGTCTTGAAGAAATCAATCCAAATTCTCATAGTGAAATATGATTGACAATTACGTGGTTATTATTATTAATAATATTAACAGGTAAATTATCAATAAATAAGCTATCCAAAATAGCGTCTACATACCAAATCCAATAAAATATTAATTGTCTCTGCAATTAAGGATAATAATTTTATTAAATAGCCAGAAGCATTTGATTCATTAATTTACAAGGTCTTTGTCATAATTTGATTTAGAAGAGTTCATGCTTTTTGCCCGTAAAAAAGAAAATTAGTATTTCTTAGTTTTTAAGGTGTAGTAAATTTCAAAAAGATTGTGAAAAAAATTTAACACATTACGCTTCTAAAATATTTATTGTTTTTGATTTACCAATAGTACCTATAAAAATAATAAAAATTCTATTTATATATCTGCCGGTTTTTCCAAAAGCTTCCCAATATGGATCTGGCAGATCGGGCCATTTTTTCGAATATTTAAAGGTTTAAAGGTTTCTCCAATATATAAATGCAATTTTTTGTATTTTGGGTAGTGTTTTTGGTCTTGATTTTGATATAATTGAATTTAATGCATTTTTGTTTTGTATTATGGTTTTAATATTAAATATGTTGTTGACACTTTTTAAGTTTCCTGAGAGATACTGTATGTTTGGTATTTTTATTGTCTTAATGAGATTATTCTGGGAATTAGTATTGCTTTGGAAAGTTTAGTATTGATTGTTAGAGTTTGTTGGGTACTCGATTTTATCTAAACCGTTATTAATGTTATCTTTTGGATAATTATTGGCATTTTCAGAAGCGTATTTTCTTCATTAAATTTACTGATTTTGGTTATCGCACTATGGTATAGAATGAATTAGGATGATTACTGTAAAGCTGCGATACTTGTTAAGGTTTCAAATGACGGTTATGTTTTTGTTATTAAACTGTCTTATAACAATTTTTTTGCTCTTTTCAAGTTCTAATTTAAACAATATACTTTGTTCTTTGTTGTTAATGTCGTTTATTAATTCATAAGTAAGTAAATCTGCAACATTATGTTCCCAAATAACAAATTAATCATTAGTTAATCTGTTTTAAGAAAATTGTTAAAATGTGAAAATTCCTTAAATATTTTCACAGAACATATGCTTAAAGCAGGAGGCAGACAGGAAGCCACGTCCTCATTTAGTTGAAGAATCATCAAATTTCTATATGTAGCAACAAAAACCAACTGCTTCGATATCAATAAATTTAATGAAGAAAAAACGCTTATAAAAAATGTTCTTTCTGTAAATAATTACCCAGAAAAAAAATATTAATAAAGAGTTATAAACAAAATCGAACACTAAACAATCGCTAACAATCAATACCAAGTAGTAGGTGTTGCGACAGTTTGACATGGAACATTTTTGAAGATCCCGGAAAAAAGCGTCATCCTTTGATGTATGGTTCGGCTTTGTGGGTGGTCCTCGGTAGCATGCTACTTGTTACATAAATCTGATTAGTGAGGCATCCTGGGGTGTAATTAATGAGGTGTGAAATTATGGAGACGTCTAGTTTATGGATAAATAGATCTGATAAATGGATCACTCTAATTGGATAATTATTTTAGGTCTGTAAGTATTTTATTTTTGTAATTAATACAAAGTCTTCCATCTCACGGGCCACGTTCAATATCTTGGTTATTTTCAAAACTATTGCAATAAGAAAAAACAGATAGATTTTTGTTTCGAGTGAGACATTTTTTGAGGTGAATTAGCGCTTACGCGCATTCAACATAAACCTGCCAATTCAGTGACCTTGAGATTTGAGATAGGGCAAATAGGTGTTGTTACATATCATTTGAAAGCCCATTTTACGGACTATACAGTCATAATAATTTTTTTATTGCAAGTCCTGTTCATGTAACAGAAAACCTAACGGACCTACTAGTAAAACCGGATTATTAAATAAAAAGTTTTTACTGAATGGAAAAGTTTTAAAAATGAGTTCATTTATAGTACTTTTTAAACCACACTGTTTGACTGCCACACCCTGTAATAACACACAATACAAGAATAACATTATATGCAACCATTCATTTATTTTACATTATTTTTTGCTGATATTTACAGCAAGTTTGTTTATCTGTTCTGGCCTTTAGTTGATCATTTGAAGCATTGTACATTTATCTGTCAAGTTATTACTTTACTGATTTGTTGAAAATTTAAAAGATAATTATAGTATACACATTGCAAGAACATGTTGTGCTGTCTTTCAGTACAAATTCCATCCGTACAAAATTAAATTACTTCATGAATTGAATGAGGATAATTGGAATCGAAGGCAAGAGTTTTCGAAATTGTAACCAGCGTATGATCGAAAACCGGAATTTCTTGTACAATATTTGCTTTTCGGTTGAGTTCACTATTTGAGTTCATGGGGAGGTTAACCGACATAACTGTAGATTTTGGAGCGATACAAATCCTCATTTATTTCGAGAAGCTCATAGTCAACATCCGGTAAAACTAAACATTTGGGCAGGGATTTTGGGAAATCATCGAATTGGTCCCCTGTTTATTCCTGGTAATTTAAATGGTGAAATTTATCACAATATATTGGAAAATGAAATTAATGCATTTATAATAGAAAAGTTAGAAAATGATCCTCTACTATATGAAGAGCAATTGCATTTCCAACAAGATGGAGCTCCTCCTCACTACGCTGCACCAGTTCGTCAATACCTCAATTTTTAATACCCTGGTCGCTGGATTGGAAGATGAGGTCCTATAGAATGGCCTGCCCGATCACCTGATCTGAACCCTTTGGATTTTTTTTGGGGACATGTTAAATCCAAAATTTTTATGACTCAGCCTGAGAATTTGGACGAACTACGCCAACGAATTATAGCGAAGTCTCGGCTGATAACACCAACTATGCTGAACCATGTCAGAGACGGCTTTCAGTCAAGGTTGTACTATTGTATGGAACACCTTGAACATTTGCTTTAGAGGCATTGTATTGTTATGTAAATTCGTTTTTTTAAATACTCTTTTATTATTACATGTACAGAAATTGCAAAAAAAAAAATTTATTAATATGGTATAGTCCGTAAAAGGTACTTTCAAATGATATACGACAACACCTATTTTCCCTATCTCAAATCTCAAGGTCATTGAATTGGCCTGTTTATGTTGAATGCGCGCAACCGTTAATTCACCTCAAAAAATTTCCCCGTGGAAACAAAATTCGACCTGTTTTTTCTTATAGCAATAGTTTTAAAAATAACCAAGATATTCAAGGTGGCTTGTTTGAGATGGAATACCCTGTATATAAAGAAGTCAAAAGTGATCCGCGGTCGCCTGCCGCTTATCATTCGGGATGTAATTAATGGGGTGTCAGATTACGGGCCTGTAGGTTATAGATAATAAAAGGATCTGAGAATTGGATCACTCTTATTGGGTAATTGGCTTTAGAAATTGTATTTAATTTTGTCTAAAAAAATATTTTTTACTTTTTATTTAAGTTACTTTTTTAAATCAATTTTGTTTTTTAATGTAGTCCTGATATCACCACATACATATGTACGATACACCCTGCAAAATGGATCCCTGTTTTTTTTTGGGAAGAATACCTATTGTGTCAAAAACACGACTATAACTAGTAAATGTATAAAAAATAAATTCAGTCTACATGAGAATTAATTAATTGTATTTGTTGTATTTGAATATTAAAACAAAACTTAAAATATTGATTTATTTTATTTCTATGTATAATTATTAACAGCAATGGCTGCATTTTGTAAGTCTTAGCTTAATGGTCTAGACTAAACTCAGTTCGGCATTGTGATTATGATATGATTGTTCTATAGAATCGATTAATAGTGTTAATTGTTATATATCTAAATAAGGAATAGGTGGTTTTTATTATTAAATAAATTTGTGGCTTCTGCAAGAAGATCGTCAGGCCAATTAGCACTGTTGCTAATAATGAGCTTAATAGATTTATTTTATTGCAGACTGAATCGATATAGATTATTTGACGAATATTAATGCCTTTTAAAATTAAAAACAAACTCCACCGACTAACCGTAAGTATCTATATATTTAACTACAAGATATAATACAAGCAATAATTGATTAAAAATTTAGATGAGCAGGTTTCCAGTACATTTTTGAATTCCGTTTTAAAAATTCGGCACGGTTTAAATCTCTGGCAGTTACGGATTATCTCAAATTGTCAGTCAGAAATCCTCTGCTGGTTACCTCAGAAGTGTGAGTTCCCAACCAACAAACAAATGAGAGTCCCTCCTAATTTTATTAATATTCTTAATTTCTACGGTTTCAAATTTCTGGTTTTTGGCTTAATTTTGAAGTCATTGATAGGCAAACCCACTATTTGAATTTTATATTTTATTCAGATTCTAATGAAACATGTGGATATGTTAAGCAAATAAATCAAATTTAGGGCTTTTATACATCCTGTATGGGTTATGTTTTTTATGTTTTTGTTTGACATTATTAATGATGTGTCAAGAGATGTAATTTCTGCGTATTAACAGTTAGCTTGTTAAATTCTGAGATCTAATTTGTCGATATTATAGTTATCAGGTTATGGGCTCACACAGCATGAATATTGAGTAAAAATAACAGTGAAAGTACTTCGTGAAAATTTACCAAGTTTAGTATATGTTTCAGATGTCTTTATCATCGAGTACCATTACAAAAGAGAATTATGATTACTTGGGTTTTGCAAATTGAAGCTGTTATGGATAAAAACGCAACATGGGTGTATGCAAAAAAAAAAAACAAAGCCAGAATTAGTGGTAAGTGACACAATATGGATTCAATGTTGTGACAGATGGAAAGAGCAAGAAGCAAAAATAAAATCAGATCTAATAATAACAATAGATTTGAGTTTATTACGAATGGTCAAAGACTTGAAGACTTCGAAACAAATTTGGGATAAGTTGAAATCAGAGTTTACTTGTACAGGACCGGTAAAAAGCAAGTTAGTTAAAGTGTGTAACTTTCTTACAGAATAGCAGAAAACGATTTTCACGTACAACTAAAGGAGTTTTTTGATATAATAGCAAAGCTCTCAGCTATGGACGTCAAGATCAAATTCTTCAAAAAGTATTGTAGTAGGAATCAAGGAGGAGAACACAATTAGAAAAATTTCAAATCACATCAATGAAATAAATATAAAAGTGGTTTAAGTAAAGACAATGTTAGTTTTATCAAACCATTTGCGTACAATTGTTTGAAATGTCATCGAAAGGTGCATAAAGTAGCGGATTGTCCAAACAAATTAAGTACCAATAGACAAGAATATTTGTCAATAGTCGAGTATCACGTTGAGGATTTATGTCAAGTAAGTGAGAAAATTGTGGAAGCAGCTCTACATACGAAACAAATATTAAGCCATCATCAATGGTGTCTGGACAGTTAATGTATCTTTCACATGTGTAATAATGAAGAAGCAATTCTCAATACGAAGTGAACAAATGGAAATGTCTTGTTAGCCAGTGATACATAGACTGAAATTGCAGGAGGTGCTCAAGTCTTTACTACTGATGAGAAAGTAAACAGGTCCATAAATTTCAATGAAAAACAATTAGTAAAAGAATGGAAAACTACTAATTTGTCTGTTGTGAGGATCACGGATCACGGAAATACTTCCTTAAAACTGGTGCTACCATTTTTGGGGTAAATTTGTTAGCAGTAGGTAACCTATATGATGTTTGCTATTGTTCAGAAAAGACAAATGCAGCAAATTATAATTCTGCGAGCTTGGTCACTTGAATTGAATTGGTCACTTGAACAAAGAAGACTGGCATTGAGATAAATGAAGAAGATCACATGAAAGTATCCTGGTTCTTTACATCTTGAAAAGTTTTTGCCATTGAAAATGTACAGATCCTGGGAAATCAATTTTCAAATGAAGAAAATGATAATATAAAAAATTTAAAAACAAAATGAGGAATATCTACAAAACAAACAAAACAGTTAAAATCAAGTTTACAGTGGGGACCAGGAAGACCATCCTTGGGGAGATTAGGTAAACGAGGAAGAGAGAAAAAAAATACTGGACAGTTAGCAAATATTAATCGAGGTCAAGAGGAATAGAGAGTTACGACATCACTGAAATGCAAGGAAAACCGCGGGATGAAGAATCATTTGTTGATGATGCAGAAAATGAAGATGATGTAATTGTACAAGCAAATTTTGTGAATATTACGTTGAAAGAAGTAATTGCTGGAGACAAAACAGCATGAATGGAAGCTTTCACTGGAGAAATTCAAGGATTAATTAAAACAATACATGGAAAACACTAAAGGTAGATCTGTAATTACAAGCAAAATTGTTCTTAGAAATACACTGAAACCGGACAGAACGCATGAACAAAAAAAAGCTCGAGTTGTGACTCGTAGGTGCACGCAAAGACAGTGAATATATCTTACTCATACATTTGCGCCTGTGGCAATATTGGAATCTGTCAGATTTTTAATGGCATTAGGTGCCTGTGTGAAGACTTGGTAGCTTATCAACTTAAGCAGCTTATCTAAACGGAGATTTAGAAGACGAGATATTTAGAGAACTTGTAGAGTATATTCGAGAAGAAGAAAAATTATAATATATAAAGATTAGCCGAAGAAGATACGATTTAGAAAAATTATTGCATGTCCTACGAGAATTTGCTCGCCAGTGGCATAAGAACTTAATTGAAGTTTTGAAGAGTTTTGGACTTAATTGGGCTGCAAGCGATGCACGTTTATATATATATATATATATATATATATATATATATATATATATATATATATATATATATATATCAATGAGTGAGCAGAAATTAAAGGATATTAAAACTAGCCTTGTTAAAATATTCGAAATAAAAGACCTAGAATTAGGTCGGCATTATTTAGGAGTTGACATTAGTCAAGAAGATGGAGAAATTGAGTTGAGTCAACAGATATATTATATATAAAACATCTCTTGATAAAGTTTCACATGAAAGCTTGTAGTAATCCAGTGAATACTTCCAATTATGCTCAGATCAAGTTACCAAGTAGCTATCATTTTATACGTCAATTGGTAAGCTGAGATATATTCCAACTGAAGTAGTGCCTTTTGATAGTCTTATAAAACCTATACCAGGACCTGCACATCACCGTCATGTAGAAGTGATGAAATTGAATATTTGAGATTTGTAAGAGCTCAGAATTTGAGCTGTATCATTGTATCGATTATGTTTTTTGTGTTATTGTAATAACAGTGTATATAAAAAGAGTGTTGCTAAGGTACAGGATAAATGCTGATTGGTTTCGCCATTTCTTGCACTAATTTTCGGTTTACTATGGCAACATGAGAATAGATGTTTAGATGTGTTGCCAGATCTGATGATTTAAAGTAAATCTCACGATATCTGTATAGTTGAGAGTTGCTGTCTGCGTACTTACGATAGGCGGGGAATTTAAAAATGTAACTAACTGCCCCAATTAGGTTTCAAAAAATTTAAAAAAATCTATTATTTTTACTTTGTTTGTTATTAATTTCTTCAATGATATTTTTTTCGATAAGTCGAATGCGAAAAAGATATTGATTTTTAGGGAATTTTCTTTTCAAGCAATCTGACAACTCTGCATGATTTTTAAAAATGTTTATGGTCTGTACAGTTGCATAACACACAGGGCGTCGTGTTGTCGATTTTAAGGTTGATTCTTATTGGTCGAAAATGACCGGAAAATGGCGTGATTTCCGGGCTTGGCACCACTCTCCTTATATATACTCTGGTTATAACTACATTGTTTTTGTTTGACATTAGTACTGATTTGTCAAGAGATGTAATTTGTGTGTATTAAAAGTTAGTTTGGTGAATCCTGAGATGTGATTTTACAAAGAAAATCATTAAAAAAAAGTTAAAGGCTATTTATGCTGACGATATTCTTGATACCTATTTCCAAATGCTACTAGTTTGTAACTGTAGTTGCAAAACAGTTGCTCTGTGTGCGCTGACCCTTATTGTAAATCTGTGTGTGATAAAATAAATAAATGAAATCCTTTTGATTGTGTTTTCAGATGCTCACAGAGTTGATGTGAGCGACTATCTGGAACAAGGTTCAATGGTAAATTATTTGTAGTAGGTACATAGTTACTCGATAGCATGGACGACAAGTTTGTCGTGTTTGAGGCAGGCTGGCTCCTACAGTTTATCAAACTGAAACGCTCATACACTCAACTCCTGCACATCTGAAATAGTTTTGTTAATCCTCAAGTTTGAATCGATTCCACACCCTCTCTACTCCACATAACATGCCTCTTGCGTTATTTTTTCTCCACTCAAGATGAGTCATTAAACAAAAAAGAAACATACAACTGAAAAAGAATATAGTTGAATCACTGAAAAGAGCCAACCATTTTGATAATATAACAAATAATTTCCAGTTAGCATAATTAATGTATACATGTTTTTATGTGTCTTAACTCCTAAGATGCGTTTCCCGGACTTTATGCAATGGTCTGAACTAAGAATGTGCTAATTTTTCTATTTAGTATTTAAAATGATAAATTTGTTTGGCTTCACCCATTTTTTTGTTTTTTAAGCTTTTAGGCCTAGTATTATTTTTCTTTATTGTTAAGAACATAAGAGGTTCCAAACAATGTTTACAATAAATATAATCGTCTTTGTTTACACACAAATTCCCAATAAATTATATTAGAAAATATTTATGTTTAAATATGTCGGCGAATTCAAACATCGGATATTCCACTACGTTGCCAACTACTGAACTTCAATCTTACTGTACGTCAACCTTTCTATACCATAATACTCATTCTCGATGTTTTCCGTAGTGATTCTGGCCTTGTAACGAGTATAATTTCATTTTCTGAAACAGAATGGAGATTTCTGGTACACTTTTTATCTTTACCGTTGTGGTCTGAGAATTAGTTTTCCCTACCCATTTGTTTATTCCCACAATTAGTTTTTATTGAGAATTAATTTCTAGAAGTGTGTCTATTTCAAAAGCGTAAAAGAAAATTTAGAGTTCTCATTTCATGTGGTAATTCTTACAAATACATTTTCCTACAGGATTGCGGATATAAAATAGACATAATTTCTGTTTAAGAAGAAAACTTATCGGTTTCCTTTTTTTTGAGTATATACAAATAAATAAGTGAATATCCAATCAGTGATTGATATATGGAAATGAAATAAAGAAACCTTTCATACGAAATCTAAAATGGACAAGGAATATAATACACGCTGCACTCCCTATAAATTGTAAGAATTAATTTCAGCTGCATTTGAGTCTAAGTATTATGTAGTCATCCTGTCGTGAAATGAAAAAAAAAACTAAATGATTGGCAACAATATCAGTTTTATCAAATTTTATATTAATAGCGTTTCTGTATAACAAAATAGTAAACAAAGGTTTTAAGCAGACATATGGTCAAAGTCTCAGATTTGTCTTCATTGTCTTTCAGATTTACACGAATATCAACTAGAGCGGAGAAAATATCTTTGGAAATAAAACTTTTGTTCCAAAGTTTTCCATCAGAAACTTGAATTGATATCTGCGGTAATAGGGGAAAACAATGAACTAACTGAACCTAAACCAAAAAATTCATTTTGAATCCTTGGCTTATTTATGGCAAGAGTTTAAATGTTATAAAGACAAGTTTTTTTCCCAGATTTTGAAGTAAGAAACCTTTTGTCAAGTAGTTATCACATGTTATCGGTAATAATTTAATGATATTTAATATTTGTTGATGAATGTAAAGTAAAGAATGAATTAAAAACTTGGCCTTATATATATATATATATATATATATATATATATATATATATAAGGCTGCAGAATTTTCAGTTGATTTGTCAGGGTTTTTTCATTCAGTCCCTTTTGTATATTTTTTATCCCAAGAGCTGCTCTACCAGGAAATATGGATTTAAACTATCACAGGCTTTTAGAATACCAAAATATATAGTGACTTATATTCCTGTTTTCAACTACGAGATCATGAATATGTAAACTAAGTGATTTGTACCCTGCTTACGGTGAAAAGTCTTCGGAAAAGCGAATGTGAAACTAGATGAAGCGTGATGCGATTAAATTTATTCAAGGTAGTCGTTATCGTGTCGTACACTGTAAGGTCTAGCAAGTAGACATATAATTATAAATCACATGTTAGATTACTATATAAGCAAAATGTTAAATGCTAAAAGACATTAGGATTGTTGGATGACTTGAAAAAATCATCTATTTTCTAATTTTTCTTTCTTCACGAAAGTATGGGTGAATGGTTTGGAGAGGTTTTATACCGAATAATATAGTGAAAAAAAATGGGAACGAAACAGAGAAATAGATACTCATCATGAGTTGCCGTTTATGGTGCGAAAAATCTTTCTAGTGGGGTAAAATGAAAGACTTTTACGAGTTTGCTATCTGCATTATAGGAACATTTATTTCCCCAGTTTCTGACTCATTTAACAATTAGTGGGTTTTGTCTTTTTATATTGACCAAAATTACTGAAAATTTCGAATTATATATGAAGACTATGGGTAAATTTAAATTTGTTATTAATTTAGCTTACCAAAATTTTTATTTATAGTCAAAATATACTTGCAATTTTGACTTGAATTATAACAAATAAAATCTTTTTCAACGATCCGTCATGCTACTTTAAGTCTAAGTATTGATAAGTTCATTTATTGCATTACATTTAGAGTAAAAAGTAACTAGTACACAATAGTACATTTTTATTTCCATCAAATATATTGGTTACTCTTAATTCCAGGCAATGTATTTTCATAATACATATATTTAAAGGTATAAATAAAGATAAATAAAATTCAAAATATTGGCAGAGTTGACATTCGTCTTGTATTGAGCAACACAAAGTGAGAATAAGTATCTGCTGGAATTCAGGCATACAATTGCACAATCAAAATGCAACGCGTTTTGGTATTTAAATGCAAAAGTGCACCAAAACAATGTGGATTAAAATCTACAGCTGTAACGACATATTACTTGGTAACTCCTATAATTTTTCAATAAATTTTTCAATAGTTATATAAGGTAATAGTAAACTTACAGAATGTCCGCGAACGGAGTGCACAAGAGGAAAAAATCTTTATCTTTCATTTTGCGGAGAAAATCAATTTAGAAGATACAAATTTTCAATCAGATGTACCTACACTGTGTTATCCATCTTGTGCCAAAATGATAATCTCCTGGGCTCCATTCTTGAAACCATTCGACGGCGCTACCGTTAGACGAAGGACGTATGTCGTATGAAAACTGACATAAATGTTAAACTTCTTTTTTTGTCAATTTTTCAAGCGACTTAGGTTGAAAGTTAATGATAGAGCAGTCGAATGGTTCGGGAATCGGGCCTGTGGTTCTAATGTATTAAGAAATGATAATACAATTGTTTCTAAAATGTTTAAAAACACATGGTGGTTTGAATGTTCCTCTATAAACTACAGACCAACAATTGGATCAAAAAACATTCCACACCATTAACTTTGCACAATGCTGAATTCGCTTGTTAATAACATAATTAGGATTACCGAAGGCCTAATGACGGGAGTTTAATCGGTAACAAAAATTAATCTAAGAAAACTTTGGTTTTCAAGATAGTTTTCACCTATCCATGAACAAAGCGTTTCTCTTCATCTTCAAGTTCCAGTTTATGCTGCAGCTTTGGCTTGAAAAGTTTAATTTCGTTTTCTTTAAAAATTATTTGCAACTCACTTTTGCTTGTATCCAATAGCTCAGCACTATTGCTAAATAATGTAACTGCGTCATTTTTTTCGTATGTTTTCTTCGATTTGTTTATGTTCATTACCGATCCAGTTTCACTGAATATCATAAATAATTTTCGCAAAGCAGAGGCGTATAAGAAGATTTTTGGTGGAAGAGGATCTATAGATATGAGACATTTCCAGCACTATAACATTATTAAATAAAAACGTCTTTTCTGATTAACATTTCTGAATCTTTTTTTTAATTCAGAATTCTGGCATATTGAGATGTTTATTTGGTGTTTTGGATAGATAAAAACTATCTGAGCGATAACTTATTAAGTAAGCGGAAGAGTGTGTGGAGGTGGGAGGTAGCTATGTAAATTATTTTAACTATTCGGATTTTCATTACAAAATTTGTATTTAGACTTAATGTTAGTTTATAAACAACTTTGTTTTATACAATTTTTGATAAAAGTAATGAATAATAGTATTATTGAATAATTGTATATTTTTCCTAATTTATTAACACCATGTACATCTGTTTTCAAATTTTTATATATTAAATAAATTCTTTCGACAAGTCGAACTTTCCATAAAGAATGACTTTTTGCCGTTAAATAAAAAATAAAGATTTTTTACCTCTTGTGCGGACACACCATATAAACTGGGAAGCAACATGACAATATACATTTCAGACATATTAAATAGTTATAGGATTTTGTACACTTATGCAAGTCTTAATTAAGGAAAACACGTAACTAGTTATTTTCTGTTTAAATTAGACTTACAACACAACAAAATGTAATTTTTATTAATTCAAAATTATTTTCAAAAATATTTGATGGATAAAAGTGAAATAGTGCGACTACTGCTGAAAAATAGTCGTATACGGAATAAAAAATCTTAACAATTCTATGGTGTTTTGGTTTATATTAAATTACGTATAAATATAGTGGGAAAATATTATTTCAAAGCATAGCTTTTATCTGTACAATTGATAAAAAAGCCTAAAGGAAATGTGCGCTTTTTTAATCATCCATGTTTCCGAGAAAAAAAAACAATTCTTGTTGAATTATATTCCTAAATAATCTATATATTAAATCTTAATTACAGACTATTTTTTTAATCTATGTGCAATAACAGTCGGTCTAATTTTTGATAAATTTAAGGTATCGACAAGGAAATTCATTTTATATTAAAAAATGATGAGGTGTATTCATTGTTAGAAATATTTCATTGGCAGCTATTATTGAAAGTTAAGTAATTATAAAAGTTTTGTTAAAAGCAGCGCACCATTTGTAAAATAAAATGATTATTCAAAAGCAACATTAAGTTTCTTCGCTCTTCTTTTGTTTTTGATATCAAACGGAATTATATTAGGATTTTAAACTTTAGTTACTTCTGAACTGCAACTGACAGGAACTGGTGTGGTTTTCCCAACGGCTTTAATTTTCTATACTTCTACCTGTTACCTTGTAAATGCGTTTATTTATAAATATATGTAATTATATGTATAACGATATACTTGAATTATTTACGTACTAAAATGTTACTCAACTTCTTGTTCTTATATAACTAATAGGACTTTATTTGTGTTGAAAATACTCTGTTTTAATTTATTACTAAAACATATTTAATTTCCATTTGTACATATAATAAATAGTACATAGGTGACCGAACTTTACTCGTAAATTCAAGGATTCATCAAAAAATTTGGTACATATATCCATATAATCAGACATTTCCTGTATAAACTATTTTTCTGAACATGAAATGTTTCTGTTTAATGTCTATTATGTAACATTTATTAATCTATTCATAACAATAATTCCACTTCATAATATATTTCCACCACCCTTTATATACGAGTATAACTGCTAATGGAGTACCCAATATAAAAATGTTTGCTAACATTTTTCTAACCTCCTATGTATCTATAGTAATTCTACTCTGGACTATATTTTAACTACCCTGTATATACAACTGCTCATGGACCACGCATAATATTTTTTAACCCGTTAAAACTATAATTCCACTACAACCATTCTATATATGCGACTGCCTATGAGACACTATATTTACTCTTTTTGTATCAAATTTTTTTTAACTATCTTCTATAACTATATTTCAATCATCATATATATGCAACTCATGATGGGCTACCCAATATACTATTTCCTTTCTAACTTTTTTTGTAATTACCCTGTATAACTATAATTCCTCTCGAACTATATTGTTGCATTTTTATATTATATTTTTAAACCACACTGTATAACTTTAAAACTACTCCAGAACATATTTACACCAACCTGTAAATGCGTCCCTGAATAATTTTTGTACACCTTGTATAATTGGAATTCAACTGCGCCCTTTATTCTATGAACCCTGTAAATTCATTCACTATTGGCTATATTAACTCTTTTAGTATCTAAATTTTTTTGACTACCTTCTGCAATTAAAATTTTAGTACGCCCTATATTTCAATCATTAAATATATGGTGGCAGCCCTATAAATCATTTCTTTTTCTAATAATATATCTATAATTCCTCCCACCCTATATTGCATCTATCCTATATATGCAACTGCTTATGGGCTACAAAATGTTGGATTTTTAAACCACATTGTATTACTATAATTCTTCTCCAGCATATTTCCAACATACCGTATATGTGTCCTTATATAATATTTTTGCACCAACCTTTTCAACCATGATTCTACTGCGCCCTCTATTTCAAGTACCTATAAATGCAACCGCTAATAGGCTATCCTATATAATTATTTTTTCTAACCATCCTGTATTACAATAATTGCACTCCGCTCAATATTCTATATAGTCTGAACGTGCAACTGCACCACCCAATAAAACATTTGGTTTCTAACATATATGGAATCACTCAGTATAATTGTAGTCTACATGGCCTCAGTCTATTTATATAAGCATATGTAACTACTCTCAAGACAACTTTATTGTGTGCCTCAAATTAATATGAAAACACAACTTTATACCAATCCAAAAATGTCCTAACCAGCACTTTTTACTTTAAAATCTTGAAAGGTTCGGCTATAAAAATGTAATGCAAGAAAAAGAGTAATGAAATTTTTATAAGATCCTATACATCAATTTGCATTGAAAGAATCATCCTGTATAGAACAAAGCTGTCATAACTGTAACAGTCCCGTACTTTCTCGGTAATACGATTTTTCCCTAGCAATCAATTTGTAGATGCCAAAACTCCAAAATGGAATTTCGACAAAATGATAAAATAAACAAACTTTATATGTATTATATTATTAGATAAATAAGTAAAAATATATTTGCAGCATATATATTGTATCTCGTTAAAAAAACATTAAACAATTACTCACTGTTAAAATTATTTAAAAGATTGCCTTTGAATGCACTAATGGATACACCAAAATATTAATGAATTGTTATTAGATTTGTGCTAAATTCATGACTGAAGAAATGTATATACTCACTTGGTCAGGATCGGAATAAAATTTATCAATTAGCTTTAGAATCTATAAATAGTTATTGTACTTACGTAAAACTTTTCATATGAAATAACTTCTTAAAAGCACATTCAATTCGATTACAACACAATAATTTCTAAAGTCATCGTTTTTGTAATAATGTAACGTACTAAATGAATACAAAAGAAGGTTTTGTCTGTTCATTGGGTTTTCTCTCCTCCAAATTTTTTCCTGCAACTGATAAGTATTTAAAAATTGTATATGTAGAACAAAGTGTAGTAAGGCAATTTCGTAAAATTGCCCGGATTACTGACTGTCTGTACAGAGATTCTTCCTCACAGTTATTCTGAGAGAAAGAGATGTCTACAAAATGATCAACCAGTATTCCTGTATATAAGTACTGTATTGTATATTGTGTAATACTTATCTGTGTATGGAGACGTTTCAACTCCGAGTCTGGAGTCGTTGTCAATCGTTTAGTGTTGTTTTCGAGGTTTTTTTCTATAAAATTTTCGCTTTGATCTTGAATTTGGTGGCTTCTTTAAGTTTTCTCTTTTTTAAATTTTCTTCTTTCAACAAAATCTTTGTTTTATCCCAGTCTATCCTATGGCTGCCGGTGCTCGTTAATACATGATTGGCCAAATTTGATTTGTCCACATGTCTTCTGGAAATGTTATATTGATGTTCTTTTTTCCTTACTTCTAAAGGTCCTGAAGTTTCACCGGTATAAGAATGGCCACAGTCACACAAAATACTGTACACACAATTTTTAGAACTCTGGGTTGCGTTAAACGGTTTGGTATGTGTGAGGATAGAGCGCAAGGTATTATTTGTTTTAAAAACAGTTTTAACGTTGTATTTATTTCTTAACCGCTTAATTTTTTCCCATACACCTGGGATATATGGAATTATGTTCATAATTTGGTTGTCTGTTTGTATTTGGTTGGTATTTGTGTGATGGTTATTTGTGCTGGTTTGTTGTTGCGATTTTCTTTCTAGCTGATTTATAGTTTTATTTCTAAAGTCTTGGGGATATTCATTTTGAAGTAGATGTTCTTTGATAAGATTGACTTCTTCGTTAAAGATTTGGGTGGATGAAAATATGTTTTTTGGTCTATCATATAAGCACTTTCCAACAACTTTCTTTACATTTAAGGAATGGTGTATGGAGACGTTTCAACTCCGAGTCTGGAGTAGTTGTCAATCGTTTAGTGTTGTTTTCGAGGTTTTTTCTAAAAAAATTTTGCTTTGATCTTAAATTTGTTGTTTGTCAAAAAAATTGACACTGACAATTTGTCGTTTGGCGATCACTTGACGCTGAGGTTACCGTTTTTTTGTTCTGTTAGCAATAAATTCCTCCAGTCCAAATGAAGGTCGGCTGAAGGTGCTCCGATTTCAGTGTTGTTTATCATCATAAAGTTGGCTTCTTTAAGTTTTCTCTGTAGAGACAGCCAGTAATCCGGACAATTTTACGAAATTGCCTTACTAGACTTTGTTCTACATATACAATTTTTAAATACTTATCTGTTGCAGGAAAAAATTTGTAAGAGAGAAAACCCAATGAACAGACAAAATAATTCAAGACCTCTCAACAATCTTTTCGAAATTACTTACGAATGAGGTATGGGCCAATTTCAACAACAAATTTTAGAAAATTAGAAAACCTAAATAAACAACTAGCATGATCACAGAACAGCTTAACGTTCATAATAAAATGCCGAAATGAAGGAATAATTCCAAAGGGGTTGTTACCAAAAATGCCATTCACAGACAGAGGTAGTATTAGAATTCAGTTGAAAACAGGTAATGCTTTAGTTAGAAATAGAATACAACACCATCGGAAATTGAAGGTAAGCCTTAAAAATAACATCATTATATTAGAAAACAAATTCAAAGAAACGCACATTCCATCAGACTATAACCGCATCTTTAATTGTTTAAAGAATTCATACAGCTTGGAATTTCAAATATGTAAAAACAGAAATATAAATAAATTTAAACATCTCTTCAATGAAAAACACAAAAAATCAGTACTTACACCAACAGAACAATACGTACTTTCTAAGGGATTAAATTATACAATCACTCCACAAAATTTACCTAAACTAGATCTGATAGTTGCGATTGAAGACACAGCCCAAAAACTCTCTCCAGAAGTGTCCAGTGAATACAGAATAAGAAATAAATAACTTCTATGGAAGCAACACAAAATGAAACACAATCTGACTCCTACAGAAAAATATGCCGTAGAAAAACTTAAAAAAGATAACACAATTAAAATTCTACCTGCCCATAAAGGTAACGCTACGGTTATACTTGATAAAAATGATTACAACACCAAAATGATGGACCTTATTAACACAGGATCATATTCTAAGCTCAAAAAAGATCCTACGCAAAATATAGAAAAAGCCGCTAGAGACATTATAACAAAACACAAACAAGAATTCACTGCATTAGAACGAAAACACTTAACACCACACTATAGTAAACCTCCACATTTATATGGCGATCCAAATATACATAAAGACACGATACCAATGAGACCCATTGTAAGTTCAATAAATTCACCATTACAAAACATATCAAAATTTTATTAAACCTTACGAAAATAATCCAAACAATTTAAACAACACTAATGATTTTTTAACAAAATTAAAAAGCATTATTATCAACAGAAATGATATACTAGTAAGTTTCGACATAGTTAGTCTTTTTACAAATGTACCTGTTGATAAATCCTTACAAATTATAAAAAATAAATTACAACAAGATATTACCTTACACAACAAAACAAAATTAAACATTGACACAATTATGGAACTAACCGAACTTTGCTTAAACACTACATACTTTCAATTTGAAGGAGATTTCTATAAACAAGAATTTGGTTTGGCTATGGGTTCTTCTTTATCTTCTATAATCAGTAATATATTCATGACATATTTTTAAGAAAGATTCATAGGCAAATATAATAATAAACCAAAAGTGTGGTGGAGATACGTTGATGACATTTTTGTGGTTTGGGAGTATGGTGCTGAAGAACTGCACTCATTCGTAGATTATATCAATAGTCAAGAACCCACAGTAAAATTTACAATGGAAATGGAAAATTTGCATAAACTTTCTTATCTTGATGTACTTACAGATAGAACAAACAACACAATAAGTACAAGTACTTATCGAAAACCTACAAATACTAATAGATATTTGAATTTTCACTCCAACCATTCCTTAAATGTAACGAAAGGTGTTGTAAAGTGCTTATATGATGACCAAAAAACATATGTTCATCCACCCAAATCTTTAACAAAGAAGTCAATCTTATCAAAGAACATCTACTTCAAAATGAATATCCCAAGACTTTAGAAATAAAACTATAAATCAGCTAGAAAGAAAATCGCAACAACAAACCAGCACAAATAACCATCACAATAATACCAACCAAATACAAACACACAACCAAATTATGAACATAATTCCATATATCCCAGGTGTATGGGAAAAATTAAGCGGTTAGGAAATAAATACAGCATTAAAACTGTTTTTAAAACAAATAATACCTTGCGCTCTATCCTCACACATACCAAACCGTTTAACGCAACCCAGAGTTCTAAAAATTGTGTGTACAGTATTTTGTGTGACTGTGGCCATTCTTATACCGGTGAAACTTCAATACCTTTAGAATTAAGGAAAAAAGAACATCAATATAACATTTCCAGAAGACATGTGGACAAATCAAATTTGGCCAATCATGTATTAACGAGCACCGGCAGCCATAGGATAGACTGGGATAAAACAAAGATTTTGTTGAAAGAAGAAAATTTAAAAAAGAGAAAACTTAAAGAAGCCAGCAAATTCAAGATCAAAGCGAAAATTTTATAGAAAAAACCTCGAAAACAACACTAAACGATTGACAACGACTCCAGACTCGGAGAGGAAACGTCTCCACACACTGAAATCGGAGCACCTTCAGCCGAACTTCATTTGGACTGGAGGAATTTATTGCTAACAGAACAAAAAAACGGTAACCTCAGCGTCAAGTGATCGCCAAACGACAAATTCTCAGTGTCAATTTTTTTGACAAACAACAAATTTAAGATCAAAGCGAAATTTTTTTAGAAAAAACCTCGAAAACAACACTAAACGATTGACACCGACTCCAGACTCGGAGTTGAAACGTCTCCTTACACAGATAAGTATTACACAATATACAATACATTACTTATATACAGGAATACTGGTTGATCATTTTGTAGACATCTCTTTCTCTCTGAATAACTGTGAGGAAGAATCTCTGTACAGACAGCCAGTAATCCGGGCAATTTTACGAAATTGCCTTACTACACTTTGTTATACATATACAATTTTTAAATCCTTATCTGTTGCAGGAACAAAATTGTAGGAGAGAAAACCCAATGAACAGACAAAATAATTCAAGACCTCCTCAACAATCTTTTCGAAATTACTTACAAAAGAAGGTGTTTAGAGCATAAATCATAGTAAGCAAAAGTCGATTTTTTAGGCAATATTTATACTTCGCTACACGATTGGGATTTTGTCGACTGCTGTCAAATTTCGAACATTGGATTTTAAGGCTTAAGACAGTGGGCGGCATCTTACTTGGTTTTTATCAATAATTTATTTTTAATTTACTTATTTTAAAAGAAGTAAATAAAGTTTCTTTATCAACGTAGATTTCTTTTCGAATGGTATACGTTTCATTACCCTCATTTCAAAACAAAGGCCGAAAATGTTGGTTTCCATAGTTGCGTATTAATAATAGTATGATGATATGTCTTCGTTTACAAAAAAAATAAACACAAAATTATTTCATAAATATGGACACAACGGATATCTTTTCACACTTACAATTTATGAGAAATGAGTAGGTTTTGGAATAAGTTAAAGCTCAATTGACAAATAAATAAACTAAATATTCATTCTTGCTAGTAATGATAATTTTTAAGTTAAAGAGAATATTTTGTTGTGCAAAATTGGCAATTTCTTCAAATGTATATAAACCGGACATACTCGTAGTTTCTGCCCAAGGGAAGCAAAATGCACACAAATCCATCACTGAAAATTTCTCCAAATATCAGCCATTTCTGTGCAAAAGTACTCCACATGACCCACACCCGCATCCTTAACGCATGGCGAGAGTTTGAGATTTTATTCCAAGAAATTTTGTTCCCAGGAAAAACCTTAGCCAAGAGCATTAATAAAAACTATGATACGATAGAAATATTTCACGTATTGTAGAAATAGGGTAATATATTTTTGCAATTTATACACTAGGGCCTACAAGAATCCATATTTTTGTAAGTAGCCAATCACAATAACAGTGTGGCGGTTTTTTATCAAATGCAAAAACCGATTTTAATTTAGGTTAATTTAATCGTTAATGAGTCGTTACTTAGCACCCAATGTTCACACTAATCTCAATGTAATATATGATGCTAGATGGTCGGGGCATGGCCGTCCAGTTGATTAACTGCCTCATTTATTATTACTTCAGATTGTGGAGGCTGTTGGTTTCTTGATTCCCAACCTCGTACAGATTTTCTGAAATGCTCACTGAAACTTCCGAATGAAACTCTAACGGTACACCATACCTGCTTAGTACCTGTTCTATCAGCCCTATTGCCAGCGTGATTGTCACTTAATTGCTCATATGCTTCAGGACACTTTCTAACCTACTTCATAGTAACCAAAATGTATTTGTTACCCTCTCGGACTCCGGAAATTTCCCAAAGACATATATAGCAATTGTTTCAAACGGGACGCCCCTATTGTGTTGTTCCATTCTGCCTTAGTAAGGGCCTTCGTTCTCTTAGTTTCTCTCCGTCAGAGCCTTCCAGAAATCTTCCTCAAAGTCTCATGTCTTCAGGACGCCTCCAATCTTCCAATCTTTAATGACAATGTTGGTGCAGTGTTTGCCTATATACATTGTGCTGTTGTTCACTCTCCATTCACCTGAAAACGAATTTATTGGATGGGCCCACGAATATGTCCTGGGAGCTGGCAGACGGATGTCACAGTTCACCGCCTTATAAAGACTGATTAGCTGTACCTGGTGTTGTTATAGTTACCTTGGTCAACTCTGACCAGTGATTCGTCTGATGTATACAGTTTGCAGTCACTTTTGAAATGTCCAGCACAACTTTGGATATATTCCTCCACGCACTTTAAGGAAATAATTTAAACAACGTCAAAGTATTTGTAGCCAAGTGCCAAAAACAATATGCCATATGTTATTTGCCTGCAAGGATGATGTGGAGGAATTAGTTGTTATTAGGGTTCCGTATATACATTATACCGATATCCCTATATTAACACTATGGATTTCTCACTCTTTCACATCACAGCAATTTTCTCCTGAACTACTGGTAATAGTGTATAGTTTGGTGACCTGATTAGGCGTGCATATCTTAGATTAAGAAACGTTGAATTTAGGAGTACATCTGGGGGAACAAATTTAATCTGAAACTATTGAGCCTAAAATTTTGACAAAATATGGAGTATAGAACGTTGCTCGAAGTTTACAGGAAAATTAAGGAGAAACCATAAATTTTCTAAGAAACAAATTATAGAATTAAATTACCAAACAAAATTTAAAAATTGCATTATGTAATACATCAAATGAAAGGGCTTATTCAGTTTAAAAGTAATTAGTTTATTATTAGAAAAATATATAATTTAATTCACCTACATTCTATAAAACCTTAAAGGTGGTACGAATCCTTAGTATGCGAGTCCAACTCGCAGATGACCAATTTATATTATACTAAATTTATTTATTTATGTGAGATATTCGATTTCTAAATGTTTTATGGCACAATTTCACATATTGAGATTATGCTACCCCTTCTCGGGGGTGAAACATATTATATGAAAAAAAATCCTGGAATGAATAAATTAACTAGTATTAAGCAACTTTTATTTCATATAGTTTTTTCTGCAAGTTAATTAAGTGAAAGTATCGATTTTTCAACCAAAAAAAAACATGTTTTCATAGGGTTTTTCTTAAATAACTTAAAAAATATGCACTTTAAGAAAAAAATCATTTGGATCAAAAATGTAGCTTATAAAAAACAAAAAAAAGATGTAGGGTTTATGTTTTCTGTACAACCAATACAAACGCAGTTATAGCTTGCTGAAATTATATTTTTATTTGTCAAAATAAAAATTGAAATGTTTATCATGAAATAACTGAAAAACATTGAATTTTTCGGAAAAGTATATAAATGCTTTTGTAAAGTGCTTTAATTTGTTTTTTTAAGTCTCTAGCATGAAAATTATGCGAGTTATGACACAAATATTTTTTTTTTATTTTTGCCAAAAAATGTACAAATCACCCCTTAAATACCACCATAGTTGAAATTAATTGCTAGCACTTCACAAATCACCTCTTCGTAAATTTTTTTATAAGCTAAAAGCTGATGTAAATTGAAAATGTATTTAACTCTTATTTTTAAAAGGGTTTGAGCTGATAGGGTGGCCTAATAGTACTATTTTCGAACATATACAAACTTTAAACGGCCATATCCAACTTAATTTTAATCCTACCAAAAAAAACATAAATTAAAAAAAAACTACAAAATTTTGCCTCTCATTGTTTTCAAGTTATTTTGAAAATTTTTTTTTGAAAATTACAAAAATACAATATTTCATGAGTTTTTTCAAAACTTACTATAAACCAGTCCAACTTTTTGAGCCTATTTGAAATAAGTAAGTCAAGTGATTTGTGAAGTGGTAGCAATTAATTTCAACTTGGGTGTTATTTAGAGGGGTAAACCTTATTTAAGTCATGATTTTTTCCTTAAAGTGCATATTTTTAAAGTTATTTACGAGAAACCGTATAAAAACATGTTTTTTGGTTGAAAAATAGATAATTTCACTTGCGATTAACTCGAAAAGAATTGACTTTCAGGAAAACTTTATGGAACAAAAGTTGTTTAAAATTAGTTAATTTATTCATTCTCGGGTTTTTTTCATATAATATTTTTCACCACTGAGAAGGGGTGAAAGCAGTCCCCGGCAAAGGGTCAACTTTGAAGCAGAGGGTAAATATACTCAGTCCAAATTTTTAGGCAAATCAGTGCTGCTTGGACAAATTACCCGAGAAAATGGCCAATGACTGGACTATTTGTCAAATATGTCAAAATAACTATCTACTGCATTATTCAGGTTATGAAATATTATATCACCAGACCGAATGTTTTTGTTAATTTAAAAATGTTAAACCTAGGAATAACATGACGTGTAACGGTTTTTTGTATATCTGTATTTACAAAATTCTTGAAATGCCAAAGAACCGAGATATATTCCCCAAGTTATGTGAAGTAAATAACATCATGTGAACAATCTACACATTAATTAACATTATGGTAAATTACCTTCTATTTTCTATATAAGGCTTTATGTTAGTTCAGTTATTTGATCCTGTTTTGTTAAATTGTTTCGTTAACTGTAATTTTTTCGTTGAAGACTTATCAAGTTACTCCAATAAGTTTCTGCCAGATACTGTGACCTTCTATCGTTTAGGACTTCGTTCTTTCCTGTAGTTCCCATAGCATTAGGGGTTGGTGGTAGATAAAGATTATTTTGCCTGTTCATTGGGTTAACTCTCCTCAATTTTTTTTCCTGCATCAGATAAGTAAAATTGCCCGGAATACTGGCTATCTGTAGAGAAATTCTACCTCACACTTATTGTGAGAGAAAGAGATGTCTACAAAATGATCAACCAGTATTCCTGTATATATGTAGTGTACTGTATATTGTGTTATACTTACCTGTATTTGGAGACGTTTCAACTCCGACTATGGAGTCGTTGTCAATCGTTTAGCATAGTATTTCGAGCTTGTTTCTGAATATTTTGCTTTTATGTTGATTTTGTTATTTGTCAAAAATTTGACAGTGACAATTTCTCCTTTGACTATCGCTTGATACAACATCAAAGCGATTTTTTTCAGAAAAACCTCGAAATACAATGCTAAACGATTGACAACGACTCCAGAGTCGGAGACGAAACGTCTCCAAATACAGATAAGTATAACACAATATCCAATACATTACTTATATAGAGGAGTACCGGTTGAGCATTTTGCAGACATCTCTTTTACTCAAAATAACTGCGAGGAAGAATTTCTGTACAGATAGCCAGTAATGCGAGCAATTTTACCAAATTGCTTTACTACACTTTGTTTTCCATATACAATTTTCAAATACTTATCTGTTGCAGGAAAAAATTTTGTGGAGAAAAAACCCAATGAATAGGCAAAATAATTCAAGATCTCCTCAACAATCTTTTCGAAATTACTTATAGAAAAAGATGTTGTTTAGGGAAAATTTTAATTTCAGACTATTGCCTGGAGGTGGCGTGAAGATAAATAAGTATAGTTTACGCGGAGTTCACGGGTATTCAGGTCAGCTTCCCGATCGTAGTCGGTATTTTGCCGCGTGACAAATTGTTCGCGTCTTGTTCACGCGAAGGCATATCCATCCACATTCTTGACGTCGGGTCATTCAGTTTCTATACATCTGCTTCACAGCAGTTTTTGCATTTGAATCTGTTATCAGTGAACATATAGGGGCTGTTTGTACAAATTAATTAATGACACGAATTTACGTTGTGAGTCCGCGGGGCAATGGGCTGCAGGCGGCATAACAAGTCATCTTTTCCTATTTTAGGTGCGTAATTGAGAGCCACTTATTGGACGCTCTCGCTTCTACACTACGTATTTCTACTATAAGTAAAAAATTGTACCATCAGTTATTGTGATGTATATTAATTTTTATTTAGGGTTTCATGTTAAGAAATGGGCCACTGGTATTAATCGTTTATGTATTACATACCAACAATTCGATCACTAACCCTGAATTGCTGAAAAATTAAAGGAGAATAACTTTTTCAATCACCTAGGTAATGTAATGCAAAAGACAACCTTAGAAATTCAATAGTCATAAACACGAAACTAATTTTTGGTTGTATATTGTTTGTTTTCAGGCGTTCCGTTGAGACTTGGCAACTCGTAGAAATTACTGATGAAGTCAAATAATGAAATAACCCCACAATAAAAGGAATCACGTAGCAGCCTTATAATAAAAGTGCAAAAAATGTACGTTTATTGTTCTTCTCTCAACTTCTTTCCTTACTTTCACTGGAATTTAAACCATTATTGAACATAAATAAATTACGCGGAATTCTGAAATATAAAATTACAGTTGAGCAAAAAATCTCGACAATAGCTGGGGTAAATGAAAGTAATGAATGACCCGGACGAAAAAAATCTTGTACTGAAAACAAAATATAGGCGAAAAAGGGATAATAAAAAGTTTCACCATCCTTAGGATGACATCCCTGCTTGTGTAAATTTATTCCTTAAGAATATTATCTTGAGTTAGGGTCTGTGTACAAGAAACCACCTCATCTCTATAAAAATACGAAACAGCTTTCTAACATCAAATTTATTTTAAATTATTTTGAAGAATTTCAGCGGCTAACATTCCGTTAAAAAATATAACTTCCCTTTATGTGGCTCGACATTCCTCAATCGATTTAATAATGTTAATTAAATATACCCATTGTTATTATAGGAGAATGATATAAATTGTCTGGACAGTTTAAATTGCAAATTCGTAAGATCCAATTTTAAACCAAAGCTCAATAAGTAATTCAAAAACAGAATATGATTTATATTAACTTCTTACTGTCTTCGATGTGCCATTATCTTGTACGCAAGACAATATATATGATATATATTGTTTCTGAACGGGAACCTTCATCAGTTACGCTTCCCACAATAAAATGTCCTCCTAAATATATCTTTATTTTCAGAGCTAAAATGTTTACAAACTTTCCTTAAGCCCACTCTCTAATACTATTTAATTCCCTACGTTTTTAGTCCTATATTGATACAATGCTAATTCCCTAAGATATTTCATGCGTCCTATTCCCTAGTATTTCCTATCATATTTACAGTCTTCTTCTCTATCTTCTATTCACAGTTGGTTCGTCCTCTTATAGTAGGATAATGTCATCCCGAACACTTATTTATGTGTTTGATACATAATGGTAAATTTGTAGACGCGAGATGTAAAGAACGACATCAAGGATTTTCGGGGAAACTAGCACACCGAGGTTCCGAATCTGGAGTCGTTCCGCGTAATTACTGTTCTCCTGTAAGTCCTAGGTTAGAATGTCACGACAAAATTTTCAGATTACTTCACTTGTCAGAGATATTGAATACTCTCTTCGAGGTGTCATTCGTTTGTACGCAATACACATACAATGTAAACAGGTCCAAGTATTGTCCCCAAAAGGCGTTAAATCACTCCCCGTGTCATAAATGTTTACTTGTTGTATCCTATTGCCAAGGTAAGTCACTAACAATTTATTAGCAACAATCCCATCGCTGCTTACTTTTTCAAGTAAAATTTGTTGGTTTACTGTATAAACACATCAACAAAAGTTGTAGCTATTAGTAAATTGCTATTAATTTTTTTTAATCAAATTTGTGACCAATCAAGAGTAGCAGGTGTTTCTTTATTTTTAATAAAGCCAAATTATTTTTCCGTGAAGATTATACATGTTATCAAAAAGTTCACAATTCGGTATCAAATAATTTTTTTAAAGGTTTTTAGCAATTTTGCAAATCAGATATATTGGCCATGGTCTTTATCGCCTATCTTATGTATAACAACTATTTCAGAGACTTTTGATTACTACCATTGTCAAAAATAATTGATATATAACCTACAGTGTCGTCAGTACGTATAGAGCAAGTGTGCCTTCTAAATACAATGAATCTGGATTTCGAATATTTAGACACTTATACAGATATGAGCTAAAAATATTTTAAAATATACTTTAATGAAATATGACATTAAATACGTTTGTTTCATTAAGATAAGTGTTCTATGATAATAATCATCAGTTTATTAATGTTTACCAACAAATCTTATATTAAGAGATTTCATCAAGAATTTTAATCTCAGTTCTGTTCACAGCAATTCTGCAAGCAAATGCCTTCACTTCCCCTGACCTGTAAAGAGGTTTCATGCAGGCATACTTCAGTTAAGTGTTCTGCCGTATTTTGCTTCAAACTCAAGCTCAAGGAGCTTGCAACCCTCAGACTTGTCATTTCCTTGATATTAATATCGTGGTAATAGAATATTTATTACAGCGATCGTTTATTCATTTTATAATGTGCAGGTTTTTTAGTCGTTGAGAATAAAATATTTTAAAGAGCAATAGGAGCAGCTAATATGTATAAGTACTTTAAAGTAACTCAGAGAGCATATTCTTTTTCCTTAAATACATGTCGAATGCTATTTATATAGTTAAGATGTATGGAACAAGGAAAATATGCAAAATTAAATAAATGCCTTGCATTCAACTCTTTGCAGCAGTACAAATCCTATTGCAATACACTGAATAACTCCTTAAGAATATTTATTATATTTAAATTAAATTTATATTGATTCACCAATCTCTCGCTGAACACATTTTGAGATTTCAATTCCTTCAACAAAATTGAAAAAACGTTTGCGAAAATGAGACCGAAATTTCATAATAAAACAAATTAACAGGTTATTAAAGGAAGTTTTTAGTTGACATTTCAAAGTAGCATACAATATTAGAGAAAGGTCTGTTTGATTAGAGGGCTAGTAAACAAATATAATTTGCCCTATTTAAATATTTTTTGGGACATAACAAACAAGTATATTGAAAAAAACCAAACCTTTCGAAGTTGTAATCTATAGTCTAGTCTACAAGTTCAGAATGGTATTAATACAACATACTATGACTAAAAATATGTGGATTGGCCCATTTGTTCCAGAATGATCTCTAGATCATTATTATAAAAAATTAAATTAGCACATAAAATATTCCAAAAATTATAAACAATTAAAGATCCTAAAAAATTGATTTTTCGCTTATAGTTCGTAAACTATTAATATTGTTGAATTTTAAAAAAGAGCTCCTGAAAAAAATCTTTTTAAGCTATTTATACTAGATTGAAAAATTTAAAAAAGTATGGTATAATTTAAACACATTAAAGAATTGAGTCCCGTTGATTTTTTTTATTTAAGTAAAGTTTTCAATAAATTAGACAATTGTTAATTAACAAAATTTTCTCAAACTTCCTTTATTGTTCTTAACTAAAAAAATGTTTAAATAATTGCCCTAAACATTTTTCGCTTCGTGGAGCCCTTCTTCTATACAACAAGACTGAGTCATAAGAGTTTTAAAATTTGTAGTACTTTGTTTATAATAATTTTTGTAAGTAAACTAAAAAAATAAAAAACACAATATTATTGTTAAAAAACTTATATTTTTATTTATTTTTATATTATCGTTATTACGTCCATTTGTTTATAAATTGTTAATAAAAAATATATTATTTTAATATTTATAATAAAAGTTTTTTACAATTTTGTAGAGAACTGCAAATTATGATTTTTGGTGAAAAAGATTTTTTCTAAATAATAATTTTTAACGATTAACAATTATGAGCACATAATCGTTTTTTTATATATCTATCAAATCAATCAACTGATTAGTTAACAAAATTTTCTGTTTTTTAAATCATAATTGACTTTTCTCTACAAAAATTACGAAACAAAATTTTTATTAACAAATTCATTGTTTATTATATAACCAGATTCTCAATTTTCTTTATTTTTTTTCCTAAAAGTATTAAAAATTACAAAAACAAACTCGTGCAATAAAGTACCGAAAAAAAGTTTATTCGTTTTTTATGAATTTTGAAAATATACGTGACACAAAAGTTGCAGAAGCTGATCCATTTGTTAATTTCAATGCTAATATAACTTATAATCTGTAAGGCTATGTCCGACGTAAACTTTAACTAAAGGCTAAAACAAACCAACCTGAAGATGCAACAACTCAATATGGCTATATTCGCAAGAATTTATTTTCCAGTAAGGACATTATGAAATCTTTTTATGTGTTTGATAGTTTGCGGCTGTTTTAATGTATTGCACCGCCCGCACCACACATATCGAGTGTACTTGGGACACAGCCTTATAGATACGAACTTTTGCAGCTTACAGCTCAGTAAATAATGCGAATTCGGTTATTGAAATTTAAGGCAATTTTCTTAAGCTATAAATTATGTTAGAGTTGCAGTTGTTTATTTGTTTTTTATTTGATTTTTTATCAGCTATTACTATTTTTCTATTTATAAAACTTGTTTTCTGCAGCTGCATAATGTCACGATTAAGATGAAACCAACGACTGTGATGATTTAGATGGTTAATTTCAAGTACGGCATGGCCATCGATCAGCAAAATGCAAAGAAGCCAGCTTACAGAAAAAATATTCAGGGAATCTGCGGGTCAGGTTCAGACTCCGAGACTGATAGAAACACTGAGCCAGATGAGACTGGAATAGGAGAAAAAGAAATGGAAGAATCCAAGGATCAAGAAGAAGGAATAAGAAGAAAGGAAAGATGATGATGATGAGCAATAAACCAAAAACTCACCATGTACCATAAGAAAAAGAATGCCTCATTAATATTCAGATCAAAATAAACCAGGTATTTCAATACCTTCTCCCCACCCCCTAAAAAAAATTAGGAAAGAATAGGTTCCTTCTTTCCTAATTAAATAAATTGACTAATATTCTTATTAACTTTAATATTAATATTACGATTAAAATTTTTGTATTTTAAGAAATAAACTGTTTCCGGTCATTGAAATATATAATCAACTCAACAATATTAGTCTAGCCTCTTATCCTTTAATTGTCCGATAAAACTCGTGCATGTTTTATTGACGAAAAATCATTTTTTATGTTACAAACTGGATTATAACTGGAGAGTAGTAAGTAAATAGTTAAAAATAGAATAATTTCCTAAATTTAGTGAAAATAGTAATAGCTGATAAAAAAATCACATAAAAAATAAGTAAACAACTGCAACTGTAACATAATTTATAGCTTAACAAAATTGCCTTGAAGTTCAATAACCGCATTACTACTGAGCTAGAAGCTGCAAAAGTTCGAAAAACCCCAAAAATCTTCAATTTTTATAAACAAATGCTCAAAACAACAAATTAACAATATGTAAAAAATATACCTGAATGTCGTATCTCTAATAGTTTATAAGTTATATTTGCTTTAAAGATAACAAATGGAACAGCTGCTGCAATATTAGTAGCACGTATATTTTCAAAAATTCATAAAAATTTAATAATTTTTTTTCAGTATTTCACTGCCTTAGGTCGGTTGTGTGAGAGAAATTTTCAAATTTCAACAAATCAGTAAAGTAATAGCTTGACAGATAAATGTACAATGCTTCAAATGATAGAATAAAGGTCAGACAGACAGATGTAAATATCAGCAATAAATAATGTAAAATAATTGTATGTGTAAACTTAATGTTTTTCTTGTATTATGTGTTAATACAGGGTGCTGCAGTGAAATAGGATGGTTTAAGAGCGTACTATAAATGAACTTCTTTTTAATACTTTTCCATGGAGTAAACTTTTAATTTAATAATTCGGTTTTACTACTAGGTCCGTTAGGTTTTCTGTAACATGAACAGAAATTGGAATACAAAATTTTATTAGGACGGTATAGTCCGTAAAAAGGGCTCTCAAATGATATGCGACAAATTTCCCTATCTCAAATCTCAAGGTCATTGAAACGGCCTGATTATGTTGAATGCCCCCAAGCGCTAATTCACCTCAAAAAATTTTCCCATCGAAACAAAAATCGACCTGTTTTTCTTATTGCAATAGTTTCGAAAATAATCAAGATATTCAAGGTGGCTCGTTTGAGATGGAATACCCTGTATATTCAAGCTAATGATAATTGTAATATTTTTTAAACTCATTTTTTTGAGAATGGGAAAGGATTCAGTATATACACTTTATCTAAGAAATTTTTAGAATATTTTTAAACCTAACAGAACCATGTTTCATAATTTCTTTTGTCTTAGTCGACCTTTATATCACAAAGTATATATTATTTTTTAAATATATTGCCAATATAATAACATTATTTTATAACGTCAGTCCCATCCAAATTCAAATTTTTATAAATATTTTTAATTCTACCATCATTCAGTACCGTATAGAAAGCAGGTTAGTAATGCTGAAAATATATTTCTTATTTTTTAGAATAACTACATTATTTTATTTTACACGACCTGTTTTCTAATAAACTCCCTTCCAAAATATTAGTTTCTTATAACTATACTGTTTTTGAATTATGAATAAGATAATTAGAACGTAATAATAAGCTGGAAATTGAAAATAATTTTACTTAAATTATTAACAAGAACATACAAACATTAGGGCTGGCTACGACTAATAAACGAGCCAGTTCAGCAATTTGACAACTGCTCAGACCCTCCTTTAATTTACAGATGGCGATATAGTCGCGCACACTGCGAATAGGATTAGTGAAATAGTGAAACGACCCATCTGCATTAACCGACGTAATGATAGCGCGCGCTTTCCTATCGCACGGAGATCAGCAATAGCCAGACTGGAACGGACCGATACCCCCACTACCTGTAGATCTATCAAAACTCGACCTGACCATCACGTGACATCGTCTGTCAGCCGAGCGACAGGTATATTACAGGATGCGGTCCGGATTCACACTCAGTTCAGTTATCTAGTGACAGTTGTGGCGTAGGCAGATTGAAACCCCGAATTCGACCTAGACCCTGAAACCCATTTAATAGTATTCTAGTAGGGCCTGGGAAGTAGGCAGATTGAGGCCCCGAGCGCATGTTTGTATCTTGGTAATGTCTCCAAAGCAGAGGCTGAAACCATCGAACCTTAACTTGACATCAGTAAATTTATACAAAAGTTTAAGGTTTACCAGGTTTAATCAGGGTCAGAGTCGAAAACGTTAAATGTTGGCCACCTGAGAAAACTAAAAAGTATATGGGACTATCTAGGGATCTTCCTTAAGACATTACAATTTTAAAAAAATACAAATCGATAAGGGGTTTTGGAGATATTGACCAATATGTTAGGCATATTGGTTGCCATGGATGCATGCATGTGTTCGTTCACAAATTTCATCACTTGACCAATAGAATTCTTTTCCCAAATTTAAAGTTTCACCAATCCGGATATATACTCTATTAAAAAAGACCATAACCATTCGAATCCGTGCACAAAAGGAGAATAAATCAGGTAACATACATACAAAAAAGTAAAAAACACGTGCCGAATTGATAACCTCCTCCTTTTTGGAAGTCGTCAGTAATTTAAGCTTAAGTAACGAAAATTTGAAAAAAAAATTGGTCAGATTTTAAAAGTAAATGTTCAATTAGACAATATGGTAACATTGGTTGAACAAGCAGTACTTCCAGCTAGGAATTTTTCTAGGTAAACGTTGTGAAATGATCTGAATTATAAAATGTAGGTAATCACAAATAAATTCAGCTGTTTTGAAATCGAGACTTTTTTGTTAACCTTAAAACTGTTTTATATTTATCGAAATTATATTTCTGCATTTCAAACAAACAAATGTAAAATATAGAGAAATATGTACATATGTTTGTATTTGTACCCGCGTGGTGTAGTCATTAGAGCTTTATTTTATATCTCATTTACAAGGAACTGTTATATGCTATTGTTTTCAGTTTATGTTAACCTACATGTAAAAAACATCTATAATATAACCTTTGCTTATTTTTTTATGGAGAAATAGAATATTAACATTAACATGGCTAGAAACACCTGTTGTTTGTGGAAAAGCAAATTGCCAGTGAGGAGCATACATACAACAGTATTGGCTTTATTTCCCTCACCAGTCGTCTGGATTTCCTTCTATTCAAATCTAAGTATTTTTTAAAATAAAATGTACTGAAAACGTTTGAAATATTGTGTGTCTCTAAAAAAAAACTTGTTTTCGTTAACCTGGTTCTAGCCCTAGCCCCAAATCTCACGGTAATCTAGTCTTACAAAAAACATGCTGGTGACAACACTGAGCACAACTAGATATGATTGATCATAAAACAAAACAAATTTAATTTTGCAGAGTTGTTTGGTATTCCGAATGTTACTTTTAAGCTTTCTCAAATCTAATGTCATCGAGAAAAGTTTTAATTAAAAAAGGCTTTATAATGGAATAACTTCGTTACTATATACGATTTATACATATTTGGTAAGACATTTTGGTTCATATTAGTCTGTTATCAGAGTAATAGGCACACAAAAAAACAGAATAAAGCTTAGTCATTCAAAAGGTTTTTTTTTTTGTCGTTGCCCTATACTTATCTTCATTACACTGTTAAAAATTTCTATGAAAATTTTAAAAGAAATGTATTAGAAGCTAATAGGCAAAACATTTAGTCAAAATTATACAAAACTTTATTTTTGTATTTGTTTAAGAAAATTACAAAATAATTTTAGTAATACTACCAAAAAATTTTGAAGTGGAATTATCAATTTTACATTTCAAGTATTGTAATTTAACAATAAAAGCATATTTAGCAATTTATGTATAGTAAGAACAAGGTATTGTAATTTTACAAAACATATGATGTTCTAAGTTAAATGAATTTGTTGAGCAGTTTTGTAATTTCACAAATTCTTTTAGATGTGTTTAATTTTTAAAATTACAATTATATTAAAAATTTTTACAACATTTTGATAAGTAATATCACCACAAGATAATGTGATTTTACAAACAATTTTTAATCAGGCAATTGGTTAAATTACAATAAAGTATTGTAATTTTACGAAACCATATTATGTAGTCAATAAAGTATGGCCTCATATGCTTCTAAAATTTACAGTACTCTATGCTTATATTAAAGTACAACGTAACTGTCTAATGTAGAATCACAATATTGTAACGTGAAAATAGTATACTAACTTAAATTATGCTGGGTTATATTACTATAACTATTTTGCTATATCAGTGACGAAGAAAAGTTGTGCATAAGTATTTCCAATTAAATTTTTATTTAAATATTTTGCCCATTAGTTTCCAATACAGTTTCCATAGACATTTTCCATATTATCTCAAAATATAATCTAACGATCTAACAAAAGTATACGCTATTACAATACACTATAAATATAATTATATATTTATGAGAGCAGATTTTTTATATTTTATATTTAAATTAATGTATAGATTATTAATTTAAATAATTAATAATTTAATTTAATTTAAATAATTAATAATCTATACACTGGCTCAGTTTGGGACTTGAGAAACCGAATAACCGGTTTATAGTACACAATAACTTTAGCATTATACACCTTCTTAATGGTGCACTTTGCCATTCCCCAAAAAATTTGGAGCATTCGATGGAGGGTTTTTCATAAATAAAAAGTATTCAATAATCAATTGAAAATAACAATTTAAGATCACTTGTGTTATACAAAACAAAATATTTTTACAATCTCATCTATAAGAAAATAAAAAAAAACAGTATATATTTTACTATGTTTTTAAATGATGAACAAATCTACATAAACATCACCTCGGACTTGGTTGGTTGCGCTCGAAGAGTGTACACGAATCTGGTGCTGTGAAGCGAAAATTTGACTAATCGGCTGTAGAAGTGAGCTTCAACGGTTGTTAGTGAATAAACTGTGAATAAGGTAGACTTATTTTTATATTTTTATATCTGCTTGGCTTTTGTGAATAGATAATTGTGCTTGAGCACGCGCTTGTGCATATAGGTTAAGTCTTTAGGAAAGATGGACAATCTTAGGGGGGGGCGAGACCCCCCACCTAAAATTAGTTACGAAATTGTAAGGCATGATTCACAACCAAAACAGGCTCAAAATGTCCCCAAGATGATATAGAAAATGATATAGAAATTAAGGAAGTTTCAGAAAAAATAGTTAAAAAAAGAGAACAAATTCTATACAACTATGCATGCGCGGGACCTTTTGAGGTTTGTATGGAATCGAAAGATACAAACCAGAATGTAGGTAACATTCATTGTCTTAAATTAGCTAGAATAATTCATGATATGAAAGTAAATGATGTATGCAAGATTAACCGAGTAGTAGTAGTAGGTAGGTAGGTAGGTAGTAGTCGTGTAGGTATTGTTTTTAGTAATTATAAAGCTGCTAATAACTTTTATATCGAAAATCAGAATAATATTCAATACAATTTTTTTATACCTTACAACGAAACTAGTTGCAAAGGTATTATTCGAAATGTAGATCTCGATTTTAGTGAAGAGGATATTATAAAATATTGTAGCAAGAGAGACGGGTAAGTTAGAATTGTAGAAGCTAGACGCTTTAAGCGAAAAGTCAATTCTTCAGACGGGAAATACACTTGGGAACCAACAAGTACAGTTTGTCTAACTTTCACGGGGACATTGATACCAAGAGACATTTCTATTCTGGGGTTGCATTTTGAGGTGTTACCTTATATGTTACCTATAATTCAATGTTATAACTGTCTGAGGTATGGCCATACAAAGAAGATGTGCAGGGGGGAAAGCAAATGTGGAAATTGCGGCGAAAAGATACATGGAGAAACAGTATGTGGCATGAAATGCTGGCATTGTGATAGTGTAGAACATAACAGTATTTCCAAAGTCTGCCCAGAATTCATTCGACAGAAGCAGATCAAGGAAATTATGTCTTTCGAAAACAAATCATACTTTGAGGCAAGAGAGAGGGTACCACCCCTACCCAATAAAGGTAAGAGAGCAAAAGGTTACAACCCAAGAACCGACGATTTTCCAGCAGTGAGAAGGGAACCAGAAGAGGAAGTTTTTATCCAAATAGGGGAAAGAAGAAAGGTGTATAATTATGCAAAACTGCGGCCCAGCTATAGTATAGTTACTGCTTCGCCAAAAAAAAAGGAGGTCGATGGACTTGGAGTCACCAAGATCAGGTTACTCAAAGGAACATGAACCTTGTTTAGTGGCCCCTAATGGAAGAATGGAGAAGCCTAGTACTTCAAGGGTGGATTCAAGAGTGGATTACAAAGGGCTTAAAGAAAAGGAAAAGGGTAAGTCAGATGCACAATCTATGCAAGTGGACATGAATATTAAAAGTCTGGAGGACATATACAAAGTGGCCAGTCTACTATCAATCCAAGAAAGGACAAGGGTCCTAGATTACATAACAAAGCTCTAAAATATTAGGGTTAAGTGGGTATCAAGTGCAGATGACGATGAGTTATAACACGAAAGATTCAAGATTTATACAGTGGAACATTCATGGGATTTTTAGCAATTTAGAAAACTTAAGATTTTTACTAGACGTAATAAGACCAATAGCATGTTCAGTCAGTGAAACATGGCTTAAGGACACAGACCAATTCTACCACAACGGATATAACACAATCAGCAAGGATGGGGAGAATGGGTACGGAGGAGTTATTATGTTCATCAGGGAGGACTATGAATGTCAAAACTTAGAAGAGGGTAGATGAACATTGCCAGAGAAGTGTTACATCCAAGGGGTACTTATAAAAGAGGTAGGAATACACCTCTATCACTGCTACTTACATCCAAATGCCAGGATAAATGATAACAACTGGGAAGAGCTTATGAAGGAGCTGCTTACACCTTTTATTCTAATGGGCGACTTCAATGCGCATCATGTTTCATGGGGTAGCAAACACAATAATTTTAGGGGTGGGGTTATTGCAAGGTCGGTAGAGGAACACGAGCTGGTGGTGTTAAACAAAGGAGATCCAACTAGACTGACAAGGCCAACAATAAGGAAATCGGTTCTAGACCTTACGATTGTATCGCAAAGCTTGGCAGCCAGATGCTTATGGCAGATTATACCAGACTGTGGTAACAGTGATCACTTCGCTATGCACTCTGAATTCCACAGAGGACAGGGTTACACACAAGACATCTAGGGGGAGGAAATTATTTAAAAGGGCTGATTGGGAACTTTATCGCGACAAAGCAGGAAGGATATTTGAACATACTCAAAAAGTAGGAGGGTACGAGGAGTTTTTAGAGATACTGGAAGAAGCGGCAGAAGGAAGCATACCATCAACTTCATCTCGCAAAGAATTCAGAAGCTCTCCAATTTAGTGGGATAGGGAATGTGCAAAATGGATAACCTATAGAAGAGCAGCATTACGCAAATACCGCGTAGACAGCTGCTGGAATAACTACCTGGCAGCAAAAAATATTATAGCCTTCACCAGGAAAAAAAATGAAGTCTAAAAGGAAGAACCACTTTAAAACTTTTTGTGAGTCGATAAATCGAAATACGCCACTCGAGTCCATTTGGAGAACCATCAACAAGATGAGTAACAGACGGGCTAGGGTCAACAATGCTGCCAGACTTCCGACGGAGGAGATCGCTGAAGAGATCCTCTACAACATGACAGCACCAGGAATTCCGGACATGGGCACATCAACACTGAGCTATAATGATAACAAGGATTTTGAAATGGAAGAACTGCTTATGGTGCTAAGAGATAAAAAAGACTCAGCTCCAGGAATGGATGGAGTACCGTACTCTATGTTAAGAAACTTACCAGGGGAAGGCAAGGTATGGCTGATCAACTTCATTAACCAAATAGTACGGGAAAATCGATACCCTAAACAATGGAACGAGATTATCGTACATCCCATTTTAAAGAAAGGAGGAAGAGGGAATTTATCCAACGAATTCCGACCTATTGCCTTGATATGTTGCATCCGGAAAATAATGGAATATCTAATCAAGAACAGGGTTGAGTGGTGGGTAGAGAATCGGAATCTTGTGCCTACATATCAGTGTGGTTTCAGAAAGGGGAGGGGGGTAGTAGATGGAGTGGCTACCTTAGTGGCATCAATTATGAACGCCTTTAGCCAAAACCAGCTAGTACTAGCAATCTTCCTAGATATTAGGGGAGCATATGACTGCGTAGACATTGATAAACTGGCATCATACTTAGCGGAGTTCCAAATACCAAACAACTATATAAATTTGAAGGTGAGTCTGCTTAAACAGAAGAACATTTCGGTAAGACGCAACTCTGGCAGGTTGGTATGCCCACAACCTGTTACACAAGGATTAGCCCAAGGCTCTCCACTCAGTCCATTATTATTCAACATATATACAGCTTCCATGCATAAGATGTTCGCCAAAGAGGCCAGATGTATACAGTATCAGTCCATTATTATTCAACATATATACAGCTTCCATGCATAAGATGTTCGCCCAAGAGGCCAGATGTATATAGTATGCTGATGATTTGGCAATTTACTTTATAGGAAAAGATGTGGGTAAGCTGGTGGCGCAAGCCAACAGTCAACTGGCAACATTAGAGAACTGGTTTGACCAGCATAACTTTCAGTTATCGATCAACAAATGCAGAAGCATTGTATTTCAAAAGGGCAAAGGATTGTGGAATAGAAGTACACATAGAGTGATTTATAAAGGAAATGACCTGGAATGGACCCAACAATATAAGTACTTAGGGTTTAATCTTAGTTACAATATGAATTGGAAAGGATGGATCGGGGAGATACTGGCTAGAGCGCAGAAAGGCCTAAACATTTTGAGAGCGGTCTGTGGCACCTGGTGGGGGGCGGACCCGGTAACCTTGCTTACCCTTTATAACGGGCTTGTTAGATCACATCTGGAACATGGGAGCTTATTCTTGCAACCGACAGCGAAACAACATCTAGCAAATCTAGATAAAATGCAATATAAAGCCCTGAGAATTGTAACAGGCTGTATGAGGTCAACACCGATAGCAGCTCTGTTAGCGGAATGTGGAGAGTGGTCATTGGAAGCGCCAAATTTGTGTGTAAGATTATGGCAGATCTGGGAAAATCGAGAAGTTATGTTTGAAATTTTTAACCTGTGTAAAACCGGAAATTTTTGGAAAAGGGGGAGCGAACCTGTATGGGTTAAGGCCATGGAGGAGATCGGTGTTTTAAGGAACAGAATTCGAACAAGTGAAAGACCTCCTTACTATGAATTAGAATGGGAATATTTAGTTAATCCAATAAAAGTGGATGAGATAAACTCAAGCATTGCAGAGGTAAATCGAGAGTTACAAAAGAAATGCAATGTGGACTTTAAAGGATACACAACAGTATTCACAGAAGGTTCCCGAGACCCAGACACAGGGAGGACGGGTTTTGGTATATACATACCGGAGGCGGATACTAAATATATGTTTAGAAGTCACGATTGGCTAAATTTTAGTACTGTGGAAACTATTGCAATATATGAAGGCATATTACAAGCTGTACAGAAGGGGGCAAGGGACATTTTGGTAGTATCGGATTCCAAGAGCGCAATAGAGAGGATAGGAAGTCGGAACAGTAGCAAACTAAATTGGTTCACGGCAAGTATTAGAAGACTAATAGGAGATTTAAAGGAACAGGGGAGAAGAGTGGCGTTGGTATGGTGTCCGGGGCACAGAGGCATAGAGGGCAACGAAACAGCAGACCTGTTGGCCAAGATTGGAAGATCGTTAAGGATACCATATGACTGCCAGGTTGACGGGTATGAATTCATGGCACATTTATTTAAAAAAACAAAAAGCGGCTTTAAAGGAACATGGAAGATAAGGATAAACGGGGAGGGGATCACATTATAAGCATATACAAGAAGATTTTCCCATGATTCCTTGGTATAGTAAATTTCGTTTTAAAGATAGGCGACATATTACCACCTTAATCAGAATGAGGACTGGGCATGGCCTATTTCCAGTTCATCTGCATCGTATCAACGTGAAGCGGGATCCCTTATGTGAATGCGGTATACTGGGTACACTGACTCATGTGCTATGGGAATGTCCTCTAAACCGTATTGAGAGTTTTGATTTATATGAGGAAATATTAAGACACAGGAAAATAACAGGACCAGTTTCACTGATTGATATGTTAAGAAATATAAATGAGAAAACTATATCCCTGGTAGGGAGATTTATAAAGGAGAATGATGTGAAGATTTAAAACCCTTAAAGAATAACCGGTTTGTTGGAACAATGTCGATTAAATTAGTCGCAGTCACAACTTCCCTAGCTCTCTTGTAATTTTTATTGTATAGATAGTAAGCTCATTAGGATAAGATATTAATATTAGTGGTTATGGCATGCTTGCGCTAGGACAATAGACTTAATAACAATTAGTGTAGTGTAATTAACTCAGTGTAACACGCATGTACATAATTCCTCAAACGAAAGGAGCTAACAAACCGTTTTTCGCAGTCTGTTCGCAGCGAAAGAAAAGTGAAATCGACCAAGCAGAACCAACGGAAGTAGTTGTGGAATATTTTGGAAAAGAGATGGGTACGACCCAGATGTGCTAACGGCACCCTCTCATCCAATACGTGTACACTCAGACAACTCGAGGCTGGCTAAATGCTTATTGGCGAAGGCCACAAACCAACCAACCAACCTAAACAAAACCTCTCAATTTGCAATTTCACTATATCTCTAAATGTCATTTTCTAGTGTGTATTGGGCGATCTCTTCCTTATATTTAGACAGGGTGTTGAATTGTAGCCTCTCTTTACCCACCAAGTTTAGTCCCCTTTGGTGGGTCAATTTTCAAAAATAATCTAAAAAATACTATCCTGTAAGAAAATAATGTAGTATTATAACAGGAATTATTGTAAGCACCACAAAAAATCTTAATACTAAAATAAAATATATTTTTCATTCCCAATTTCAACATTACACTTTGTTAAAACCAATATTGATTTTTATTGATATATAAAACTATTTATTAGTAAATTTTAATGCCTTGTTGATCAATTAAATTGAAAGTAGTGAATTAAAAAGTACTCACAACATAACCTTAATATGAACTTACGTTTTCGCTCAATTTTTTTCTTTCCACACATTTTATTTCTATTTTTAAGTTAAGTAGTAGCCTTCTTCGTTTCCAGTTCCACACTTTCTATTATTAATTACCACAAATATTACCTGTTTAAATAAAATAACTTATAAAATAATGCTCTCTCAATCAATCTCAATGTAAAATCTCAGTAAAACTTAAAACGTCTCTAAAGCAATTCAGTCAACCGCCCATTTCAGTATTGCCAACATGCACGCATTACTAATATAAGAGAGTTAAAAAACTACATCAAATAATTTCTTTCCCTTTATTAATCATAAATAAGGATGTAGGATCTTGTTAATTAATGGAATTCCACAAAATCAATCGTAGGTATATGTATCATCCTCTTGCCCTCATGCATCTGCTATAGATGTTGCATTTCTAGAGTTAGTAACTGTGCCGCGTGTCAACGAAATCATTTAACAAGGTCTCAACTGAATCCAAATCCAAAAGATTGTTGCGTAAAATTACAATTAGATCAAGAAAAAAATAAATTCTTGGTAAAATTACAATGCACCATATAATTTTACAATAAAACCTGTATTAATAATAAAAAGTTTTTTAATTTTTTAAAGAATTTGTTGTAAAACAATTTACAAGATTTTTTTGTAATTTTACATAAACTATAACAGCTCAAATTGCCAAGAATATTTGTAAATTTTATTGGAAATCGAGTAAAGGTTCAGTAGAATTACATTATGTCTACGGTTTATAAAAAAAATATAAAATCACAATTTATAATAGTAGGTTTCCTCATCTGTCTTCGAAGATTACTCCATTTGTGTTATAATTTTATATTGGTATACAGTGTTTTGTGATTTTACTCATCGTATGTTTTGCAAAAATTTGTAATTTTACAAAGATTTTTTACAGTGTAGGTAATTGTTAATAATATAACTAAGGAACTCGGAAAATTACTGTTTAATTAAATATTTTTATTTTAAATCTTTTAATTAAAGATGAGTTAAAAGTCCAAATATTCCGCCAAAATCACAATTATGTAATAAAAATCTTTCAGGTAACTGTAAACAAAATCATACTGCTAGAATACCTTTAGTTCATGGCAAATAAAAAGGGAACGTGCAGAGGTATTAAGGGGGTTTTGTGGAAACCTATCTCACAAATATTTCTGAACTGAATGTTCTATTTAAATCCATGAATAGGCACGTCACTAGCATTGGCTCTTTGACGTGACCATCATATTATCGTAATTTGAGTAGAGGTCTTATCTTGCATACGTCGTTATTATTAGGATATTCGCGAGAATAATGTAGATCTGCTATCTGTGTTATTGTTAAACCTAGCTAACAGAAAACATACAATTGATTGTATCTAGTATTCAATGCAGCAATACAAAATGATTTTGAAAGATAAATAATTTTAGAGCGGAATGAAAGTAAGTATCCGAACAATGGACTCATTGTTCTGATTCTTACTTATTCGTATCCAATGAAATAATTATTTTATACATATCATGTCTCCTCTAAATCAAAATGTTATAAATGGGAGTACACATATTGGTAATGGTCGCATACCAAAACACAATTTCAAAATGGGAGCCATATTTAATTCGCATTTTGAATCAGAAGCTCTAAATTGAATGGTAAAATTTATATAAAGTTACTTAACAATTTCTAATGTTATTCATAGGCTAAAGTTTGAAAAATGGCTCTTAGTTTTCACATAAATACTGAAAGAAAAAAATACGAGAACATATGTAAACAGGAGGAATTGTACTAAAGATTTCGCTTCGCGACTCAAGCAGCTCAAGGTCTTATTATGAATATTTTATGTCAAAAAAACTTTATGAATGCAGGTAAATTAAATTTAAATTGCTTTTATTTTTTAAATATTTAACTAAATAGTATAAAAATTATATTCTCATATGACGTAATAGGCAATGTTCATTATGCTGTTATTACGGATACTTATTTACTTCTATTGGTCTCAAGAGTGTGTTTCAAGGCCTTTTACGTTACGTTTCGGACTCAACTTTATCGGAAAATTAATGCTGTTAATCTGTAAGCATGGTGAAAACTGTTTCCTCCAAATAAACATCAAAACAAATGTCATAATTTTTTTACACAAATCTCTAAAATTAACTTAAAGAGCTATGCTTCTGGAAGTAGGCTTCAATGCACATACAGGGTGATTTTAAAATAGTGTGTAATGAACTCAATAAAATAAGCTGAAAAGTTTCTATTAACCTGTACCCTAAAAGACACTCTTAGGAAGTTATATGCCCTTAAAAGATCTCAAACAAAACTGTTTCGTTTTCTGTTATTGACAAAACGGTCCGATTTTTTTTTATTTTGTTTTACAATTTTCTTTACAAATCTTAACAAAACCATAAAATTTTTAACAATTTTAAGTAAGAAATACTATTTGTTTCCAAATCCATATTTCCAATGGTTTTCCAGTAAATTGAGTATGAAAATTACTCTGCTCTTTAAGTTATTCGGCCATATATTACAAAAATCTGTTTACCATGGCAAATAAAAAACTGATTTTGCCACAGTGCTTCACAATTTAACTTAATGATAAACTGTTAATTGAGAATTGCAGTGTTTAATTAGTAAAAGTGATGATTGGAAAATTTAAGTTGAAAAAAAAACAGTTTTGTTTGAGCCCTTTTAAGGGCATATAACTTCCTAAGGGTGCGTTTATAGCACATATTAATCGGGACTTTTTACCTTATTTGAATGATTTCTATACACAGTAGAACCCTATTATATATTATATCTCTCTTTTTAGTCTTGCCAGGATATTTGTGAATTGAAAGCCATTTCCCGAAGTACAAGCTTTAAGAAAATTAAATGTCAAGATGTCATATTGAACATACATAACTGTTGTTATTTTGATTGATTTGTAGCCAATTCTCTATTAAAATAAATAATAAATTGGAATATGTAAAGGTGGATTCAGACATAAATTTACTAAACTTTCCACAATCACATGTCAAGATATATCACAAAATAGTTAGTAAGTGCACACGGTGTTTTAAGTGTTCTTACTCTGAGTCAAATGAAGTCAGTTGTTCTTAAATATAAATTATTTTCAAACAACCTTTCAATTTTAAGTTATTGATCAATAAGTCATTTTCTTATTTATTATCTTATTTCACTTCATGATGCAATCCAGTCTCTCCCGTAGCTATGAATTTTTGTACAACCTTACTATCCTGTTAACGCATTATCGCCTCCTAATCTTTAATTAATTTTTATCCATATATATTTGTTCCAATTATTTTAAAATGTTATTCTTGACTTTCAACTATTATTAATTACTTTCGAAAGTTTTGTACCTATTTCTGAATGGTTGCCCTTTAACTTTACTCTATTTACTTTATACTGTTTATTTGTACAGTTTTTGTTCAGTTAATTATTTTGATTATTTCATTTATCATAGTTTTCATAATTATGAAGAGATAATGTACATTATTATTTTAACTTGCACTATATTTTTATCCTTCTTTTTTCTTTTCAACCTTATACAACCATTTCCTGTGCAACACAAATTTTGATAAAATTTATCTTTGCCTGTTTATAATTTTTGTTATCTATTTTCTCAAAAACTACCTCCTTCCTACTTATCAGATTTCTGTCTACCATCTAGTTTCCCACTATATTTATTGTAGTGCCTATCATATTAAGCATACAATTTATGTTTTCAAAGTTTCTCATATTAAACACTAACTATTTTCAACTTTATATGAAAATATTTTACTCTCTAGTGACTAAATTATTATGTCTTAATAATTTATCATTTCTTTTACATATCATGTACTCTATTTTCTATTTTAAATACAACCAGTTTTCAAGTATGCTTCTAAACCTTCTTCAAATTTGCATTCGTTTAGATTTATTTCAAATCTGTCCCAAACCTCGTAATGATTTTATATATTTCTTGCTAGTGTATTAACTCATACTAATATTCATATGTGCCGAATTCTGACACTATAGAAATAAAAACCAAGAACAGTTCTTTTTCGGCAAATATGAAGATATACTGTGAATTTTTTTATATTTTATACCTTTTGAGATACCTAAATATGTAAATGCGTAACCTTTAATATGCTCAATATTATTCAAACAACATATAGTATTTACATATCAACTAATACATGTCTGTATTAAACAACGTATTTGTAAGGTTAGCAGAATTTTTATACTGCAGTTTGCATTGTAAGTTGTTTACTAAATATTGTGATTTGTGGAATTGTGGCCTTACAACCATAACCAGACTGTATATTAAACTGTGTCAAACAAATGTTGCGTAGTAAAATCGTGCGCAAGTATTGAGCTAGTGCAAAGAATTTTCTGATGACTACATTTTGAACAATGACATTGTCGATCTGTTTTAAGCCCACCTTTTTTGGGTTACTTTTGCTAAGATCTTCGAAAGTTAAGGTCATAAACTTTAGATATTTAGATTTAGATATTTTAGTTTTTCTTACCATAAATGAATTAAAATAGTTCCGAGTAATTCAATATTTAAAACTTAACAACAATGCAATAAAATAAGGTTCCGTTGCAACCTCAACTCACTTTCTTCTTCTAAAGTGTTAAGAATAGTTTTATAAATACTGTTTTTTAGGTAGCTCCATAAAAATAACTTAATTTGCATAGTTGGACACTTTTTAGTGTTAAAATTCTTCATTATTTACTTTGTGTGTGGGACCAAACATCAATGAATGTGCTACTTATTATATAGTGTTATGTTTGGTTAATTATTTTTGACTTACCAGTCCCACTTTGAAGTCGGTTAATATATATCTTTAATATCATATTTTAAACATTTTATTTCATCCTGTAGTCTTATTTTTTTTAAATATATTCTTTTCAGCTTATTCGTTCTATATTGAACTTATATTTATTTTTATATAATTATTGTATGTATAACCCTAATAGACCGGGAGCAGGTGACATCGATAGCCCGGTATTCACAAAAAGATAAACTGTTAGGTTTTTTGCCAGGTAACAGTTATATAGACAAAATAAACTTAATACGCATTGACTTAGTAAGCCGCAAATATGTGTAACTTAATTAAATGCCAAACAACTTGTGTATCGTCGCATCGAATAGCAATTTAGACCTTTACTTCATGTATTAAGCCGGGTGTCGGATATTCTCAAAGCCCCGTCATCGCAGAATTGAAATTTTGTCAAATAAATACATACTTATAAATTATACAAACAAAATATTCTTAGTACGAGATGATTTAATGAGCTGAAAATATGTTTAATAAAATCAATTATAATACTACTACTACCTACTTATATGCTTACCATGTACATAAAAAAAATATTAAAATTTGCGATAAAAACTTTTAGTGTCTACAGTTTCCGCACTATTACGTTATAATAAAAATATTTATGAGAAAGTGTCAATTAAGACACTTCTTTGATGTTATGATGTATTGGCATTTTCAGTGACTTTCTGTAAAACGACCAGTTACAAGAGAGCGAAACATATATGCGACCACTTCCACATTTTCCTCAATAGAATGAAATTTAAAAACTATACAAATCGGTAAGGAGTTTGGAGTAACCGATTAATATATCCTATATTTCCATTCAGGTCTATGTTTATTATCAAATTTCATCCCTTTCCGAATAGAAGTCTAGAAAAATATAATTATTCAAATCGGTTTCCAACCGGAGACGAAATCAAGTAACATACTTACAAACGAAATTCACACCGAATTCATAACCTCCTTCATTTGGAAGTCGGTTAAAACATGTCTATTCACCACTGTGCAAAAAATGATATAAAATATCTAATATACCTGCAGTATAGATGTTAATAATAATCTTCATTAGACAGTGGCAAGCCATATTCAGAAGTTGTACTAAACCTGAGTTTATTCAGCACCTTTATGAAACTTTTGAAAAACTGAACAGAAAAAGGGGACAGAAATCTCGAAATAATTCCTTTACATAAAAATAAAAAGCTGTTGTTAATAATTTTTATATTGTAATTTTACAGGAATATCAATTGCATTTCAACAAATTTGGAATGAGCTTTGTGTCAGCAATGCAATAATAATGGGTACTTGTGTCTGTCATTAATTAAGTTCTTAGTAAATGAAAGGCAAGGAAAAAAGTTGAATATATTAAAAAGAAATGAACTGCTGTAAACTAAACCAAATCAAATTAAACAAAGTCATCACTATTCAATTAAAGCAAAAGTTGGTAATGTCCCCGATTAGCCTCTTAAGAATAAGAAAGCCTACGAACACATTCTTCTAACACACTGCGATTTATCTCTATAATAAGTCTTTTCAGTTAATTTATTCAATGTATTAACTCCTTTAATTTCTGGAGTCTGATTTCACAGAATCTTGATATCAAATAACCCCGCAAGGAAAAGTCCAAAGGTGTAAGAATTGGACTTAGAGCATTAAACCTTCCCTAAGTTGAGTATGAATTAAATAAACCAACCTCAATAGTCAATGGGTATCTTTACTTAGAATAAGTAACTCAACCTGTAATAAATTTACTTTTTTAATTTGTTTGTATAACAGACGGTACAAGTATTTGTTATTTTGTTGGACAAATAGTTATCGTAAGATCACAGTATTATTAAATATTTATAGGAGATATAAGAGTGCACAATCTACAGAAGAACAGGGGACAAGTAGATTTTTGACTATTTTTGCATAGTCTACATTTGATCCTAGTCCAATTACAACTTATTCTAAGTGAAGATACCCATTGGCTAGTTGATTGGGGTTCACTCAAGTAAAACAAAACCCATATAATTTATATTTAAACAAGAACCGACTTCAGCTGATTTAAAATAACAACCGTTTAGAAACTGTTTGCAATCGATTACTATTTTCACACGTCTTCTTTTTTATCTTATTTAAGGTACAATTCAATTGAAAATCTTAGCGTAATCTTATGTCTCTCTCTCTCTCTCTCTTTCTTTGTTTCTCTTTCTGCCTCTCTAATTTGTATTCTTTGTCAATATTTTTCAAATGAATTTTAACTTTTTTATTTGTTATATGTATATATATATATATATATATATATATATATATATATATATTATATAACTTATTGGTCTATCATTTTCTGGATCACTTTGTACAACTATAATTCAACTAAATACATTATCACAACTGTCCTGAAATCTTTAAAATCACCCCGTATAAGTATAAATCCTATCCACGATTCTATTCTATTTTTCTATTATTTAAATTATTCCTGTATACCAATGATTTTATTTCGCCCCATATGTCTAGTATTCTATTTATGAAACTGCTCATGGTCTACCCTATATAACAAAATTCACCTTTTTGAGCCACACTTTATGATTATAATTTTACTCTACTATTTATTTCAACCACCCGGTATATCCAAGTTCTTCTAAAATTTTTTGAACCCATGTCCATAATTATACTCCGTCATACCTTTTATAATTCAAATATCCTAATCTCAAAGATTAGGATACACCCAGAATAATAATAATTTTACCCTTACTTCAAACATCTTGTATAAGCAACTATTTATGTTTCAAACTATAACTATTTTAAACCGCACTGTATAACTGTAATTCTACTCCAATTTATATTTCAACCATCCTATGTATACAACGGCTTAAGTACCACCTAATATCACATGCACGCACGCACACACCTACCATACAATATAGAAGAGTTCGCTGAAATATCTAACAAATTTTCGTTTCGATAAACTAACGGAATATGTTCTTCCGTTTCACGCGACTATAACTTCGTCTCTAACAGAAAGTGACTTTCAAAAGCATCAAATTGAAAACCATTAAGAATACCCTCTACGATACACTTTCATGATATTTAAACTATATATTTATGATAAAAATTTGACATTTACCATGTTTACAGATTTTTTGCATATATTTTTCAGAATTTCAGAAAAATGGTATGTTTTGCGTTACAGAAAAATGTACGGAGTCAAGCTCGAACATATATTTTTATAGTACAATTTATAATATTCAAATTGCGTTGAGCACTTTTAGATAAAACATTGAAGATTCATTGAAACTCGCTGAAATCTAGTCCCTTATTTACTTTTTTTCTGACTTTCTAGTAAACCGTAAATCTCATGTTATAGGCAATTATGTGGGACCTTTCTGTAATGTTCCATAATATAATGGAGTTTAAATCATCAAAATTGCCCAAGTCGTTTTTGAATAATCGCCCCCACATACGTAAAACAAAAGTTGAATCCGAATTGATACCTCCTCCTTTTTGGAAGTCGGTTAAAAATATCAATTATTATCGAAGATTCTTAATTTGAAATAACAAAATCTACTAACTGCAGAATTTAGAGTAGTTACCATTTATCATAAGTCATAATATATAAAATAAAGTATAGGGGACATTAGAAGTGTACACGAAGAAAGTATTACTACGATTGTTTGTTGTCAAGCTGTAAAGCCAACTTCACAACTATTCTTTTTTATTTTTATCCTTGCATTATGTTTATTGTGCACTCTTACTTAATTACTCTTTATTATTAATGATATACTCGTGAATACCTATTATTATTAAATTTCTCAATGATATATTCCATTCGGTAAATACTGAGAGATCAATTTATAAATAAAATTGGGGATCCACTTGTGCCGGCACAATACGTTATACGCTCAGTATGTATTTACATTGCTCCTTCCTAAGTTGATATGGTTAATGTAATCAAAATCATTTGATACAAACTTTACACAAAATTTCAGCTATCCTTACAAAGTTTTTTCTTTCAGTAATCTCTGCTCCATAGAACAAATATTAAATTATATACATGATTTGAATTCGTACTAAAAAATATGGGCATTTGGAATCACAGGTTTTTCATAAATTTTTTCGTGAGCTCCTCAGGGTCATCTATATAGTTCTCCCAGAAATAGGGTTTTTACTTCACTCACAAAAGTAATTCGTTATTCCAAATTACTAATAAAGCTATGCATTTTTGTAGAACTATTCATTTTCTTTGATATTTATGATCTTTGAGATTTAGGAATTTTAACATAAATAATGGGCCAGTTATTTAACATTACAACAAGTCAAACTATTCTATAGACCATCTTTTAAATGTTTCTATGTTAATTTCTCGATTTGTACAACATATTGGGAATAATTGTGGAACATTTTCGATTTCCCCTAAATATTTAATACTGTGTAAACTAGCATAGGGTTAGCTCACGCCTTAAAACATTCCAATTCCGCTCTAGTGGGTGGAATGTATCTATAATGTTTATCGAGCTGCGAATTGTAAAGACACAAATTTCTGGATATTTTCCAAGGACCTCAGTATAATGGATCCTATTACAGGTCAGATAACCCAGTAAATACCAGTCTAGATGTTTTGCAAAGTCCAAATATTATATGCTTCGCACTATTGTAAGTAATATGTTAAATAAATACTCTAAAATAACATTTACATTTTTCTAGAAAAGAAAATCAGGAACAATGATTCATTGTCAAAACTGATAAAATCAAAAGTAGTGAATTCGGTACAAATGTATTGTGATTTACTAGGCAACGTGTATTCGATACATTAGTATGTGATTATCCCAAAATGGTCGGATAATTATAAATAGCTGTACCGTTTGATAATTTCTAGGCCCTCCAAAAATAAGTAATATCGTTAAATGTGAGATCGCATTAAATGTCTATTTGGTGATTCAATACATTTCTTTCATCAATTTGGAGATCAAACCTTTTGCATTATTTTGCATCAGATTTATTATTTCTGACAATAACGGTATAGCTGTTGGTATCCCAAAGGCGTATTTGTGACCGATAATAAAAGAAAAGTTGCAAGAGAGTTGGAATACAAAGGATTGCCACCTATAATATACACCGAAGCAGCGATTGTAGAAACAAACTGGTTTAACAGTTTAATGCAGGGAAAGCTTCTGGTCCAAATTTTAATTCATATTTAACTGAAATCATCGGGTTTTCTTATGTAAACATATAAAATATAGACAAATGTTTTAGTATACAATTGATTAGTGCGGGTTACAAAAATATTTTATGATAAATGTTCAATTAAAAAATATATGAATTATAAATTCCACGACAAAAATCGCATTAAAACAAAGACAACATTTGTAGTTAATCATAATAAATCTGCTAAAAACTACTTAATTTGTAGATGAATAAGAAATCAGAGCAACACTTACACACTATGCCCACAGAAACCTATCAAACTGTTTGAATAATTCAGAACATTAGTGCCTTCATCAAACTCAAAGTAAAAAATCACTGTCTTGTTAAAGATTTGCTCTAGATTTTAAAAGAGTAAGGTTATAATTACATTACCGGCTGACACCAATCACAATTTCCCTAACATTCGCTGGTAGTTAAAGAGTTTTCAGTTTACGTACCTGCGGAGAACACCAGCGCAGTCCAGCACCATAAAACCAAAAGTTTTTTCATAGCTACCCCATGATTTAAAATACCATAAAACGACACACTTTTCGGAAAATACGATTCCCGATCGACGGCTACACACTCACTATCCTGCTCCTGCTCTACTCCTGGTGGCATGGCAAGTGGGATGCGCGCGTCACGACTGCCCTTACAACCGACGGAGTCACGACCGACGTACCCGTTATGTACCGTCCGACGCGAAATCAAGGCATGTCTTTAACGGCAATATCGCAGAATCCACTCGATATCGGCCGCGAAGAACTTTGACGCTCTGGAAAATGCTGGATACAAAAGCCGGCCGATGAGATGGGGTGCCCCCATCTCTATTCTTCGCTATATAATGCACTCGAGATCAGGAAATGTCACGAGATTGGAGGACGGATGCGGACTTATGGAAAAGTCTCAGGATAAAATCACTTTTAGGCTACTTTTCCTCAATGCCTTATGATGTTATAATTTGAGCAGCCATGTATTTATGACATTCAGGATGGCAATAGTTCGCAAACCTTTTTTAAATCCATTTTACGACTTCCAATATAATATGTGATATCAGTATCATTTGGGAGCTACATTTCCTTAAGCGAAACCGCTCATAAACCAGCGTCGTTTTGAGTTCTTCGGAAAGCTAACTTGAAAAATATATAAAAGAGTAAGCTTTTTATATAGAACCGAATACTTCGATTTATATGGGATATAAAACAGCTGAATCTTATTATTGAGTGATTTCGAAAATAGTTTCTAAACCCGAAAGAACAGCTTTTATATAGTGGGACAAAAGCTTTACCTTGAATTGAAATGCTTCCAAAAAATTGCAAAAATATGTGTCAGAACATTTGGTACATTTTATTCATCGAAAAAAGACAGGTTTGCGATTATATCATATAAATTTAATTGTAAAATCAAAATCGAATAAAAATCTCGAGTATATTTATTATAATGCAATATGATTGATTCAGTACCTACAGTGTATTTTTATAATGTATTGTTACTAAAAGACTTTTGGCGGCAAATATTTCAAAACAAGTTAATAATTTTGGCCCAGTCGAAGGTGACGATTACCAGGTTGCTTATGATACTGATTGGCAATAGGACATAAACTACAACTATTCTAATTAAACCAGTTGTAGTCAGTATTGATGATGGGCTAGTGGGCGGCAGAACTGGTCAAGTTGAAGAGATTATATCAATGATGGAAAAATTCTTTGATGTTTCTTGACTGATATTTGTGGTATATTTACTTTATCGAGCTAAATGTATACCCTTCCTTTAACGTAGACCAAGTATGTTACAGATTGTCTCAGTCTATTGTTTTGTTAATTTTCCTGCAATTCATTTTTCTTCTAGAAAGACTTTACATGTAAGGACCATATAATGCAGCCTAGCTCAACCTCAACTTTAATCATTCTCTAGGAATCCTGAAAAGTTCGCCCGCGTTTTCGTCAATTTTTCAAGTCCAAAACCCTGTCGTTTTCTTATACCATCTCTAAAATAACCAGTCTGTCGTAGTTCGAATCTCCATTTCTGTCTTAAACCAATTTATATGTCCATAATAAATAAAGTTCCTTATCCAAGATTGCACTGTTCTAACTCGGATATACGTGAACTCATCCTATCTTATGGAGATATCCAGGGCAGACAAATTCAATGTCTACCTTGAGGACCTTTGTTCTTTATGCGGCTGTATTCTGCCTCACATTGTCTCAAGGTAGATTCTCCGGTGGTAGTTTCTAGCACTAATTTTGAATGTGATATAAGTGTTTTTGCCACTGAAATGGCCTGGATGTTGCTCTTAGAATCACATGTGCGTTCACAGGGGGTATTCTACTATAGTCTTATATCGCCGTGTCAGCTAATGATATGAACTAAATACTTCCGTTCTATAAAAAATTATTTAGGTAAAGATAGAAACCTAATAGTTCACGCCCCTGGGCTCGATATATTCAAAACGCCTAGAGTTTACGATAATGGAATAGGGCTTCATTGCCTCCCTTTGTTTTAGTGAATCGCAGACTAAATATCAGTTGTCCAAATGCATAGAATGCATTTGTGTGGCATAAATGTATCAACAGTCAAATCTAGTCATCTAATTCCTCCAAGTTCTCCCCAGAATTCCATCTTCGTATGTTAGTCTGAAGTTGGTTTCATCTTCGTGTTTATAAATGTGTTTGCATATTGGTTTTTATACCGCCTACGGAATGAACTAATTTTATTACTATTTAACTGTTGTCCTATCACGGATGTGACCATTTGTCAATGTACCATCCATCGGTTGGCGCAACTACCTCGAATTTTCTTTCTTGCAAAAATAACGATGAACTGCCATTCGATATGGGTGCATTCTTTGCACTTTGATGACTGCTCCAAGTACGTCTTTTTGGCCTTTTTAGCTTGAACGTGGTAATCCATACGGTTGACGTAGTTTACGACTTTTTGAATTTTGTAGCCCACTATGAATAGCACATATATCATAATTGAAAATATTTAAAACAATTTGGAAACAAAAAGATTAAATACTGTAAAGTAGGGAGTCGCATATATAGAATGGTAAGAGTTTAATTATAGTTTTACCGGACACTCAAAAAAATATTAAAAAATATGATGTGTGGTCCATGAGCAGTTGCATAAACAGGGTAGTTATAATATAGTATAGTAGTAGAATTATAGTTACATAGGGTAGTTAAAAATTGACAAAGGATGGTGGAAATATATTACGAACTGGAATTATTATAATGAGTATTTTAATAAATGTTAGAGAAATGAAATTAAACTGAATCATTTCATTTTGAGAAAAATTAGTTTATACAGCAAATGTCGGCTTATATGGTTATATGCATCAACATTTTTGATGAATCTGGGAATTTACGAGTAAAACTTGGTCACCTATGTACTAAATTTATTAAATGTACAAATGGAAATTGATTAAGTATTAGTAATAACTTAAAACAGATTATTTTGAAATTTCTACATATATGATTTTCATAACTATTTAATTCTTTCAAATGTACTTGACATTTACCTTTATTCTTTTTTCTATATTATTATACCGGTTAATAGCTGAATTATTTAATTTTAAGAAATTTCCTGGTAACTAAATTTTTGTAATGAATTTCCACTTACTGTCAGTTTGCCATATTAAATTTAGAATTAAGAATTTGAACACAAATAAAAGTATTAATTTTATATGAAAAATAAGTTGAATTTCATTACTTCTTGACCCAATTGGTGGAATTCCGACCACAGGTGATTATAGTGTACATTAATGTTTACAGTTTTTTTGCACATATTGTCCCATTTTCAGAAAAATGGTATTGTGGTACGTTATAGAAAATATACGGAATCAAGCTGGAACATATTTTCCTAGAATACAATTCATAATATTCAAATTACTTGAGCTGTTTTAAAGAAACCAGTGAAGATGCATTGAAATTCACTGAAATTTAGTTTCTGATTTACTTTTTTTTTCTGATTTTGTGGAAAACCGTAAATCTGATGTTATAGACAATTATATGGTACCTTTCTGTAATGTTCCTTAATAAAATGCAGTTTAAATCATCAAATTTACCCAAGCCGTTTTTGAACAATCGCCGGTGATACATAAAAAAAAGTTGACGACGAATTGAGAACCTCTTCCTTTTTGGAAGTCGGTTAATAAATCCAGGTATTAAATTCGAATTCCCTGCAACATTCTGTGTGTAAACAATACTCTGATTCTTGAGTTTCAGTCGATAAACCAGGACCATTCGGATGGCCAGCGACAAAGTATGTAATTGGATGAAAAGTTAACAAAAGAACAAGACACAAGTATTAATAGATTTTCATCAAGTAAACAATAATAGTACAATAAATCATAAAACCGTAAAAGTTGCTAAAATAGTCGCACCGAAATACTGTCGAAGACACCCTTTCTACGGCAAAAATTGGATGGCGTAAAATCAAAACCTGATATTGATACGATCCAGTTGTTTGCAGCTGAACTGCCAAAATAGTATAGATTATTTCAGTAAATGAAAGACCACAGGAAAATAGCTGTGTTCAAATATATAATTACATTACTACAATTCTATTAATCCTACTAACGTCGTTGTTTAAATACTGAATCAACCTTGCCAAGAAACCAATATTGCACACAATTTAACAATATAATAACAAAATCAACAGGAATCTACAAATTCAGTAGCAACAATTTGAAATCCCAATAAAGTATCTCCAGAGACTTCTGATAAGCAGATGTTAAATAAACCCCTATGGTAAAGATGAAATTAATAACTTTCTAAGCCAAACACATATTCTAAAAAAATCTTTTTGAGGTAAATTATGATCTAAATATTTTACCCAAATAGTCAAGCGTCAATATTGTCTGTAGAAGGCAGAATTCAAAAAATCGATTTTTTGCATAAATTTTTGAGCAGACAGTAAGTGGATTGTGGAGAAAAGTGACGCATAGACGAACTTCTCGTACTGAAAATATCTATTTATTTATTTAAAATGTACGGGTTTAAAACCCCATTTACATTACATACATTTATATCTCAAGAACACAAAAAGAAACGGTACAGAGCTAATTAACAAACTAATTTCACAGAACACTTAGAAGTACTTAAGAATACTTAAATATAACTTTTGAATGTATACTAAAATTTACAACATTACAATTATATAAATCAAGCAACGTAGAGTTATTATTCATAAGTTCTGATATTCTTTCCATAAGCGAGAACCAATGATATATTCATACAATTAGTAATAATTTTAATGCCAAAAACAAGATCACTTCTTGTCATTGATGAGTACAAATCAGGAATTTTAAGTGTTTGAGCAATGTTATAGTAGTTGAGGTTTGAATAGTGCAAAGGCGAACACATTTAAACGAAAAATAGCGAAGAAAGGATCTACGAGATCTTTCAAGTAATTTGATTTGTTAATCCCAATGGGGTCACCACATAACTGAACAATAAGATAAAACAGGATATACAAACGCCTAGTATAAAAATCTAAAACTTTGGAACCTAGTGAATTTACTTGAGAATCTCTTGATGAAATTAACTTGTTTAGTGGCTTCAGATTCAACATAATCCAAGTGGAATTGAAATTTTAAATTATATATACCCCGAAATCCTTAATTAAGTCTAGTTTCGCAAGATCAATGCCGGTTAATTTATAAATAAACTTATTACGGGTGTCTTTTCCAAAAGTCATAACAAAGCATTTTACTAGATTACATGTATAACCGTTGAAAAGGCAAAAATTTACAAGCGAGTCAAAATTATTTTGTAAAAGAATTCTGTCTTTAATTGCATTAATGCTTTTATATAGTTTCGCATCATGAGCAAATAAAGAAAATTCAGAATATTTGACTTCTTGATTTAAATCAATTATAAAAAGTATGATTAGACGGGGGGCAAGATGGTAGCTTTGAGCGACTCCTGATTTGACATCAAAGGGTTCAGACATGAAATTTTTAATCTTAACAATTTCAGTTCTATTTGTTAAAAAAGATTCAAGCCAATGTAGCAATGGTCCATGAAAACCTTTGCTTTCTAACAAAGAGATCGAAATTAACAACATCGAAGGCTTGATGAAAATCTGTATAAATAGAGCCACAATATAATTTTTACTGATTGAATCAGTTATATATTCGACGTAGGTAAAAAGGTTTGTCTGGGTGGACCTCGAAGGGTAGAAACCATGTTGCGTATAAATCAAGAAATTTTGTAGTATACTAATTTATCATGCCAAAAACACAATTTTTCGTAATAGGTCTATAGTTATTCACATCTGATATGTCCCCATTTTTAAATAAGGATGTGAAAAAATTAGTTTTCCAGGAATTTGTAAAAGTTTCTCTAGACCAATTAAATAATTTAGTTAAATAAGAGACAAAAACATTTATACAGCCCTTGACCAAACGAGGATACCTTCAGCGCTTGGGGAGAGTTACCGTCAAGGTGAGTTATGGCTTTTATAATATCAGATTCCAAGAAAACCAATTTGCTAAAACAATCATCAAAATCAAATTTAATCAATGTTGATGATAAGTCTAGATTAAAATATATACACTATTACATTTTTTGCAAATAAATTGGCAATATCTCGACCAGTGTCAGCTATCTCATTGTTAAGATACATAACTCAAAAAAGATCCTTATTACGACAAACTGAATTCACATAGTTAAAAAAGTTCTGAGAATTATCAAATAGTGATTCTTCCACCGTCATGTTAAAACTAGTTTCATCACGTAAGATCATTTTATTACATAGATGCCTTTCAGTTCTAAATAAATTACAGTGAAAAGTGGTATTATACATTTTAAAAAGCTTATGAAGTTTTTTCTTTCTACAAACAGCCAGTATAAAATCCTTAGAGAACCATTTGGGAAATCTACGACATCTTTTAGCGTATTGATTAATAATGTTACTTAAAAAACCTTGAAAATGGCGGATATGCGATTCAATATCAGATCCATCACAACCCAATAAATTAAAAAATGGGGAATCCAGAATGAGTTTACGAATAATATCATAATTGGCATTTTTAAAATCGAAGATATATTCAGTAGAATGCAGTTTAGGGCAGTTACTCTACGGTAGGTCTAGATACAGAACAGTATGAAGCTCATCACAGTCAAAAATTGATTCAAATGCTTCAACAACAGAGATCATCGAAACATTAGAGAAAACTAAATCAAGTATATTATTGCTAATATTTTACAGATTATTAAATTAAGTTATTAAAATCATTTGCAACAATTAAAATTTTTCCAGTCTTTCATGCTGTATGTGATGATGAGTGCTGTCTGTTCAATAAATTCGGCAACATTGTATGAATTTATACCCCTGAAGGCGAAAGCTGCTCACTTGGCCGTCAACACAGTAGCTAGTTATCAGGCATAAAACAGCCCACAATCTATTTGAAATCTGAGGGTTTCTTAAAGAATTGGTTACTGAAAAATAAAGATCTTTTATTGTTTCACCAAAAATTAAACGTTTTTGCACATAAATAAATACAAAAATACCAGCATAAACAATGTAAAAATCATTATGTATTCTTGTTTGCATTTTAGCTAGTAGGGCGCGTCCTGAGGTGGCTGGTACCAAAGCCCAAACAGATCTGAATTCAGCCAGATTGACTACTAGGAGGAAATAAAATGCTTCCACAGACCAACAGAATTAAGTAACAACTATTTAGTGGATACGAGGTCTCCAAAAAATACTGGTCAAAGGATGAAATACATCTATACTATTATAAAATTGTAAGTTTGTCTGTTTGTTTGTTTGTTTGCTTGCTTGCTGGTTTGTTTGTTTGTTTGTTATTCGGGCATCACGTAAGAACTACTTAACTGATTTTGATGAATCTTTTTTTGTTGCGAAACCTATAGTTTGCCTTAAAATCTGATATTAGATACTGGCATCAGCTTAGCTTTTATTGAAAATTCGGAATGTGCAAATGTAACATCTTTCCATCTAACAAAAATCAACATATATCAAGCGTAATTTTACAGGGTGTTTTGTATATAGGAAACTTAGAGCGGAGTAGAATTACATGGATTTAAAAAATCTAAAAAAACTTATATTTGGTGTGGTGGAAATAAGGTGGAATGGAATTAGTTATACGGGGTGGTCCAAAAAAGCTATATTGAGTGGGCCATAAACAGTTCCATATACCAAGTGGTTGAAAAAAGGTAGAATATTTATACAGTGAATAAAAAAACTTAAAAAATGTCTTGGGTAAGCAGTTAGTTCATAAGATAACAAAATGGGTTAAACACATGTTCCAAGCAGTTGTTTATACAGGGTGGAATTATAGTTTATGTTGTGGTTAAAAACTTGTTTTATACCCACAAGTAGTTAAATATATAGGATAATTGAAATATGTAGCGGAGTATAATTACAGCTATACAGGTGGGTTTAAAAATATTTTAAAGTAATGGTAGTATCTACAAGCTGTTCCATTTACCGGATGGTTGAAATATAGGGTGGGGTAGGATACAGGGTCGTACAAAAATGTTATATTTGGTGGCAAATCAGTAGTTACATATAAAAGGTTGTTGAAATATAGGGTGGCTTACAGTTAGAATTATACAGGGTGGGTAAAAAAATGCTAGAAAAATTTTGTTATATAGCACTTGCAGATATAGAGTACCTGAAGTATGGTGCGCAGTAAAGTTATAGTTATACAGTACATTCAAACAAGGTTAGAAAAAGTTGTAAATGAAGGGTGGTTTAAATGAAATGTGGAGAGAAATTATACTTTAATATATCTTGAAAAAATATAAGGAAAAGATAGGATAGTTGAAACATAGGGTGAAGAAGTGTTATGATAATTATTTAAAAAATGTTATGTTGGTTGATCAATAAGCAGTAGCATATACAGGTAGTTGTATTACATACAAGTGATTCAAAAACGTGTTGAACAAAATTGTTATTTTCGGTGCCTCATAAGCAGTTGCGGTTTTGGTGAAATATATTTGACATTGATGGATTTATAGTAATACAGGGTGGTAAAAAAATGTTATACTGGGTGGCCGATAAGTAGTTGCAAATACAAGGTGATTGGAATAGCGGGTCGAGTAGATTTATAGTCAAACAGGTTGAATATATTTTTTGTAAGATAGAACATGAGCTGTTGCATATCTGCAATATATGAAACATGGATCGAACTAACATTATAGTTCAAACAGTATGATTAGAAATATTTAAAAATTTTAAATTTGGTGGCCCCTAAGCAGATGCACATACAGGGTGGTTGAAATATTTTCTAGAGTAAAATTATGATAAAACAGGGTGGTTCAAAAATAAGTTGTAATGTTTGACAAATTGGCAGCGGTGTATACAGGATGGTTTTAATGTAAATGGAAAAAGAGTTAGTTATACAAAGCGGTTAAAAAAATGTTGAATAAAATTGTGTATAGGGTGGCCAATAAGCAGTAGCAGTTTGGGTGAGGGTTTAAATAAAAGTTTGGCATTAGGGTGCAAACCGTGTTTTTATATTTGTGACTCACGAAGGGTTCCACATCATTTCCATTAGGAAGGATGAAAAAAGTTTTAAAAAAAGTTTAATAGGGTAGACCATAAACAGTTGCATTCTACTATATGGAATATCTGAAATATGGGGAGAAGCAAGATTATAGTTTTAGAGTGTGTAACACAATGCTACAAAAAGTTCATATAAAGGTTGATTAATATATAGAGGAAAGAGGAATTTTACTTTAACAGGTGGTTTAAAAAATATCAGAAATAATTGTTATACACAGTACACCATAAGCAGTTGCATATGTCAGATTTGTATAGGGTAGAGAAAAGTTATAACCAGGTGTTCAAACAATTATATTGGGTGACAAATAAACAGCAGCATATACAGGATGGTTGCAATATTGGGTGAAGTATAGTTACAGTTATACAAGCTGATTCAAAAAATGTCGAATAAAATAGTTATATAGGGTGGCCCATAAGTACTGGCAGCTTAGAAGCACTTGTTTATACAGGGTGTTTGGAATATAAGATGGAGTGGAATTATAGTTTATGTTGTAGTTAAAAATTTGTTTTATATCCACAAGTAGTTACATACATAGGAAGGTTGAAATATGTAGGGGAGTATAATTACAGCTACACAGGTGGGTTTAAAAATATTTTAAAGTAATGGTAAGATCTACAAGCTATTCCATTTACCGGATAGTTGAAATATAGGGTGGGGTGGGATTCTAAGGATACAGGGTCGTACAAAAATGTTATATTTGGTGGCAAATAAGTAGTTGCATATAAAAGGTTGTTGAAATATAGGGTGGCTTACAGTTAGATCTATAGAGGCTGGGAAGAAAATGATTGAAAAACTTTGTTATATAGCACTTGCAGATATAGAGTACCTGAAGTATGGTGCGCAGTAAAGATATAGTTATACAGCGTCTGTCATTCAAACAAGGTTAGAAAAAGTTGTAAATGAAGGGTGGTTTAAATGAAGTATGGAGAAAAATTATACTTTAATATATCTTGAAAAAAGATGAGGAAAAAGGTGAAATAGCGTAGTTCATAATTAGTTGCAAACATATGATAGTTGAAACATAGGGTGAAGAAGTGTTATGATAATTATTTAAAAAATGTTATATTGGTTGACCAATAAGCAGAAGCGTATACAGAGTAGTTGTAATACATACAAGATGATTCAAAAACTGTTGAACAAAATTGTTATTTTCGGTGCCCCATAAACAGTTGCGGTTTTGGGGAAGTATATTTGGCATTGATGGATTATACAGGGTGGTAGAAAAAATGTTATTCTGGGTGGCCGATAAGTAGTTGCAAATACAAGGTGGTTGAAATAGCGTGTGGAGTATGTTTATAGTCAGGTGGGATAAGGATCAGGATGGTTTTAATGTAGATGGAAGTAGAGTTAGTTATACAAAGCGGTTATTGTTTTTTAATAAAATTGTTTTATAGGGTGGATAATAAGCAGTTGCAGTTTGGGTGAAGGTTTAAATAAAAGTTTGATATTAGGATGCAAAACTGTGTGTTTATATTTGTGACTGTTGAAGGGTTCCACATCATTTCTGTTAAGATGGATCAAAAAAGTTAAAAAAATATATATAGGGTAGACCATAAAGAGTTGCATTCTACTATATAGAATATTTGAAATATGGGGAGAAGAAAGATTATAGTTTTAGAGTGTGTTTAACACAATGTAAGAAAAAGCTTCATATAAAGGTTGATTAAATTATTCAGTAAAGAGAAATTTTACTTCAAACGATCATTCAAAAAATATCAGGAATAATTTTATACTGCAGAGACCATTAGCAGTTTCATAGCTGAAATATAGGCTAGAGAAGAGTTATATTCTGGTATTCAAAAAGTTATATTTATAGTTATATGGTTGCAATATAGGGTGAAGTAGAAATACAGTTATTCAAGGTGATTCTTAAAAATGTAGAATAAAATTGTTATATTGGGTGGCCCATAAGTACTTGCAGTTTGGCTGAAATATATTCGGGATTGGTAGATTTATGGTTAAGTAGATTGGTTCAAACAAGTTAAAAAAATTGATATAGGATAACCCATATGTTTCATAAGTTATTTTTTTGCGTATGCTTGAACATTCCGTACGCGGGTGATACCGCGGGTAACCGCTAGTATTGTTATAAGCTCCGTCGGTTCAATTAATTAAAGACTAATATTCACTGTCACTTTCTAGAAACTTTTATTTGCACGTAAAACATCAAATGTTTCCAACAACTGATTCTAATATTATTTACATCGAAATAATAACAACAAAATAAACTGAACGCACCAAAACTAAAAACTCTTTGCTGAAATTATTCTTACCTTTATATAGCGAACGAAGAATTTTCTGGTAGTTCTACCTTTGTTCGCACAGCGTCCAGATTCGCAGTTTTTTTCCCATCCGAACCTACTAGCTCTTCATTTTTTACTATCCCAGCGATTGATGTTTAATTGGCATGAATAATGCTTTACATTGTTTTCCCCAGGGACGGAGGGGGATACATTTTATAACACTGCCCTCCATTTAATTCTGATCGTCCCGATCAGAAACATCTTCTCCATGGTAGGGAGGGAGTCGATCTAAATCTTCAACTTAGCCCTGGGATTTCGACGGATACGGTAGACGACGTTATTAATCGTCTTGACCACCTCGAGGACCATCCCAGCCGGGTATAAGCTTTGGAGGTTTTCCGTTGCTCCGTTGGGGGTTGTACAGCCAGACTTTGTCCCTCTCTTGGAATCCGACTGAATTGGCTTCAAGGTCATATCGCGTCTTCATACGGTCACTGGTGGCCAACATCTGCGTTTGGGCTAATTCGTGTATTACCAGCATGATATGTCGGAACTGATCGGCATAATCGTTGATGTTTTGGGAAGGTTCTTCCCCGGAGCCAAAAGCCAAATCGCAGTGTAATCACTGATCTTTTCCGAATAGGACCCTCGCTGAAGTCACTCTTCTACTATTATGTACAGCTGAGCGACATGCCAACAGTAATAGGGGATATGCTCATCCCAATCACACTGGTTATTGATGAAAACCCTGGATAGGTGTTATTCCAAGGTCCTGTTGAATCTTTCCACCATTCCATCTGGCTATGGTTGCAATGGTGTTGTTCTCGTTTACGCCCCGTCTGAATGTAGTCCCATCGGGACGCCAAACCTGGTAAATAGCTGTTCTACTAGCACCGCCGCTACCGTGTTTGCCTCTTGATTGGGTATCGCATATGCCTCAGGCCATTTGCTGAAGTAATCCATTGCGACCAGAATGTATTTGTTTCCCTACTCAGACTTGGGAAACGGATCGGCGACATCTATGGCAATTCTCTCAAATGGGACTCCCATATTGTACTGCTGCATTCAGCCCTTGGTCCGGGTCTTCAGGCCCTTACTGGCTGCACAGGTGTCACATTTCCGGAAGCTCTGACGTCTTCGAAGTAATTTACCCAGTAGTACCACTGGGGAACTTTGTCTAGGGTTTTGTTTATGCCCAGATGGCCCCCGGCAATTCCATCATGTACTTCGGTCAGGATGGCTGGTACCTTTTTCTTCGGAACTACCAGTTGGGACTTGGTTTCTCGAAGTGCTTTCCCAAATACTCGCTTGAGCACTTCATTCTCTACCCTTCGAAACTCCCATTGAGCTCATAACGATTTCGAAACGCCTTAGTATCTAGCTACCTCGTCCCATCGTGGCCTGGGTGCCCCTCTCTTTTTGAGTGAAAGGATTGGTTCGATGTCTGAATCAGATATTTGGTCCTGAATGCAATGTTGCGTTGTCCACTCTTTATTGTCTCTGTCTGATGAATATACCCTCTCGCTGTTCCGGCTTCAGACAATGTCCGCATTCTGCTCTACAGAGTCTTCTGGATAGGGCATCGGCATTATTGTGCAAACGGCAGACACGGTGCTCCACCTTGAAATCGTATTGCCGTAAATTCTCCATCCACCAGTCCAATTGTCCTTCCGGTGTCTTCATGTCCAGTAGCCATTTGTGGCATTATGCATCTGTTCGGATTAGAAAATGACGACCACATAGGTATATGTGGAAATGGTCTACAGCGCTTATTATTGCCAGAAGTTCTTTTGTGGTGACGCAATAATTTCTTTCTGGCTTCGAGAATCCACGGCTGTAGTACTCGATCACCCTCTTTTCACCATGTTGCACCTGGGATAGGATGGGCCCCAAACCTGTGTTGCTGGCATCGGTGTCTAAGATTAACTTGCCGGAGTGCGTAGGAAATGCTAGGATTGGGCTGGAACAGAGTGCCGCCTTCAGTCGTCGAATGATTTTTCGCAATCCTGATTCCAACGGAAGGTCTCTTTCTCAGTGGTCTGCCGATGTAGAGGCGCGACAATGGTGGCAAATCCCTCAATAAATTGGCCAATTGGTCAGCAAACTGTTGTAGGAACTCTTTACTGGGTCCTGTCTCCTTCACCGACGTCTGGTACTCTTCTTCGCAATTGATAGTGGTCTTTACTGGCTCGAAACAAGCTAGCTCTTGACCATTGGCAATTCTGATGTCGTGGTTGTACAAATTCATAATTCTAATTGGTATATCTCGTCCGGTTTTAACTATAGCCCGTCCAACTAAGTAGTCATGAGCTGAGTGTACGGGCTCCACTATTCCAACGCAGTTCCCAGGATTGCTGTCTAGCTGCCCATGAATAATCTGTTCCGTTCGACTGGGAATTCTGGCTGGAGATTTTGCTACAATTTTTATGAAGGTCGATGAGCTGTTAACGGGCCGTGTCAATACAAATTCCTCAGTTAGGAACCGAAGAACATCATATCTCGAGTCGAACATAAATCCATGCTGGCCAATTAGGTCAATACCCAATATAAAATCTTCCCTCAATATTCGCTACCATGACCCTATGCCGGATCATGTTGTCCCCTATCTGCAGTACGATATCTGGCTCATCCTGTATTGACATGGACTCGCCGGTGACTGTTCTGACCTGGATGTTGTTGGAAACCGGCCGGATTTCTAATGCTCTCAAAACCCTGGACTTGGCAATGGACACAGCGGCGCCGGTATCGATGGTGATGGTAATTGCTCGGTCATTGATGGTGCCCCTGATGACTAGGCTGCTGCTATCTCGGCAAAATCCCCGGATGGATGCTGTCCTGGGGGCTGGTGCAGGGTTAGTCAGCATTCGCCCCCCTATGCTGACTGATTGGTGTTTCCCTGGTTGGTAAGGTCAGTTTGTTGACTACCCCTGGTTGGTGATCGTTCCGGTAGCCTTACTCTGCAGTCGTGTTGAAAATGCCCAGTCCGACCACTGTCGTAACATGACCCTCTGGTGTCAGTTCTTTGTGACCGTTCTAATAGCTTGTTTAGACCAGCCAGCAAGGCTTGACATGGTGACTCTGACTCTTCCTGGTTAAAAGAAACTGCTGGGCCCTCGGCTTGGACATATTCATGACGGCCTCTACTTCTAATGCCCGATGTAAAGCTTCATTACTTTTCTTGACGCCACTTAGTCTCAGATTTCTTTGTACTTCCACATCTCTGATACCGTTGATGAAACTATGTGTAGCGAATTAATCTTTAGTTTTTTCTGGCAGGTCTGGGTAGGAAATGTGCGCTAAACGTATAATCTCTGCTTCGAATTCTTGAAGGCTCTCTCCGGATTTTTGCGTCTTTCCACTTAGTTGCTCCTGGTATACTTGGCTCAGCGATTGATTGTCGTATCTTTTGTCCAGGATGGACGTGTTCATCGACTGGAATGCTATGGAGAATTTCTAAGGCCGGGCCTCTTGAGGAAATTACAAGAGACGTACATTTTTCTTGGTCCTATCATCCATTAGCTGTAGCCCTTGATACATGGGCCAAGATGAGCTGCCATCAAATGTGGGTGGGTTGCTAACGGAACCTTTGGTACTCATGTTGTTCTGGTATTTTCCTCTCTGTAAGTCCTGTCGTATATTTTTATTTTCTGTTTCTGCCTTGTTTTGGGTAGCACTGATTTTAAATTTCACCTGGTTCTGGGAGGAATCGATGTCATCTTCTTTGATTTCTAGAGCCTCCATATTGCTTTTTAGGATCTTCATGTCGTCGTTTATTTCTTTTATGTCTGATTCGACTATTTGCATTCTTTCATTAACTGTTTCATTAACGTGCGATACCATTTTCATTAATTGTTCAATTTGCAGTTGTCTTTTTTCTTCTAATACATGAGATTCGTTTTTTCTGGATAATTCGACTTGTTCTTGTTTCTCTTCAAATAGCTTACAATCATTTTGTCGTTTTAATTCAATTTGAACTTGTTTTTGTTCAAATTTCGAGAATAATCCTTCTATTAAATTAAGTTGTTTTTCATCTATATATTTCACTAACCTTTGTTAAATTTTATCTTGATCTCTTTTTTGTCACGTTTTTCCAGGATCTGAGTTATTTTTTCATCTAGTCTATCCGTAACCTGTTTCAATATTGTTTTGAGAGTGTCATCCATTTTTTCTTTTCCCATTCTTCGGGTTTCCATAAATCAAATTGCGATTTTAACTTCACTTAATCCTCCACTTCGACATCAAATTGTTATAAACTTCGTGGGTTCAATTAATTAAAAGCTAGTATTCACTGTCACTTTCTAGAAACTTTTATTTAGACGTAAAACATCAAATATTTCCAACAGCTGAACGCACCAAAACTAAAAACTCTATGTTGAAATTATTCTTGCTTTATATAGCGTACGAAGAATTTTCTTGTAGTTCTACCTTTGTTCGGGCAGCAGATTCGCAGATTCGTCATCCGAACCTTCTAGCTCTTCTTTATTTACTATCCCAGCGATTGATGTTTAATTGGGATGAATAATGCTTTACGTTGTTTTCGCCAGGGACGGAGGGGGATACATTTTATAACACTGCACTCCATTTAATTCTGATCGTCCCGATCAGAAACATCTTCTCCATGGTAGGGAGGGAGTCGATCTAAATCTTCAACTTAGCCAGGGACGGAGAGGCCGAGCCTCCATCGACCGAAAGAATTACACTTAAATAGACCAGGTTCGACATAATATTACAACAGCAAAATTAAAAATTCCGGTTTGTCGTAATGGATTACTTAGAATGAAGTAAATATGGATAACTGTAGCTCACTCAATTGCTAAAAAACTTTTCTAAAGATGTTGAAACTGAAAATGAGTTTCAGAAATAGACGAACATGCTACGCATCAACTATCCACAAGAAAATTTAAAATTAGATCTGAAACTACAAAAGAATTGCCCGGGTAGAATTTTCTGTAGAATACTAAGAGATCGAATTGAAAAATACTGTCATAACAACACATTTACTCATATAATCGTAGCAAACAAAAGAACTACAAGATATAGGGACATTCCACAGATATAAAAATAGAAAATGTAATAACCATAACACTAGCAACAGCACAAGACCTCAGATAGGGATGTAATCTCCTACTAGTTTAATTGTCCCTGATTTATGGAAGCGTGAAAAAGGTGACAGAGATGAATAATAGAGTAATAGAGTTTTTTCACTGTTACTAAGGTAAGTAGTATCAAGAATAGAAGGTAGAGTCTTAAAATTAAACCAAAAATTAATGTAGAACAGGAAAATACGGAGAACATTTCTTTAATACGAGGAACAACAGAGAGAATCGGGAGGATCCTAAAAAACGTAGAATAAAGATCTTTTTCACTACTCATAAGAAGTTGGGGCAAATCCTACCAACACCCAAAGTGAAAATTATTTTTGCAGACCAGTGAGTATATAAAATTCTATGCAAAGATTGCAACTGTCATACAAACGTCAAACAAACCGTACAGCAAGTGCTTATAATACATCGGTCAAATAAACCGCACAGCAAGTGCACGTAGGAATGAGCATAAAAAGGAAGTGAAACAAAAAACAAAACGTCTGCACTGTCCCAACACTCACTCAAAATAAGAAACCAAATCAATAAATAATTGACACAAGACACCGAACAAATTTTGAAGAGATGAATATGTTGGTCCAGGTTCGTGAGGAAATCTCTTGAAATCGAAAATCGAAAAATGAACGTTAATAAATGATGCTTTCCACCGACTAAGAAAGTTGCACTGACAGGACGCTATATTTCAGAAAAGAATCATCTAACACAAAGAAACATTCGTCCGTCTAAGATAACAACATCGATGTTCCGAAGCAGATGAGTGCTACCTCGTCGTAACCCCAAAAACCTTTAAGACAATCCAACATACACCAGAAACTCACGAACCTTCAGAAACATTTCATACTCTTGTTTCTTTCCGTTGCTCAGTTGAATGTTTTGACGATTCACCAAAGTCGTAATTGTCATTTTCTAACCCCAAATAATATTTCTGTGAAACTTCACGAAATATTGAACAGACTTAATATACACCGAAATAAAACTTCAACCACACAGTTTCATCTGAGAAACAATGCGTAATATAAATATTATAAAAATAATTTTTGATGGTTGATGTATTGAAAGGATACCACTCTCAACTTGAAATTTGATTTAATATACGTCTTTATGTTCTGAAGTCTGATGTTATTTCACTAAGAACGATAAAAACGAACTTCAAAATGCCAGAAATAATCTTCAGAAAACAAAAGCATGTAATTATTTTATGCAAAAATTAACTACCTTGCAATGAGGAAATAATATTCTTCATCATAATCAATTGTTTAAAACCAACCGCCGATCTGCAATTTTTGTGCATTCTAGTGGCTTAGTTGTAAACTAAACGCTGTCATAGGGCCAAAGATAGTAGCTACTGCTTTTAATGTTTTTTTACTAAAACTTACTTACTCCAACAATAACTCCATTTTAAATTCTAAAATCTATCTATTAATTGATGGTTTATCTTACTGAAGAATCTAGTTTACCACACTTCTTAAAGTTTAAGAAGAATAGGAAAATTAAAATCATAGAAACTGTGTTGTATGTCTTGTATGACTGAACATATAAAATTGTAATATCTCGTATAAAATTTAATTTATCATCATGCAAACAGATTTATAAATTATAAATACAATAAGCAACTGCTTTACAAAGCATTATCATGACCATAAAACTTTTATACCTATATTAAGTGTTGGTAATGAGAGAATGGCATATTTAAACTAATGGAAAAACCTTAGTTTCATTTTCATACACTCGCTCCCTTCGCACAAGTATGTACTATTGAAAATCAAAAGCTATCGATACATTTTAACTTGCCATAAATTTTGGTGGAAACAATGGATTTCAAGAGCTGCATGTCACCCCTATGTTGAGCCATACAAATTTTAAGGGCTCTCAAGTTTCGGAACGGAAGTGCGAACGCGACGCTGGAGACAGGGGTTGTAGTTATGTTGTAAAGCTTTTTGGAAAAACTGGTGTATTGCTGCCCGTTTATATGTTTCCAAGAATATAAATCGAATATCAGCTCATAACAATTTATCACAATTGTTTTAATAATCAATATAGAGCTATTTCGAAAAGTATGGAATAAATTCCTAGTTTATAAAAGTTTTCCGAAAAAAATCTCTGATACTTGAATTTTTTTGCATAAAGGAACTTTTATGACCAACGCCCTTATTTGTAACGAAATCGTTATTGGAGATATGATGTCATCAACATTTTTTTTAAATGGCGTCACCCAATTTCGACCATACTAATTAAAAGACCGTGTCGTTCTTCGTACATATCGTCAAAAATATGATTACATTAGGAAGAGTAGATACGAAATTTAAAAAAATCTTAGCCAACTGAGAATTGCCACCAACTGACTAATACCTATTACTGCCAGGTTAAGCTGTTAACTAAACAAATCGTTAGAGTGCACCATTATGCATCTCCTTTTAGGTACTCGAGGTTATTTAACCCTTTCAAAAGAAAACTTTGTTTTCGAACAAATACGATTTCGTATTTTTATCTAACAGTAAAAAAAACATTTTTGGGCGTTGCTGTCAGACAACCATAATTTTTAAGGATGGTCGAAATAATTTGATGACGCTATTTATAAAAATTGTCGACGTTGTAAAATCTCGAATAAAGATTAAGTCACAAATAAAGGCGGTTTGTCCAAAAGTGCTTGTGCTTAATACAAAAACGACGTGTCAGGGTATTTTATAGAAAAACCCTCACTCTCCGAAATAATGAATTTATTCGATACTTTTCAAAATCACCGTAAATTGCAGGCATTCACGACCAGCGTTCTACGCCATGGGGTAATGGTCTAAGTAATATTACCAGTGAATAAGATAGCGCTTGCAGTGACTGTAGTTTTATATGTTCCTGTGTGACCAATGGGCATCATTTTTAGGGTTCCGTATATACAATATACAGATACCCTTATAATATCACTCAGGATTTCTGCCTCTTTCACATCACAGCCATTTTCTCCTAAACTACTGCACGGAAGAGGTTGGTATCAATGCAGAGTTTGGTGACCCGATCAGGAGTACATATCGTAATAGAAAAAAATTTGATTTTAGGGGTACTTCTGGGGGGAAAAACTAAAAAAATCAACCGTTCCCCCCCCCCTGATCCCCGAAACTATTGAGCCAAAAATTTGAAAAAAATAGGAAATATAGAGCGTTGCCCGAACTTTACAGGAAAATTAAGGAGAAACCATTAATGTTAATTATGGGGGGCAAATTATAGAATTAAATAAAAATTTAAAAATAAAAAAAATTTCAAACGCATCATGTAATATATCAAATGAAAGGTCTCATTCTGAGGAACACAAATATATTTTTTTCATATTAAAAAAAATTATTTAAAAAGATATTAACGAAAATATACCAAAATTTACCCATTCCCCCCCTTATCTCCGAAGCTATAAAACGTAAAGTTTTGAAAAAAAATAGATTTATAGGTTCTGACCTGAAGTTTACTGGAAAAATAAGGAGAAACCTCTACTTTTAATTTTGGGGGGCCAATTACAGAATTAAATGGAAAATATAAAATTAATATTGTTTCTAAGTCATCATGTCATATATCAAATGAAAGGGCTCATTACGGCGAAAAAAAATATATTTTCTTCATATTTTTAACATAAATTAATTAAAAGATATTAACAAAAATATAAAAAAATTTACCTATTCCCCCCTTATCTCCGAAACCATAAGCTGGAAAATTTTGAAAAAAATGGAGTTATAGCCCCTCACCTGAACTTTACTGGAAAATTAAGGAGAAACCCCTAATAATTATTTTGGGAGGGCAAATTATAGAATTAAATGGAAAATTAAAATTGTTTCTCACCCATCATGTTATATATCAAATGAAAGGGCTCATTATGTCGAAAACAAATATTTTTTTTCATATTTTTAAAATAAATTAATTAAAAGATATTAACAAAAATATAAAAAAATTTACCCATTTCCCCCCCCCCACTTATCTCCGAAACCATAAGCTGGAAAATTTTGAAAAAACAATGGAGGTATAGCCCCTCACCTGAACTTTACTGGAAAAATAAGGAAAAACCCCTAATATTTTTTTGGGGGGCAAATTATAGAATTAAATGGAAAATATAAAATTAAAATTGTTTCTAATCCAGCATGTTATATATCAAATAAAAGGGCTCATGATGAAGAAAATAAATATATTTTTTCCATATTTATAAAATAAATTAATTAAAAGATATTAACAAAAATATAAAAAATTTTACCCATTCCCCCCCTTATCTCCGAAACCATAAGCTAAAAAATTTTGACAAACTGGAAGTATAGCCCCTTTACTGGAAAAATAAGAAGAAACCCCTAATATTCATTTTGAGGGTCGAATTATAGAATTAAATTGAAAATAAAAAATTATAATTGTTTCTAGCGGGTCATGTAATATATCAAATCCCAGGGCTCATTATGACGAATAGGTACAAATATATTTTTTTAATTTTTTTAAAATGAATATTTTAAAATATATTAAAAAATATTTAAAAAAAACTACCCATTCTCCCCGTTATTCCCCAAACTCTAACACCTCTTTTTTTGTTTATAGGATAAATATGAAAAAAAAAACTAATTCTATTATTTGGAGGCCAAACGGAAAATAAATTGCTAGAAAACCCCCATAGCAATTTTAGGGACAAATTATACAATTAAATGAAAAATAAAGATTCAATTTTCAAACGCATCATGTAATATATCAGATAAAAGGCTCATTATGTGAATTACAAATATGTCATTTTTTAATCACTTGTATAAAATATATTTAAAATATTAAACATCGACTTAATTCCCACTTTATAAACTACACTATTTAAAATTTGAAAAATATATTTTATTTATATTTTTAAATAATTTGAATAACAGATTTAATAATTTATAATTTAAACTTTGACCTATTTTGCCGTTTTTCTTCCAATCTACAGAGGCTCAAAACTCAGACAGGAGATTATAAAAAGCATTTCTGAAAGTTTATTAGTGAAATAAAACTTTAATGTTACTTTTTGGGGACCAAATTAGAAAATTAAATACATATGTATTGTGATAAAAATCAAGCAAATCCTAAAGCAGATAAAATAAAAAGTCTATGTGTGGAAAATCAAAGTGTATATTTTTTATAAATTTAAAACGCTTCCTTTAAAAGATATAAGGGTAAGTATAAGAAAATGCACTCATTCCCTGCTTGTCTGAAACTGGAATATTCGAATCTTGAAGATGATCTTGAAGTATGCGAGTCCAACTCGCACTTGACCAAATTATTTGATGTTTCTTAATGCCATGGCTTATGCTTTACTACGACTGAATCCTTCGTTCCTTTCTGTATTTCTACTAAGGTGATTTTGTCCGTCCTCTCAAAAAGAATATTGCGAATCTCTTACGAATTTCTCCATCTCTATTCTCCCACCCTTGTCTTTGTGTTTATTTAAACGAGTTTTAGTGCTGCGAATTGTAGTTTCGATATAAATTACTCAACAAGAACATGGAATACTGTTTACACCTAGTTTACAAAACAAGTCTCTTCTGCCTGTTATAGAAAGGAAAGATTTGTTTTCTAGGTTCTAGCCATAACATCACGATGATGTTAGTATAGTTCAGTAAATATTTATATCAAATTGTAAATAATTTTGTCAAGTGCGAGTTGGACTCGCATACTGAGGGTACCTTCAAGATTTCAATTTTCCAGTTTCAGACAAGCAGGGAATGAGTGCATTTTCTTATATTTACCCTCATATCTTTTAAAGGAAGTGTTTTGAATTTATAAAAAATATACACTTTCATTTTCCACACATAGACTTTTTATTTTATCTGCTTCAGGATTCGCTTAATTTTTAAAAGAATACATATGTATATAGTTTTCTAATTTGGCCCCCAAAAATTAACATTAGAATTTTATTTTACTATTAAACTTTCAGGAAAGCCTTTTATAATTTACTGTCTCAATTTTGAGGCTCTGTAGATTGGAAGATATAGGGCAATATAGGTCAAGTTTTAAATTATAAATTATTAAATATTTTATTCAAATTATTTAAAAATACAAATCTAATATATATTTCAAATTTTAAATAGTGTAATTTTATTTTCCAATTAATTGTATAAATTGTCACTAAAATTACTTGGGGGGTTTTCTAATATTTGTTTTTATAAATTTCAACTGAGCACCAGTACCTCTAATTAGTTTCAAAATTTTAGGTATTATGGTTTCGGAAATAAAGGGAGAAACGATAATTTTTTATATCTTGAAACAATATAACCTCTCGAGAGAGATTTCTTGGCGATATTGTGCCGGTAGGCTGCTCAGTTTGTATCCGGTGGCGTGAGTTCGTTCTTTAATTGGCAGAAGGACTATGCAAGGGCGCCAGGCCAATGGACACACACAGTCAACAAGAAAAACGACAATATAACGAAAACTTTACAATTTATTTATTTAATCACAAATTAATCAATTTTTCTGTTGTTAAGTTGGTAACAAATAACCAACTTTTAAACAATCGAGGTATATAAAAACTATGAGAGTGAAGTTACAAACAATCTATAAATTCTTGCCTTACAATATCCTCGGTAGGAATGCCTTTCCGTTGGTGGGTTTGCTGTCCAAGGTCCTGATCCTGGAGCTATATGCCAACCAGCAGATGGGGTTCCAATAACTCAGGGCGGCCAGGAGTTGCCACTGTCCTACCAGAGGACAAGTCGAATCAGGAAGTACTTCCAGAGTTCTGCTCCCTTGATATGAGGCTAGTGGTTACGTATCTAGGCACTCTTAGCTCCAGTTGATGGCATACATGAAAAAATTATTGGCCAGTTAGTTATAGCCCTTAGAGTATCGATACTGAATTTTCCCCCTGACTAGTATAGGCGTATATATGCTCTATAGGATCGGTTCGGCACGTGTATGAGGTGAAGCACCCTACCTTAGTTTTCCCTAACTTCTTCACTCTAAATTAACTATTTAAATACTACCAAAAATGAATGAAAATACTTTAACTAATAAAGGTAAATTTGAGATGCTTCAAATTCTAGGTAAAAATATATAACGATAAGACTTAAGGTAAATTGCAACTGTTAGTTATAGTTTCAAATTAAAGTAGATTTAAACAACAAATCAATTATTAATTACAGATAAAATTTAACGGTAAATCAGATATATAAACAATTATGTTTGAGAGCTAATAATGTGTTCAAAGATAACGATAGAAAAAAAATTATATTCAAGATCTAATAATGTGCCTTCTAATCCGACAAACCGTTCGACGACTGAATGAAAGCGAATTTCCTCCGAGATAATGGGAAAATTCAGTACTCTAAATTTATGTCAATGTACGGTACTTTAAAAATGATAAGGTAATAAACGATAAAAATAATTATTGCATCTATATTCATAAATATAATAAAAAAAATCAGATGTAAAATCTGGTCATAAACATTTCCCCAAGTTAAACAATTAAAATAAAGAAAACTAGGCGTAGCAAAATGCTTTAGCTCAGAACCTGCTTGGCTCTCTACTGCAAACTCAGAGAAAGGAGAAATTAAAATGTGATTTATTTATAACTAGGCAGACAAGCAACCAATCTGGGCCAATGAATAATGAAAGATCAGCGAGTGACTTAAAAAACTTAATATATTTACTGGTATATCTATATGTAAATCAAATTCAATAAAATAGAAACATATATATGAAATACTGAACGAAATGCAAAGAAAAAAAAATAGAATTTTTAAGTCACTCACATGATCATTCCCAGTTGCAGTTGAGAAGCTGCGTCAGCTACTAAATTCAGGCTCACAGGAGACCTCGTCTAGTGGATCAATTTGTCCTTTCCTGATCCTTGGCAGATATCGTCAATCAAATTCTCCAGATTCACCAATACCTAAAAATGCAAAAGAGGCCGGCAATAATTGTTCCCTTTTTCTTTATTTTTTTTTAATCACGATACTTGTGAAAACTCTAGCAACTAACGATTGCTTATCGATGCCAACTACGTCGCAGATGCAAAGCAAAAAAAAATTACAAAAAAAATTAATGAACTACGCAATTAAGCCACCAACTATTTATCGTTGCAAGAAAACGCGGTATATCGATATTAAGATGAATATGAAACCAGATTCATCCAAAGTTTCTTTCCAAAATTATTAATAGATACGATAAAATATGCACTATAGCCGATAAAAAAACTGTAAAAAAAATTCATTCGATAAATCAAACTATAACGATAAACCGAATTTGCTTAATTACAATCAAAGGTACGATAATAAGGAAAAACGATAAATTAAGCAAATTCTAGCAGATATTTTCACGATAAAGATAAAGAATTTTCCCAAATAAAAAAAAAATTAAACTCAGAACGAAATTCGCCTACATACCCGTCTTTTCCGGCGGTCGAAACAGAAGAGCGAAATCTGCTTCCTTCGACATGCGTTAATCCCACTTGTCCAATCATAAAAGTGGGGAAAGGAAATGACATGTTAAAATTTCGAATTTATTAAGTGCGAAAGCAGGAATATTAATCAATAGTTGGTCAATACGGGAACTAATACAATATAATTTCGATAAAAAAAATAAAGCAAAACTTTACTAATTAAATCATAGATAAAATTTTATTAATGACAGTTTCCTTCTTCCCAATAAAATTATATTAATTTAATATTTCCAGTTTGGAGGGAGGTTAGATCAAAATAGCACGTGATGTTCTTTCTGTCAGACATTACCGCGCCAAATCAAAGGACAGAGTTGGACTTAGAATACCTTCCCAACGAATTAACTGTGATTTAGCAATTAAAAGCGAAAAAAAACGATTGCATAAGCGAATAAAATAGGAGTATTTACTTACGTGTTTATTTATTAAGGTAAAGATACTGTTTTATTACGGTAGAACTCAGTTCAGAAAACAATATCATTAGAAAAGTGATTTGAAAAATATAAAAGGTAATTTATTAATGCGACAAATATTAGTAAATATCAATGTAACGGGGAGAACGGCAATTCACCCGTTACACACCCCTCTAACCCGGAGTAAAGAAAGGTTTTTTGAGAAGGTCAACCTGAAAAAAAACCTTTCGTAAGCTATAAGAAAACCTACAAAATAAGCAACGATATTAGATTTCCGAAATCAATTTCCTAAATTTTGCCAAGATAAAATACAGTTCTGAAAATGAATCGCGACCTGGGAAGCTAAGTAGTATAAATACTCTTAGATAAGATATGAAATATTCAATTCGGAAAGATTAAATTTATAAGGTAAATGGTACCTACTTTAGGTGGTCCCTGTATGTGAGTTATGAAACGTTTGACCAACTAAATGAATAAGATAATGACTACTAAATTCAAGTCAACAACAGAAAGTTGATATCGGTACTAAAATTCGGAAAGGTAGACGGTAGATAAAAGAAAAAAAAAATGTTTTAACGGTATAAAATTACAAAGTATTTAGCAATAATAATAATACAAGGGAATGATCCCAAGTCAGTTAGCGAGAGAAAAAAAATGGATATAAGCCTTAAGTTAGGATAACCAAAAAAAAAATAAGACACGGTAATATTTACAATGCAAGCTAAATGCAGATAAATTGATAAAGTTAAAGATATAATACAATAATGAATTGTTGCCATCAAGATAATTGTGTTACTTAACGATTGTGGAAAGTAAACGAGATAATTCATAAGGTACAAACGGTAAGGTAAATGCATAATCCACAATCTAGCGAACACTTAGGCATCAAAAGTACACCTGGATAAGGGCTCCCTATTTAAGAGGGACGATAAGTGAGGTAAAGCATACTTTTCTAATGCCTATACAGATAGAAAACAGATAAAAGCCTAATTATTATGACAAAGCTAAATTCATAATAAAGATAGCGATATAACGGAATTGGTATGGCAACAAGATAATAGGTTTTACTCTACATATACAATGCGGAAAACCCTTCAAAAGATGCACGAGACAACACAATTCTTTTTATTTACATCTAAACCAGACTCGATATTTAATTTAGAACAACTGCAGTGTATATTTGAATTCCCACTGCACCAAGGTACAGACAGGATTTGCCTGATCAAAAATAAAAAATAATTTTCTACTAGAAAAACTAAAGATATTTATCCTGATTTCTATAGGGAACGGTACAATATTTAAATCCACCCCAAGTATATTTTGGACATGGAAAATAAATAAGAGAATAAGAGAACGGTATATTACGATAGATCCCAGAAAGAAAACGAACGATAATAGAAGGTAAACCCAAAAATAGAAAAAGGAAAAGAAAATATTCAAAAAATATACCTTTGTCAGATGTCATATTGCTGAAAATGGAAATCACAAAATATGGTAAATTATCTGAGAGAAATTAAGATATAGAAAACGATATACTGTCACAGGTCAGATATCCAGAAGGAAAGTGAGTTCCAAAAAATTGTTCTACAAGGAACAGCAAATCTAAATAAGAACTTCACATCCAATAAAGGAATAAGGTACTGAAAATCGATAAAAGCTTTCGCTCAGATACACCTAAATCAGATATCAAGGAAAACCTGTAACTTTTCAGAGGAAGATAGAAAAAGATAAACGAACGGTAAGGTAGAACGGTAAATATTTTTGAAGCGGGAAAAGTGAGAAAATGCAGCTCTAACACACTGCGCAAAACCTCCATCCTCTACATAAACACAGAACCTAGGACGGCAACACTGCACTACATGCCCAAGTTCCAAAATAGAGCAACTCCAGCCTACAACCAAAATAACAGCCCTAACACACTGTCCAGAGCCTGGAGTCTCTCCAAAAACAATAACTGGCTTCAATGGCCACGGTAAGGTACGATACGGTACACTGCTTCCTCGCAGTCAAACGGTAAGAGGATAGACGAGATTACAAGATAAACGATAAGATAATTCACTTCATCATACTTCAAAAAGATAATTCCTCTGAAAGTTAAACATAGATAGATTATAAAAGATTTTTACCATAAAATAAGCAAGGTAAGGGAATGCCAATAGGTAACGTTAACAACCTAAGTCAAAGAGAAAAAGATAATATTTCAACAACTATACACGAGAAATTGGGATATTGGAATTCAAGATAATTGTTCTCAAAGAACAGCAGATAAGGCAAGAAAACCAAATCTCCAATTAAAATGCATTTCATATCGGTAAGAGCCTACGCCCAAGAAAAGTTGCATTAAACACGGTATTTTCTTTGAAAAGTTATCATTAACGGTACAAAGGTAGCGATATCAAAATTAGAAAGTGATGATAATATAGACTTTTCATCCTCAGGGACGGTATCACTAAAAGGTGGCAAGATAAATTAACTATCAGCCCTAAATCCTAGACCTGAATGATTCAACTAATTTAACTAAGGTAAAAGCAATAAGCCACGGTATGGATCTTCTACAAAGATAATACCTAGAGAAAATCATGAGGATTAAAGAAAAGGGAACCAAAATTAGATATATGCGTAATATTTGACGATACTATCAAAGTTAAAAAATGTCATCAGCTTTGGCAATCTTGAAGGGACGATAATTTCCAGATAACAGCAAATCAGCATGAAACGACAACGACATGGATGTTATAGATAAAGGCAAGTGACCATTTGGAAGATTTTTACTCCCTAGTTGGCAACATGAACTACCAGAAGTATTCTCCAAGCCCTCCTGGAGACTTAGAAAAATGTAACTTAGTCTTACGAGACCTAGATGGTAAAAGAAAAGATATATAGGGCCAGTTAGGGGACTTTTACCCCTGCGCTTGGTTTCACCGCCTTGGAGTATTCGTCGGCCCACTCAAGAGACCACTGAAGCGATAGATAGGAAAGATAGGAATTATATGAATTAGTCTACAGGAGACCTGGATGTTATGGCAACAGATAGAATCCAGTTGGACGGCTTTTACGTCCGCGCATGGTTTCACCGCCTTGGGGTATTCGTAGGCCCACCCAAGAGACCACGAAAAATGATACGAGAGATAGGGAAGATATGAATTAGTCTACAGAAGACCTAGATGTTGTGGCAATAGATAGAATCCAGTTGGACGGCTTTTACGTCCGCGCATGGTTTCACCGCCTTGGGGTATTCGTAGGCCCACCCAAGAGACCACGAAACGATATAGGAAAGATATGAATTAGTCTACAGAAGACCTGGATGTTGTGGCAATAATTAGAATCCAGTTGGACGGCTTTTACGTCCGCGCATGGTTTCACCGCCTTGGGGTATTCGTAGGCCCACCCAAGAGACCATGAAACGATAGAAAGATAGGAAAGATAGAAATTAGTCTACAAAAGACCTGGATGTTATGGCAATAATTAGAATCCAGTTGGACGGCTTTTACGTCCGCGCTTGGTTTCACCGCCTTGGGGTATTCGTCGGCCCACCCAAGAGACCATTGAAGCGATAGATAGGAAAGATATAGGTACGACAAGGTAAAGAAAGATAAGAGATACGATAATACAAAATAAAAGTCCAATAACGAGAAGATAAGTCGGTAATGAAGATAAGTCGATAAAGAGAATAGAGAAGAGGTACGGTACTTAACTTAGTCCAGAGCAGAATCATATTCAGAGTCCGAAGAATCATCCGATACATGTTCATCCTCAGTGTCAGGGTTGGAAAGATATGGTTTCAAGTCTTTGACATGCCAATTTCCCAAATCAGAACCAGAAAAGTCCCTTAAGTTATAAACGAGATTCGAAAGTTTCCTATTTACGATACAGGGAATAAACTTTGGGGCTAGTTTGGCGGAATAGTCGTTAATAGCCTTAGATAACGTGTAATTTCGCTTCCAAACACGGTCACCAACATGAAACTGTACCTCCCGCTTACGCAAATTATAGTGATGGGCATTTCTCTGGTAGGCCTTACGTAGTCGTTCACGAACATCCTCATACAGTTGGGGCAATTCCTGTATATCATCAAGTCTCCGGAGTTTATCGGATATTTGTGGGAAGCTATTGTTGTTGTCAGATATTTTCCCATAATAATCACCAGAAACTGGAATATTTCGAGCGAAAACTAAAAATGATGGGGAAAAGTTGGTAACTTCATGTTTCGCTAGACGTATGGCTTGAGCGATTTTAAAAATATTAACGTCCCAGTCTTTATGGTTGTCAAAAATAAAACTTCGAATGCAAGTGACAATTGACCTGTTAACCCGCTCAGTATGGTTAACTTGGGCATGGTATTTGGCATTATAAAATATCTTTTGAACTTTATATTTCCCCATAAGGGCTTGGAAGTCATTGCTAATAAATTGACTGCCATTATCACAACAGAAAACCTGAGGGACACCATAAATAAGAAACAGTTGGTTTTCAATGAATTTAGTGATGTTCTTTGAAGTAGCTTTTGGCATGGGATGAACTAACACAAATTTAGTGAACCAATCGACAACAACTAACAAGTATTGATTCCTATTCTTCGACCTAGGGTAAGGACCTAATAAATCAGCTGACACCATCTGAAACGGAAAATTAATATTGCGGTATGAACCCATCAATCCAGCACGAGGTAAGTTGGATGCTTTGCAAGAGTTACAGGTATCACACATTCGGACATAACGATAAACGTCTCTTCTCATTTTTGGCCAGTAATACAATTCCAAAATACGATTTAGGGTTTTGTATATGCCAAAATGTCCAGCAGTGGCATCATCATGGAATTTCCGGAATATTTCCAACCTATTACTTCTGGGGACTACTATTTTCCAATTTGAAGTGTTACTAACGATATTATGGTGAGCAAAAACATGTTTATACAAGATGTTGTTCTCTACTCGAAAAGAAGGATATTTATCGGAATGACGATTTACTTTCTCAATCATGGAAGAGTACCACTTGTCAGGTTTAAGGTTTGCGAGATCTAAAACAGCTAGTTCAGGGATGGATCTAGATAGAGCATCGGCCACCACATTTAGGGAACCTTTTCGGTGAACAACCTTAAAGTTAAACTGAGATAACCGAACTAACCAACGGGCTAATCTTCCAGAGGGACTCGACATATTGGTCAACCATTTAAGGGAGGCATGATCGGAAATTACGGTAAACTCAGTACCTTCAATGTACCCACGAAATTTTTCTATACCAAAGATAACAGCCCACAATTCTTTTTCGGTAACGGAATAATTACGCTGAGCCTTATTCAAGGTCTTGCTAGCATAAGCGATAGGGTGTTCTAAACCGTCGCATTCTTGGTACAGGATAGCACCTACACCTAAATCGGAAGCATCACACTGAACAACAAAAGGTTTTGAAAAATCGGGACTGGCTAATACAGGGGCGGAAGTTAAGCTCCTTTTAATTTCATCGAAAGCTTTGTCGGCTTCTGGGGTCCAAACAATGGGCTGACCCTTTTTCCTTCCTTGTAGCAAGTTAGAAATGGGAGCGGAAATAGCAGCAAAATTCTTAATGAACCTCCTATACCAACTCACTAGGCCAAGAAGACGACGAATCTCGGTAGTGTTCTTTGGTGTGGGATAATTCAGTACAGCAGAAACCTTTTCGGGGTCGGTACGTAAACCTTCCCTATCGACAATAAAACCCAGATAATTTAGGGATGGTCGGCAAAATTCACATTTCTTCCAATTTACTGTCAGGTTTGCATCCCTAAGGCGTTGGTACACAGATTTAAGAACCTTAATATGCGTATCAAAGTCAGGTGTTGCAACGATAATATCATCCAAGAAAACAAAACAAAAGGGTTCCAAAGATGGTCCTATAACAGTGTCCATCAATCTAACCATAGTTTTGGGACTATTCGATAAACCGAAAGGCATAACACAAAATTCAAACAAACCTTTTCCATAAACAGCAAAACTAGTTTTAGGTCGGGAAGACTCATCTAAAGGGATCTGGAAGAACGCTTGCTTCAAGTCAATGGAAGTTAGATATTTGGCGTCCCTAAGTTTATTCAAGATAGAATCCACCAAAGGCATGGGATACTGGTCGGGAACAGTGACTTCATTTAATTTTCTCCCATCGAAACAAACTCGGTATTCCCCAGAACGTTTTGCTACCAACCACAACGGACTACACCAAGGTGATTTAGATGGCTGAATAATTCCAAGCTTCAACATTTCATCCACCTGTTTATGAAGCTCCTTCTGCATCGCTGGTGATAAGGGGTACTGACGGGAACAAATAGGTTTTGCATTTCCAGTGTCGATGGTATGGGTTATTAAATGGGTCCTGCCGATTCTATCAGCAGGCGATAAACTCAGGAAAAGCTCCTTTACGTTATTTAATTCGGTAGCTTGGTTAGGTGTTAAATCGGAAACCGTTTGAATAGTATTTATGGCTGAAATTTGTGAGAGGCCATAATAATAAGATAGGGAAGAAAAATTTGCCTTTACCTTGAAGAGCTGTAGAAAATCCATACCTAAAATAAGGTTATGCTTGACAGACGGAATAAGTAACACTTTGAGGTGTTTAACGGTACCATTAAGGGAAATCGGCAACATGACATAGCCTAACAAGTCTTGAGGGTTTCCATCGGCGGTAGTTATTAACACGGTATCATGATATTGAATCGGTAACTTGAAATCCTTGAGGATAGAGAACCCTGAGGAGCCTAAAACGGAAGAGGTACTACCACTATCCACTAAAGCGGTTATTTCACGGTCAAAAACGTTAACAGTTAGATAAGGCCTGTTGTCATGAGGTTTATTAACGAAAAGAGGACTTAAATTACAGGAAGGACGACAGAATTCTCTGACTTTTTCAAGCCAAAGATTCCACTCCTTGCGGGTGGAAGAGATAGGGGGTTTTACGTGGACTTCTTTCCTTTGCCCTTGCCTTTTCCTTGGGCATCGGTAGGAGGAACGGAACTGTTTCCTGGACTTTGGTTGGAAGTACTGGCGACGGCATCCAGATGACCATCTCCAGTCGGTACTACGTTTTTTGGAATCCTAGATAGGCAACGATGACAGTTTCTCTTCGTGACTTCTTTAGCACCACATCCAAAGCAAAATAGCTTCTTAGGGCGGCGGCAATCGGAATAAGTATGTCCCACGGTATTGCAGTTCCAACAACGAAGGCCAGATACGGTAACGGTACTTATATTGCGAGATGACGATAGAATGGGGGAGAAACTTTGATTACGATAAGAGTTATTCTTGGGTAGACCAGGTAACGAGGCAGAAAAACTTAAGTCAGGCTCCAATAAATTACTAGAAGTGCTTGGAGGTGGTTTATAGCGTTTGCTCCACGACATAGACTCTTCTAACTGTCTACAAATGTCAGACAGCTGGTCAACGGTATCAATTTGAAGTAAAGCGAGATGGGAAAGAAAATGAGGAGCTAAATTTCGACGAATTTTATTAACGATAGTTTTCTCATCTAATTTGACGGTAAGACGATTAAACAAACCAACCATACAAGCTATATATAGGGTGACCTTTTCATTAATGCCTTGTGTGCGAGAGTCAATTTCCCTGTGTAGGTCTTCTTCATAAAAGCACGGTAAGAAATCTCTTTTGAGTTTCTGAACTAGTTGGTCCCAAGTGCTGACTTTATCCTTAATGCTGTTATACCAAGTTAGGGCTGTCCCTTTAAATAAGTCACAAGCGGAAGTAAATAACTCATCTTTGGTGACACCTCGAGCAATACGGAGAGTCTCAACCTTTTCAAGGAAAGAATGAACGGATTCCCTTGGATTGTGCCCGGAAAAATGGAGATTCCACTTATAAGGTGCGATAGATCGAGAGACAGAAGGACTGGGAGTAAATTCATGGCCAGAAGAGATCCTTTGTGGAGTTGAAGCAGAAGGTACTAATTTGAAGGCTAAATCTCCCTCTAACATTAAGAGTTCAGTTTGCAAGTCGGCCTTTGTCCTTTCTTCTTCTTCTGAATTTTCTGACAGCCTATGGATTCTACCTGAGATATGAGTTAAACGGGACGAAATTCTTTTATACAATGGACAGGAGATAGAACCAGTAAAGTTAGCAATTTGGGTGTTCAAGTCATTGATAGTTTCCCTAATTTCGGCGGTATCTACATCAAAGGAAAGAGGGCTACCAACACTACTCTGCACAAAACTTCGGTTTGCAGTTTCTTGACTTAAGGCTCCTCTAAGTAACTTACGTTTAGAGTCGACATCCCCAATGGGCCTTATCCTCCGGATCTGCAGTTCATAATCCAATTCCTTAACTCTCAAATGGTTGGATTCCATCGCAAGAAAAATGGAAATAAGATAAAAGATAAATAAAGAAGAGAAACCAGTAAGATAACAGAATTACGAGATAGGGAAGTATTTCAGAGGTATGCTTACCCCCACGGTAATTAAATATTGAATGAAATGGAAACAATAAATTAAGATACGGTAAGATAATTCCAATTCACTCAACAGCGATAAAAGATATAGAGGGTGCAACGATAACTGAAATAATTCTTCCACACGGTAAATAAGATAACGGTAAATTAGATCAAGATAAGATAAACGGTAAATAATATATTATATATATATAAGGTACGACAAATAAACAATTATTAAATCTCTCAATTTTGTTAAATAAATGGTTCAAGTTAGTTAATTCGATAAAACAATATGCTCAAAATATTTAGGTTATTAAACGATACTGTTCATCAACATATGATTGAAATTTCCACGATAATTGAATCTGATAGATTACTAGATATTCGATACTCAAAACTGGAACTCCAGTTGCAATCAATTTTCTCTTGTTTCGCTGTGCACCTCCACAGGCCAAATTTATAAGATAATCCTTCAGCCAATGTACCAATTTTTGAAGCAATATATTCGAGGGCCCCACATTGGTAGCGCCAATTTGAAACAATATAACCTCTCGAGAGAGATTTCTTGGCGATATTGTGCCGGTAGGCTGCTCAGTTTGTATCCGGTGGCGTGAGTTCGTTCTTTAATTGGCAGAAGGACTATGCAAGGGCGCCAGGCCAATGGACACACACAGTCAACAAGAAAAACGACAATATAACGAAAACTTTACAATTTATTTATTTAATCACAAATTAATCAATTTTTCTGTTGTTAAGTTGGTAACAAATAACCAACTTTTAAACAATCGAGGTATATAAAAACTATGAGAGTGAAGTTACAAACAATCTATAAATTCTTGCCTTACAATATCCTCGGTAGGAATGCCTTTCCGTTGGTGGGTTTGCTGTCCAAGGTCCTGATCCTGGAGCTATATGCCAACCAGCAGATGGGGTTCCAATAACTCAGGGCGGCCAGGAGTTGCCACTGTCCTACCAGAGGACAAGTCGAATCAGGAAGTACTTCCAGAGTTCTGCTCCCTTGATATGAGGCTAGTGGTTACGTATCTAGGCACTCTTAGCTCCAGTTGATGGCATACATGAAAAAATTATTGGCCAGTTAGTTATAGCCCTTAGAGTATCGATACTGAATTTTCCCCCTGACTAGTATAGGCGTATATATGCTCTATAGGATCGGTTCGGCACGTGTATGAGGTGAGGCACCCTACCTTAGTTTTCCCTAACTTCTTCACTCTAAATTAACTATTTAAATACTACCAAAAATGAATGAAAATACTTTAACTAATAAAGGTAAATTTGAGATGCTTCAAATTCTAGGTAAAAATATATAACGATAAGACTTAAGGTAAATTGCAACTGTTAGTTATAGTTTCAAATTAAAGTAGATTTAAACAACAAATCAATTATTAATTACAGATAAAATTTAACGGTAAATCAGATATATAAACAATTATGTTTGAGAGCTAATAATGTGTTCAAAGATAACGATAGAAAAAAAATTATATTCAAGATCTAATAATGTGCCTTCTAATCCGACAAACCGTTCGACGACTGAATGAAAGCGAATTTCCTCCGAGATAATGGGAAAATTCAGTACTCTAAATTTATGTCAATGTACGGTACTTTAAAAATGATAAGGTAATAAACGATAAAAATAATTATTGCATCTATATTCATAAATATAATAAAAAAAATCAGATGTAAAATCTGGTCATAAACATTTCCCCAAGTTAAACAATTAAAATAAAGAAAACTAGGCGTAGCAAAATGCTTTAGCTCAGAACCTGCTTGGCTCTCTACTGCAAACTCAGAGAAAGGAGAAATTAAAATGTGATTTATTTATAACTAGGCAGACAAGCAACCAATCTGGGCCAATGAATAATGAAAGATCAGCGAGTGACTTAAAAAACTTAATATATTTACTGGTATATCTATATGTAAATCAAATTCAATAAAATAGAAACATATATATGAAATACTGAACGAAATGCAAAGAAAAAAAAATAGAATTTTTAAGTCACTCACATGATCATTCCCAGTTGCAGTTGAGAAGCTGCGTCAGCTACTAAATTCAGGCTCACAGGAGACCTCGTCTAGTGGATCAATTTGTCCTTTCCTGATCCTTGGCAGATATCGTCAATCAAATTCTCCAGATTCACCAATACCTAAATATGCAAAAGAGGCCGGCAATAATTGTTCCCTTTTTCTTTATTTTTTTTTTAATCACGATACTTGTGAAAACTCTAGCAACTAACGATTGCTTATCGATGCCAACTACGTCGCAGATGCAAAGCAAAAAAAAATTACAAAAAAAAATTAATGAACTACGCAATTAAGCCACCAACTATTTATCGTTGCAAGAAAACGCGGTATATCGATATTAAGATGAATATGAAACCAGATTCATCCAAAGTTTCTTTCCAAAATTATTAATAGATACGATAAAATATGCACTATAGCCGATAAAAAAACTGTAAAAAAAATTCATTCGATAAATCAAACTATAACGATAAACCGAATTTGCTTAATTACAATCAAAGGTACGATAATAAGGAAAAACGATAAATTAAGCAAATTCTAGCAGATATTTTCACGATAAAGATAAAGAATTTTCCCAAATAAAAAAAAATTAAACTCAGAACGAAATTCGCCTACATACCCGTCTTTTCCGGCGGTCGAAACAGAAGAGCGAAATCTGCTTCCTTCGACATGCGTTAATCCCACTTGTCCAATCATAAAAGTGGGGAAAGGAAATGACATGTTAAAATTTCGAATTTATTAAGCGCGAAAGCAGGAATATTAATCAATAGTTGGTCAATACGGGAACTAATACAATATAATTTCGATAAAAAAAATAAAGCAAAACTTTACTAATTAAATCATAGATAAAATTTTATTAATGACAGTTTCCTTCTTCCCAATAAAATTATATTAATTTAATATTTCCAGTTTGGAGGGAGGTTAGATCAAAATAGCACGTGATGTTCTTTCTGTCAGACATTACCGCGCCAAATCAAAGGACAGAGTTGGACTTAGAATACCTTCCCAACGAATTAACTGTGATTTAGCAATTAAAAGCGAAAAAAAACGATTGCATAAGCGAATAAAATAGGAGTATTTACTTACGTGTTTATTTATTAAGGTAAAGATACTGTTTTATTACGGTAGAACTCAGTTCAGAAAACAATATCATTAGAAAAGTGATTTGAAAAATATAAAAGGTAATTTATTAATGCGACAAATATTAGTAAATATCAATGTAACGGGGAGAACGGCAATTCACCCGTTACAATCTTTATGTTAATATTTTGTAAACAATTAATTTTAAAAATATGAAAAATATGTATTTGTATTCCTCATAATAAACCGTTTCATTTGATGTATTGCATGATGAGTTAAAAAATATTTTTTTATTTTCCGTTTAATTCTATAATTTGGCCCCCAATATTAATATTAGGGATTTCTTCGTATTTTTCTTGTAAACAAAAAAATTTAGGTCTTATAGTTTGGGGAATAAAGGGGGGAATGGGTAATTTTTTAAATATTTTTTTTAATATATTTTAAAATATTTATTTAGAAATCAAATAAAAAAATATATTAGTATTCGTCATAATGAGCCCTTTGATTTGATATATTACTTGGTCCGAAAGAAGCAATTATAGTTCTTTATTTTGCATTTTATTCTATAATTTGCCCTTCAAAATGAATATTAGGGGTTTCTCCTTTTTTTTTCCAGTAAAGTTCAGGTGAGGCGCTATACCTGTATTTTTTTCCAAAATTTTACAGCTTATGGTTTCGGACTTAGGGGGGGGGAATGGGTTATTTTTTTATATTTTTGGTAATTTAGTTATTTTTTAAATATGAAAAAAATATATTTTTATTCTTTAGAAGGGACCTCTCATTTGATTAATTCTATAATTTGCCCCCCAAAATTAATATTAATGGTTTCTCCTTATATTTTCCTATAAAGTTCGCGCAACCATCTATATTTCCTATTTTTTTCAAAATTTTAGGCTCAGTAGTTTCGGTGATCATGGGGGGGGAACGGTCGATTTTTTCAGTTTTTCCCCTAAAATCAAAATTTCTTCATTTATGATATTTATGATATGTACTCCTGATCAGGTCACCAAACTATACATTGATAGCAATGATAGCAATGATAGCACCTCTACCGTCCAGTAGTTTAGGAGAAAATTGCTGTGATGTGACAGAGGCAGAAGTCCTGGGTGATATCATAAGGGTATCCGTATATTGTATATACCAAACCTTAAAACAATTTGAATATATTAACTTAGACTCTACAGGCAAGCAACAGGTGTTAACGACAGTTCCAACAAAATGGTATTACAAGTTTACAAGTTGATTGATAAAGTGTCCATCAGCCAAAAGCTTTTGAAGTACAGTCAGTATAAAAGAAAATTCATAAAAAGAGCAGTCAAAGTAAGGAGCAAATAGTAAGCACTATTGGAATGAGAATAGAGAACAATTGTAAAGAAAGAAGGCAGATTAAGGAGCTGGCAGATAAAGGACCAGACAGCAAGTAGGTATTGGAACAAGATTATAGAGAGAAAAGGTATACGGAGAAGCTGTTTAAAGTAGCAGTCACATAAAGCACCAGTTGCAGAAAAAGTTAGTCAACGCAGATAGATGAAAACAAGAGGATAAAGTGGTTGGTGCTTTAATACGAACTTAAAGTAATCAGGCAGTACAATTTTGCAGTAAGGTTAAAAATTTCGTACTGCGTTCATATTCAGTTAAAACAATAGAATTTATAATTGCTTTTGATTCATTGGGAAATATATATTTTTAATATCAGGTTTAAAAATCAAAATTTAGTAACTTATATAAGAAATAGTATTGTGTTTAAAATTTTACTTTTGATACAGGACCATTCCTTACAATAAATCTTTTTAGATTAATTCATTGATTTCAAGTTTAGGTAAGTCTTTCATTTTTTATTATTAACAGTTATTTTATTAACTAAGAACAGTCGATTGAATATTAAAAGTTTATCTTACAGATATTAAGGCACAAATTGCCGGAGCAACAAGAAGTTGTTGTGGAATTTTTATAATTTTAAAGAGAACAATTAGAGTTTTGAAAATCAGTTAAATAATAAAACAACTCGATATGCTATTATCTTGGGGTACAATCAATCAAACAGTTATCCTATTGATTATTACGTACGTTTCAGTTTATTAGTTAACCATCATCAGATAATATAAGAATTAATACTTTGAGAATCACTATCCTAAAAGCCATATTTTTTAAAACTACTTTTTATACAAATTAATATTTATTAAACTACTAACCCACATTAATATTTACTTAAACTGTTCAGCAAAAATTACAATTTTAAAATTATTTCAGCCAACACTTTGCCAATTCAACGTCATGCATAAGCTAAGCTCAACATTTATCAAATAATAAATTTTCTTAAACGTTGCATGGGCGCTAAAACACTAAACCAGACTATACTCTTGACAATTATAAATAATACATATAGTCATATACAGAAAAGATGAAAAAATCTGCAACTACCCTATATTATGTATGATGTAAGATATGTAACAATATTAAAACAGTTGTTGCATTTAATTGCTACTAAGGAGTTAAACGGAGATTAGGCTGTGATAAATACTACTAAGATTTTCTATATCACTCCGATAGTTTATTGAATTAACGTTTTGTTTAATGTGAATCATTTCTTTCACAAGTCTTTTAGAGTTGTTCGATTTAGTTTCCAAAACTATCGTATTATTAAAATCAAACATATGATTGTTATTAACCGCATGTTGTGCAGTACTGTCCACTTTGTTATTTTCTGAGCTATATTTATGATTGTTGATTCTCTTATGTAGGTATTGTTTACTTTGACCGATGTAGCAACTATTACAATCCAAGCAATTAATTTTGTTTATGGTGTTAGTTTGATTTACCATATCAGTTTTGGGTTTGAACATGGTGAAAAACATTCTTTTATTGTCACAATTACTCTTTTCTACAACCTTTATGTTGTGAGGTAGCATGGATTTTTTTATCTGTCCGGAAATTTGTGCTATACACGGCAGGGTAAAATATTTTTTACTTTCCGAAGTGTCTAGTTTTTTATTTCTTGTGCTATTATACAACTTATTTACTCTGTTTTTTATAATTGGTAAAAAAAGGTAGGGGGATAGTTATTCTTATTTAATGTGTTTTTTACTTTATTTATGTTTCCTTGTCTATAAGTCGGATGTGAAAATTTTAACGCCATATCAAATAGAGAGATCACCACACTTTTTTATAACTAGTTGGTATAACAGAGTTAACCTTCAAATATCGTTCTGACCACACATAATTGGTGTACCAGCTAGTAATGATATGTACGTCATTATTGTTTTTCAAATTGATGTCCAAAAAATTAATATTATTATTCTTTTCTGTCTCTATTGTAAATTTAATTCTGTTATGATAGGCATTAAACTCTCTAAGTCTCTAAGTGGTATAATTGCATTTATTATCTGGTATTCAAAGAATACAATCATCCACATACCTTTTAAAAAATGTAGGTTTGAAATTAAGATTTTTGATAGCATTTTCTTCAATATATTCCATAACTAGATTAGCAATTGTTCCAGAAATAGGTGATCCCATAGGCGTTTCAAACACCTGCGAGAAGATGGTGTTTTTATACGTAATATACGTTGAGTCTAAACAGAGCGAAGTTCCTTCTATAAAATCATATAGTGACAAGGAAGTAAATTGTTTAATTTCATTCCATTTACTTCTGATGCACATTATGGCCAGATCAGTTGGAATATTTGTGTACAAAGATTTCACATCTAACGATATAACCATATGATTAGCTGGGATAATTTGAGTCTTAATGAACTTGTGAGAATTCAGTCTTCTAACAAAGAACTCGTTTTTACCTAGGATATGAGCAATACAACCTGCAAGATACTTTGTTAATTTATACGTTCGTGTATTAATATTATTTACAGTCGGTCGCAAGGGTACATTATCTTTATGTAATTTGGTGAGCCCATAAATATAAAGTGTGCAACCATTATGACAAATAAGTGTATTTTTTAAGGCTTTATCTATGGACTTTTTATTAAACCAATTGTTTATCAATTTATTCATTCTTGTTTGAACTTTATTAGTATTCCAACTTATATGTATTATTGTCAGAGAGCATGCTCATAATTTTTTTGTCATAATTATTTTTATTCATTAAAACCGTTGGGTTACATTTGTCAGCTGACAGTACAACCATATCCGGGTTGTTTTGCAGAAAAAAAATTGTTTTTTTGACAAAAAAATTGAATAGATTTCTTATTTTAACTTTAGAGTAAATAATTTTGTGTTTGTAATTTGTTAGAATATTACATACTTCATTACGGGTAAAGTTTTTTTGTTCTACACAGAGTGAGTTTATACCCGTTTCAATACACACAATTATGTCATTGATCGGCAAAAAGTTATGATTGGCAAATAAAAATTTAGGTCTCAGGATTAAAATAAGTTTAACTGAATTAGGAATGTGAATATTTGTTAGATTTTTTATCCAATTTTCATTTGTCAAAACCGTCGGGTAATTAATTGCATGTTATTTGTTCATTAAAGACTCATTTTTTTCCTTTGAATCTTTAATGAACGAAAATAAGTAGGAAACCCCAGTGTTAATCTTGGAGGCAAATTATAGAATTAAATGGAATTGTTTTTTTTCAAACGCATCATATCAAATAAACGGGCTCATTATGAGGAACATAAATATATTTTTTTCATATTTTTAAGTCAAAATTTAAAGATTATTAACAAAAATGCACAAAATTTTACACATTCACATTCCCCGTTTATTTTCCAAAACTACAAGACTTAGAATTTTGCAGGAAAATAAGAAGAAACCCCATTATTAATTTTGGGGGCAAATTAAATAAATAAACGGAAAATCAAAAACTAAACTTTATTAAACGCATCATGCAATATATGAAGTGAAAGAAATGAAGAATGCAAATCCATTTTTTAGATTACTTATTTAAAAGATATTAACAAAAAATTAAAGTATCGACTTATTACCCTTTTTATTTCAGAAACTATAAGACCAAAAATTTTGAAAAAATAGAAATATAGGGTGTCACATGAACTTTACAGGAAAAATAAAAGAAAACCCTGATATTAAATTTGAGGGCTAAATTGAAGAATTAAGTGAAAAAATAAAAAAACGCTTCATGTAATATATCAAGTGGTAGAATGAGGAATACACGTATATTTCTTCATATATTTAAAATAATTTGTTAAAAATATATATACAATTAGACCCATTAAGGAAAGTAAAGCACTAATTCTTACAGTAATTTATAAACTTAATGAAAAATAAAATTTTGTTTTTTTAAGTGCACCCGTAAGGTAATGTATCATATGAAAGGAAGCATCATAAACATAGAAATATATTTTATTTTTACTTTAAAACTAATTTTTTCAAAGTTTTAATAATTTGCTATTTATATTTGACACATTCACCCCTTTATGTTCCAAACTACTGAGCCTAAAATTAAGACAAAAGATTATGCAGTTTCAATGAAAGATTATAGGTGACATACAGCGAAATCATAGTCTTAATTATGGGGGCTAAATTAAAAAAAGTATTTTTATAAAAAGCAAGCGAATCATGTATGAGATAAAATAAAAACGCTTTGTGTGAAAAATAAATATTTATATGTTTTATTAATTTAAAATTTTTTGTTTAAAAGATATTAAGGTAATTGTAAGAAAATACACTCATTCCCTGCTTGCCTGAAACTGACATATTAGAAGTATATACTTTTATTTACCTACATTTTATTAAATCTCAAAGGTGCTACGGAACCCATAGGGTGCTAGTCCAACTCACACTTAACCAAATTGGTATCTATAGAGTGACTGATTGACTCTTCAAGCTACTAATAGTGCCCACCATAAAAAAAAAGTAAAATAATATACAATATAATATTTTTTAATTACTATTAACATTGACACTATGTTGGAGCAAAAAAATGTGTTTCATTCAATAAAGGTTTTCATTGTGGTCAAATATATTTTTTTCATATTTTTAAGTTAAAATTTAAAGGTTATTAACAAAAATTAACAAAATTTTACACATTCACCCGTTTATTTCCAAAAACTACAAGCCTTTGATTTTGCAGGAAAATAAGAAGACACCCCAAAATTAAGTTTGGGGGCAAATTAAAGAATTAAACGGAAAATCAAATATTAAACTTTATGAAACGCATCATGCTATATATCAAGTGAAAGGGATAAGCGGAATACAAATACAAACGGATATGTGGAATACAAATTCATTTTTTTTTATTTTTAAGATTACTTGTTTCAAAAATATTAACAAAAATATGAAACATCGACTTATTCTCCTTGTTATCTCAGAAATTATAAGACCAACAATTTTGAAAAAAAAATAGATATAGGGTCTCACTTGAACTTTACAGGAAAAATAAGGAGAAAACCCTGATCATTTAATGACACAATTAGGTGAAAAATAAAAAAATATTTTTTTTTCAAACGCATCATGTAATATATCAAGTGATAGAAAGAGGACTACAAGTATATTTCTTAATTTTTTAAAAATAAATTGTTAAAAATATATACACAATTAGACCCATTAAAGAAAGTAAAGCACAAATTCTTACAGTAATTTATAAACTTAATGGAAAATGTTTTATTTGTACTTTAAAACAATTTTTTTTAAAGATTTTTTAATTGATTCAATTTGACACATTGACCCCTTTATGTTCCAAACTACAGAGACTAAACTAAAGACAAAAGATTATACAGAGTTTCAATGAAAGTTTATAGGTGACATACAGCGAAAGCCTAATCTTAATTATGGGGCTAAATTTTAAAAAATTTTAAAAATTAGACAAATCATGTAGCAGATAATATGAAAACGCTTTATTAAAAGGGTATATTGTTTATTAATTTCAAGTTATTAATACTGTCCAACATCACAAAAAATGTAGACCAAAAATATACAATATAATATTTTTTATTTACGTTTAACATTGACACTATGCCGGAGCAAAAAAATTGTTTTTCATTCATTTAAAATTTTCATTGTGGTCAAATATATCTGATCTACGACTAACATAAACACATTTCATACACCCAACATAATATTTCTGTTCGTGCACGCTTCAGAGATAGTCCCAATAAAAAATGTATATATGATTCCCCGAAGACATATATTTGACAAATATTCCATTAGTGGAATGCTTGCGATGCGAAGTAATTTATCATCAAAATGATACACCCATTTTATTTTATATGGAAGAGGAAGTGTGTGTGTGTGGTACAACAGCGTATCAAGAAAATCAGTTTATATGTACCGAATTTCAGGAGAAAGGAGTTTTAATTTACAAATCTAATATAGACGAAAAGGTATTAATCGAACTCACTGAAAAATTGAAATACTTCTTCTTGTAGAATCACATATATTTCACACTACAAAATGAGACTTGAATACCTTCTCCACCCCATTTAAAAATTGATAGAGAATAAAAATTCCTTTGAAGGAAATGTTAGAACTTTCTGGGTTTACCGTTATTATTTGAAAACTTGATGAAAAGAATGGATGCATTAGTTCTTTCAAACACCGGCATTTTCGGTCTAATCAGATCTCGACGTCAAATTTCTAATTGTAAGGTTAAATCCATACTCTGTAAGTTTTTCTGAATAACTTATGTTAACATATATTTTTTTCGAAACATCAATGGGTTTGAAGATATTTTAGTTAAAGATATACCACTTGGAAACTAAAACCCAAAGAAATGCTTCATTCTTTTTTAATTGATATTGATGTTCGAAAGTCCAAAGTCAGTTTTCAAATGTATAATACCCTGTATGATTGCTAGTTTTCCGACCAGTTTTAAATTTTACACTAAGTTAATATGATTGTGATACTTAATTGTTTTTGAGTTATAAAGCTTTTATATCTACATGTGTGCATTTTCAATGGATTTTTGAGATAAACATGTACAAAAGTTTATAAAAACGACAAAACGTGGAAACATAAAACTATTTAAAATGCAAAGAGTTCAGTAAGAAACAATTAGATAGATGTACTAAGAAACAACAAACTAAGTCGGTCCAATAAGAACAACATTGTTATCAAGACTTAAAAATTCTAGCTTTCATTCCATCAACCACCACTCTATGAAGTACATAATTCAGACTGGAACATAGTGCCGCCTTCAGTAGACTGAACGATGTTTCACAATCCTTATTCCAACGGAAGGTCTGTTTTTCAGTTTTTTGGTCAGTGGTATAGGTGCTCACGGTGTTTTGGTATTTCTCTCTCTGTAAATCTTGTTGCATTTTTTAATTTATGTTTCCAGTTTGCTTTGGATAACAGTAACCCTAGATTACCGGTCATTTGTAAATTTTACGACTCGTTGTTAAAATCGGCAAGAATCGGATACTTACAGTTAGTCGAACCTCGGGGGATTACTAGTACCGTCTAATTCACTGTTTACCCAGATAGCAGTGTATTTTCAATTGTTCTTCATAGTGCCTGTAATAATTATTTTGTCCAAGAATAGTAAATTTTACGACAGTCCGGTAATATCGTATATTTCATTTGACTATAAGAAAACTTTTTGTATATGCAAAAAAAAAAAACAAAATATGGCCATTATGCCTTTTTTACGGAATGTTGAATATGGTTAGTTTTAACTCCCTTGTCATTTATTATTGCAATACCTTGAAGATGAGGCAGAAACCACTTTCTCCTTATGAATACATGACAGATGTAAATCATTGCCTCGCTGAACCTTGGATGAGAAATATGATGAATATTCAAATTTTGTGTCGAAATATTCGCCAGGATATTGGCTCCATTGTTAACATTTCTATGTAACCAGGATAGAGTGAGCCTCCGAAAAGGAAAAGAAACCTAGCACAAAACTGAAATTGTTACTAACGGAATATATATCGTAAGATTTATGTGTAAAAAGACTCAATGGAAAACATTTTTTGGTAAATTTGATGTTTTTTAATAAGTTCGTAAAATTTACGACGTCGGTTACCACGTTTGGTAAAAGCAGTCTGCTAATCTAGGTTTAATTTTATCTTCTACTTCACTGTGTCTCCACTATTTGCATGCTCTTATTAACTGCTTCATTAACCTGCATTCGTATTTGCATTAATTGTTCAAATTGCTGCTGTCTTTTTAATTCATCAGTCTGTGTCCTTTCCTCCAAAATTTTGAATTGTTTCTGTCTCTTAGATTCAGTTTGTTCTTATTTTTTTCAAATTTCGAAAATAACCCTTCCATTAAATTTTATTGTTCTCTTTTCATATTAGAAACAAGGTTTTGTTGTTCACTATTCATTGTAGAGAAAGGGTTTTGTTGTTCACTTTTCATTGTGTTGAGGTTTAGTTGCTATTTAACAATGAAGAACAAAGTCTGAAATATTCACTCAAATTTTAGGACATGAGAAGAGACGTACTGAGGAATTATCCAGTTAGACAACAGCAAAGCGACTAATAATATAATTATTACAAAAACCATTCTTGCTCAATCAATCAATAATAAACACATTTATAAATAAATACATGTTAGGTTTTCTTATCAAATTAGCAGTGGACGAAACACTACATCATGTCAATCAAGTAATATGTTAGAACTTTCAAATAGTTCTTTTAGTTCTGACCCAAAAAAGTTGTTCCAGTGCTGTCGTTTATTTTTCGTCCTTCTGGATTTTGGGTGACAAAAAAATATCTGATAGTCGACGAACGTTATTATCACCACTGCAGTTTAAATCAGGATAAAATATAGAAGCTCAAAATAATTTTAAACATATCCTTAGATTTAAAAAACAAATTTTTCGTTGCCATTGTGTATTAGTCTGCCAGTATGCTTGTTTACACACTTTATGCTCTGATGGTCAGTTATTTTTGTATGTAGTTATATATTTGATCGGGGTCACGATGTCAGAACTTCTCATTTCAGTAATTATTTTGTCTGTTGTATATGTGGAAGACTTCGTTATGAATCTTTCGCATCAATGCAAACTGAATAGGAAGGTATAGTAAAAATGTACACTAGTTATATTAATAGTAAGTAATTGATCGTCTGACTACGTACCGGCTTTGCATTCAAAAATTCTGAATAAATAATAGCAGTTAAAACCTTTCAGTAACGAAATTCTCAAGAAATCCCGGAGTTATAGTTCAATTTTCCAACAAAACAAAGACTACCTATGAAACTTAGCTTCAGAAATCTGGTAAAATCTGGGAGATTTTAGGTACTTAATTCTCATTAAAACCTATGGTAAAGCTATACTAAAGCTATACATAAATTTTCCTGAACTAACTGCTTACACAATAAAATTTGAGAAACAAAGCAAATTAATTATTCCCCCAGATTCAACTAAAATTTGTATTATTAAGACAATATAATTTTCTGATGTCTTAGTATTTTAATACGAAAGCGTCAATCATTAGAATATTATTATCTTGATGAAGCCCTGAAATTTTCTGAAAATCCCGGTATCAGAGTAATGGGTCGCCTCCTTCATTACGATCCCAAATGGGATTATAATTTCTGTAGCTGCGGTGCGAAAACAGAATGTCGGATACCTTTTAAGACGTGAATATTATATAAATTGTTGATGTTTTCGAGAATTCTCCGCGAAGCAGGCAAAGCACGTTAGCGTTGAAAATATCTTCAGGATAAGTCGGTGCGTGGAGAAAATTTAATCGTGGCTGTTTTCCAGGTCTTTGATATCAAATTCAATAATTCTGGAATTTATTATCGGTGACTATGTTTATTGAGTTAAGTATAAACGGTGAATTTCTTTAAAAAACAGTAAAAGGTGTCAAGCAGATAAAAAATTGGCATAAATACGACGGTTTTGTATAAATTTATTTTCTGTAATGAACTATCACAAAATTCACATAATCAACATGATTGTGTAAATCTATCATTTTTTGCTTTTGCATGAACAATTGATAACCTGCAAAAATGGACACACAAAATATAAAAAATATTTTTTTGTATTTTATAAATCTGGAATAAAGCTAAATCTACCGAAAAGTTGCTAATTCGGTACACTTTATTATTATAGGAATTTTTGAGCAATATTTGCAACATTATACAAATTATTATTCCACCATGAAAAGGGATCGACAAAAGGAGTTTTATAAAAGAGTAAGATGACTGCTGAAGACCTGTAAAAAGTAAAAAACTACACCTATGCGTGTTCAGTGCTTAGTTACTCTTTCGGTATAGTTTGTTGGTGCAAAACTGACAGTGAACAATTACAGCGGAATGTTCCAGTTCTAGTATCAACAGCTCAATATCCAACGAATTCTATCGAACGTATAAGATTGCCACGGGGTGAAGAAGGAAGAGGATTGGCTGATATGGGCAAGCAATTACAACAACAAATTTCTAATTTGTGTAGTCATTTCCAGCAACTTCCATTATTTTTTATATACACAGACTCATATTCCAGGTCGATAACTTAACACCACTGAGACTGACAGAACAACAAGTCAACTATCAGGAACTGCTCAAATGGAAGGAGAAGCCCCTTCATGGGAGACATCTAAATGACGTCAACCAAAATCATGCCAACAGTCGAACAGCGTCGAACTACTGGTAGATCTTGTTGTTACGGTGAACAACGCATTGAGAATGCCAAGTGAGACCTTTAGGAAACTCATATTCATAATGTACACTGTCAATACCAAACAATGCCGCCAGATTGCTTGGACAGAAAATCGTAATCGAAAAACGAACTAAATTAAACAAAAAAAAAAACGGAAATTTTGACGGTTTCTAAAGTTATTCTACACTATCACGCTATTCAGATCTCACGCCTAAAAATTTATATTATATGATAATAATTTATTTGGCACTCGCAAGTTTGAAACTTTCATTTCTTTCTAAATATGGTTGGTTAACTAAAATTAGATTTGTGTATTGTGTGGCAACTGATCAATGTGTTTCTGATAATATTTTATTATTTTAACATTATCCTTTGAATTTATATTGTTTCTATTTCAAAGTCTAATATTTTCTTACAATTTAATTAAGATTATTATAAAGCCCATGATATGAAAACAATTAGAGAGATTTAAGATAAATTGTTAGATCGGACATCATGGCAATAGGTAATTCTAATGTTCTCGTCCATCTTCGTTATAACGAGTTTGATTGTTTTGATTTCAGTTTGACATATATTAACATTGTAAGCCGTTAAGTTAATGTACCTTTTTAATTCAATGTGAGAATTATCAATATATTATTTGAGAAATTTCAAATTTAATACACTTACAAAAATTGAGAACATAAAAAGTATTATTTAACATATACCTATTAACAGCAGGAGCATTGTAATTATTTATACTTTTGATATAATACAGGAATAGTCATCCCTAACTTTGTGTATTAAATTGAAATTCATGAGATTATACATAGTGTAGTTTAAGGTGTACTAATACGTAAGTACTTATGTATAGTAGATATTTATACTGCGTTTTGATTGTTACTTATGAGTTGGTTTCTTGCATTTTCTTCTTAGAAATTGAAATCGTAATTGTGAAATATCTGAATAACCGTAAAGCATTTTGGAAAAAATAAAGTTTAAAAATATTATATTTAATATTAATTTATTATTTGATATACCTTACCTGCAAAACCCTGCCTCTTAATTCAGGGTGAATGAGTTTTACGTAAAATGAACATATTGACATTTTAAATATGTGCATTTTATTAAAACTCTATATATAAATACGCAAATGCAAAAGAGTTCGGTTTGTGAACTAATTTTATTGAGTTTTGTATTGCTAATTGACGGCCTTTGGACTAAAGGCTTTAGTGTTATTAATAAAAAAATTGGATCAAACGGCCAACGTTTTCCGTCAAGTTATTGCCCCATCTATGCCATAATAGCTGAATTAGCGGCATTAAATTTTCCATCCCTAAAAGACAAAATTATTTAATTTATTTTCTAATAATACATATCAAGGCTTTTTATAAATTCTTGATTTTTAATGACGTTTTGAATTTTCGAAGTGTATTGTATTGTTAATTTATTCAATAATAGGATAATGGCATGAAAATTTGTATATTCTTTTTTATTAAGGAACATAATGTTATTTGATTTTGCTTATTGAATATGTCTTAGGGTCGAACATAGACATGGACATATAATGGTAGTGAACTATTTTGTGCAAGTACACAAAAAAGTGTATAATAGTAGAAAAAAATGTCTGAAATATGCATATTCATATTGGTATATTATCTTCAAATTTTTAACAATGATTTTGGTCGAAATTCGTCCACAGGGCGACCGCTTGTGTATATAAATTGAGAAATCGTCTCTGCTGATTAAGTAAATCATATAGTTTTGTTAATGGGAATGCAGCCCATTAACAAAACTATATGATTTACATTATCACCCGAGACGATTACTCAATTTGTTTTAATAAGATGGGTTTCTTTCGCTATGTAACAACTAATTATGGGTTTATTGTCACATTTAAACTTAAGTTTGGCCAAATTAACATCAAGTTCCTAACGGAACAGAAGTATTTTCTTATCAAAACACCGAAGAAAAATGTTTATTCCAAACTACATTGCCAATAATAAGTAACTATACTACAACGCATAGAAATTCATATTTGACACCAAGAACAATGGATAAATTACTTAAGATGAAGGTCACATTCAAAATCATTAAATTAATGCAACTTTTCAAAAAATTCTAATAATGCGTGTTTATAAAATAATTAGTTAATTTCATCAACATTTTTTTATATTTCTATGATCAGTTTGCCACAAAAAGTAATTTGTTCTATAGATATTCTCCATGTATAAGTAATAATCTGAATTTAATATTTACAACTATCAAAATTGTTCATCAAATTAGTGAAACTTTTTCATTTTTTATCAACAAATTATAAATTCATAAACGTCAGTCAAAAAAATATTATTCATCAATCTAAATTCACCTGCACATTCATTTTCTATATGAACATTTTTTATTGTGTATTTAATAGTATTTACATCTTGCTGTTCCGATTTGGGGTTGTCTGCTTCAACATTTAACCTCATGTACCGTAAGTAGATAACACATTTTGTACAATTTTACCTTTGTATTAAGTCAGAAGTGATAAAAAGTATCAAAGGAATGAATAAACAATTACTTACTTCAAGTCACTTACTTCTTATTCTTCTGCTTGAGGTTCCTCGCAGCTACTAAATCCACGCCAAGATGGTTTAAATTATTCTTTCCTGACTTTTGGCGGATATACTCAACAAAATTTTGAAGGTTCTGAATTCCTAAAAATAAGCCAGAACCAGCAGTAACTTTTATTTTTCTATCACAATCAGTGTGAAATTTTTAGCAAAAAAAACGGTTCGACTACCAACGCCAACTTAAATGCGTGGCAAATTAAAATAAAAAAATAAAATAAAATACGGAGTTTAGCAACGGACGATATATTTTGTCTTTTACGAACATTCTTTGCTCTCATCTCGCCAAACGAGAGAAAGAGCACAGAAAATTAGATACCAAGTGTGAATTTGATTTGGCGTATATGCAAGAATGTTAACAGATAATTGCAAATCTAATAAAAGATAATATCGATAAAGTAAACGCAGCAAATTTCAATAATTAAACCCTATTCGTAGATGCGAGATGTCTAGATCGACATCTAGGACTTTTAGGGAAACTAGCACAGACATTGCGAATCTGGAGCCGTTCCTTGTATTTGCTGTGATCCCGTAACTCCTAGGTTAGAATGTCGCGATAAAATTTTCAGGTTAACTTCACCTGTCAGAGATACTGAATACCCTCTTCGAGGTGTCATTCTTTTTGTACGCAAGACAATATATACAATATATATTGTTTCTGGTCAGGGAACCTTCATCGTTTGAGCTTTCCACAAAAGAATTACCACTCGAGCACTTATTATTATGAGTTACGGGATCACAGCAATTACATGGAACGGCTCCAGAGTTGAAACCTCTTTGTGCTAGTTTCCCCAATTTTAATTTCCACATTTAATGTAAACGTTCTCTTTTGTTACAAGATGTCATCGTGCCTTTTATTATCACAAGGTTACGTGGAATACACCTAGTTTGTCTTATAATATTTAGCTTAGCCTACTTTGCACTGTTATTTAGATCAATTAGTGAATCAGTGGCTGCATTCGGGTTCTGTATTGATAATGTCGAACATCAATATAATTTTCCAGCTATCTTTCATAGTTTTTTTGTAACTTTTGGGTTTATAAGTTCTATTGTCATATCTATTTATATTATATATACTTTTGTTTACGTATTATTTTATCAATAGGTGTGTACGAATTACACTATTTAAATCAGATGGTCTGGTATTTGTCTAGAAAACAGCACAAACTCCTCAACTGAGCAAATAATTAATGTGTTCAAGAAAGTATAATTTTTAATTAAGTCAGTTTTAACGTCACCAATTATTAAGTCGTTATCTCTGCGAATTCATTGCAAAGATAAAGACTTTCGGTAATTCATGATACTTTTATTTCTTTTATATTTCCATTTTACTGTTATTTTATAAGTTTACATAAGAAGTAAGTAGGTATGTTTTGTTTACATATTGTAATAGTTTTTCATTATGAGTTATGTTACCTTTTATATAAATTAGCTCTCTATATGAGTTATTTTCACCATGAGACATTTTTTGCCGTGCTTTATCAAAATATTCATAGTGCTTAAAGTTTCAAATTTCAGTACAAATCATACACTACAGCTTAATTAGAGGATTACAATTAGATTGTTATTCTTCGGTAGTGACAATTCATTTTTTATTTATCTAATACATATTGTTATGAGAATTCATCCGATAGCTGGTGCAATCGGCTATCATCTAACTCGTGGAAGCTACATTCTTCCGATATTTCTGAGAAGCAGAAATATTGTTTGTCTATCGACTCGAGGCCCTTACTGGGAATTCCGTTGAAGCTTCCAGAACACATGAAAGAAGTTTCCCGATGGTTCGTTGACTTACCAGACAATTCCGAGAGAAATATATAAATATGGACAGCTGCCGATACGATTGAGTCAGTTTTCGATGGTCATATTGTATAGTAAAGATAAATTTTAAATAGTTTCTGTGAATATAAATTGTGTTAACGTAGTGGAAATAAATTAGTGTGAGTTGGATTGTGTGAATAAATCCCAGTACTGAACTGAACTCGAGTGTGAAAATAAATACATTACAATGTGTAAATTTATTAGTCATTTTCTTCTTCCTCACTGCTAACCCGCACTTACTAATGCAGAGAAATTAATTATATATTTAAATCTTGATAAATACGATAGTGTCTATGTAAGATTGTTATGTTAAGGTCGTTTACTAAACAAATGTGAACGATTTGTCCCAAATGCTTCATACATTACAATTTGGTTATTATGACCAAACACTAATTGAATAAAAGCACTTAATTCCCACAGATATTTAGGACATTAATAAATGCAAAAGTTTTCTCGCCATTTATAATTTATGCGAAAACAGTATTGACGGCACAGAAATGATAATTACTTCTTTCTCATAAATGGCATCCAAACATTTAAAGGTAATCGATTTTGTATTATAAAGTCAGCTCTCAAAGTAAGTACGTAATAATTCCTTACGTCATATAAAACTAAGAATATGAATTTAATGGAGAATTCGGCCAACTCTAAGACAGATTTTCTTATAATGAAATTCCTTCTGTGGCAAAATGATTTGTAAGGTGCTTTAACTAGATTATTATTAATGATTTATGGTTAGCATTCTGATCTTAAGAATCCAAGTTCTTAATAATTCTAAAAGTGAGCTCATAAGAAATAAACATATTTTGAGAATTTTATATTTCTTAAACTTCGAAATATTGGTATTCGAATTGCAGTCTAAGAATCAGATTATATTCTTGAATGAGTTGAATTAAATGCCTTAGTAATGCAGGGCGTCTTATAAAATACTCATGAAATCTGAATTAAATTAGTATGAACGTAAACTACATACAGTCTCTAAAAACTACTATAATTTTCTAGAACAGTCTGGAGTCATATCAAACGTCAATCACCGATTTTTGTAAAGATGTTACACTAATCATCCAGATCTAATCGTCACATCGATAAGATATCTGATTATCTAAAAAAACCTTCACCTTCTTACTTAGATTCTCTTAATAATTTTTTATGAGAATGTTGTTTACTAATGGTCCGCTGGCTGAAATCCACTTGCTGTGTGTGCTGTCGACTGCAGTGATTGTAAACAGGAAGAAAGGTAAGCGCTCTTCTTATTTCCGGTGGTTAACTTTATGTTGACTTGAAATTTCGGGGGGAGACGAAGGCTTGGTCCTTGTGAAGTTCCAGTGGTACAACAAATCGGTTAAACAGGCTGTAGTAATAAACCATCTATAAGATTGTTAGTTGGGTATGGCAAAAAAATCGGGTCATTGCTAAAGAACACAACAACGAACCCTACTTTGTCTCTGAGATCTGACCGGCTGTGTCAATACAGTTCTTTCAAAGGGATTGCTTCATTTTCACTTCAGAATATCTGGTACTATGCTCTTACTAACTCTTTATAGCTAACGAAACAGAACCATTTTGTACCTTGTTCGTTTTTAACCTAAACATTCCCACATTCACTTAAAATGTCCTTAACGACCAAAAAAAGATCCTACTAAGCCCAGTCTGATTTCACTATACTCTATTGACTCAATATTTTTACCTAACAATGTCAATTTCTCTTTCACTAAATTGGCACAATCTCTAGAGCGGCAACTTAATCTTGCGGTGTCTTAGACTCTAGTCGTCAATTGCTTTGACTGGTGGTAATCTTTTCTTTTAGATAAATTTTCTACAATGTTCGCAGTCTACTTGGCAATATGTTTGACATGTCGACATTGTTCCCTGGGGCGCTGGAACAAGAATTAATCTTGAGGTGATGATGTTGCAATTGTTCTATCATTCCATACTGATTATTTCAAGTCTAAATCCATTTTAAAGCCGTATTGTTAATTCTAATGAGAATAATTAATTTGTGGTTGTGATCAAAACTTTATTTTATTTTTAACCATGCTTTCTTAGTAACACAGAAGGTATTCTCTGATTCTATAGTACATATTTTTAACCGCGCCTGACCTGTGTAAAAACTCACCAATCGCAACGTTTCTGGAATGATGTCGAGGATATGCTTGTCATGTTTTCTTGAGAACACTATAATGAGCCTTCAACACAGTGCTGATTCCTACCAGTCAAAATGGTTGTAGCAGGCACAATGTAATTAAAACAACTCTACTTCTCCTTCCTTTTTGATTCTCTTTGGAAATAACACCACATTAATTCTCAATCGCAAAACCCACGAATCTGCACAGAGCTTGATTATCTTTAGATACTAGCTAATTACGAGTATCTTCCAATATGCCCTTATTGTTAGTTAATCATGTCTTCAAACTCCCGTAACCCAAGAACAATTCTTTTTTCTGCGACAGCAAAGATTTCTCATGATTGCGCAGTAGACTATCGTTGTTGATCCTTAACAATTTTTTACTTTATCTTCAAATGTATGCTTCATAACAATATATCGACGAGATTAGCAGTGCTTGTCCATGAGCCTTACAAAATAGTGGTAGAAACATTGCATAACTGCTAAATGGCGCTATCCGTTTGTCGTCCTTGTGACTGGGTAAGATATGCAGGAAAATGGACAAGTATCTTCCTTGATTTCACCTTTCAATTTCCTTTATTTAAAATAAGATCGTACCCCCGTTTTTCTCAAGCATTATATATACAGGTCAAGCTTTATCATTGCTGGTCTTCACTGTAACACAGTATACAGTGTGGAGCAACTAAATGGCATAAATTCGATAACAAATAAAGATAACAAATAAAGGAAGGAAAAATGTTTCGACACCTCGATTGACATTTTTCAACAACAAAAAAATATATAGTGTCTGTCATGTGACAGTGGCCAATACCAACTTTCTTATTTTAAATGCAAGTCCCTGTTTATTATTTAATTTTTGGATTCTTCAGAAAATTCTAGACATAATTAATGTACAATGTACTATACCTATCTTCAACTGTTCCGGAAATATTAAGTATTTTCAGATTTATTAGAAAAATTAACATTAAGAAATGAAAATTATTTTATTTCACAAATTCACATTCAATACTTAATTCCCATTAACTCTTGATATTGAGATATTAAGCAACAAGCATTCCTGCGTTTCTTTTTACTGATTTGATTCGTGGACTTACCAGACAATTCAAAGAGAAATATATAAATATGAACAGCTGGCGATAGGAGGCATTCAGTTTTCGACTGTCGTATTGTACAGTTAAGATAAAATGTAAATAGCAGTTTCTGTGAATATAAATTGTATTAGAAGTAGTGGAAATAAATTAGAGTGAGTTGGACTGTGTTTTTAAATAAATCCAAAACTGAACTGAACCCGAGTGTGAAAATAAAAACATTAAATTATGCTTGACTTTCAACAGAAGAAAGAAAATCCACATAATTCTGGTCAAAAAGCAGCCCCTCTCTTCAACGCTAGCCAGACATGAATTTACCGAGTATTAAAGAAAAGTAAAATGCATCCCTATAAAATGATGCCGACTTAGGAGCTAATGGAAGACGATTTCGATAGGAGAACATATGATGGTAAGGTAAGATAACAATGTAATCCAATTAGAAGTTGTTTTGTTTTCTGATGAGAGCACATTTACACTTCACGGTCATGTTAATCGTCAAAATTGGTCTAATGAGAATCCTCACTGGATGACAGAGAAAAATACGCAATATCTTACAAAGTTAATGGTTAGGCAGGAATTATTGGAAATCATATCGTAGGTCCCATTTTCATTGGTGGCAACTTGAATGGAGATAAAAATTCTTCGACGCCGTCCCTGACTAAAGCAACGTAAAGCATTTTATTCATCCCAATTAAACATCAATCGTTGGGATAGTATAAATAAGAGAACTGGAATTTTCGAATGGGGCAAAAACTGCGTATCTGGATGCTGTGCAAACAAAGGTAGAACGACCAGATTGAGGTTTACGCGTGAATAAAGGTTCTAGAAAGTGAAGTAAATATTAGTTTTTTTTAAATTAATTAATTGAACGCACGGAGTTTATAACAATACGAACTACTCATAAAACCAGCTACAGCAAATTCACTCGAGCTGCGGCAGTTTGTCTGTTTGTTTGTTTGTTTGTTCGGGCATCAAGTAAGAAGTACTTAACTGATTTTGCTGAATCTTTTTTGGTTAATTTGACTTAAAATCTGGTACACATTTTATCTCCCTAAATTGACAGAAACGGTAGATATAACGAAAAAACTTCTACCATGTTGGGTAATGCAATTACTCAATTGGTTCCACCGCACGCACAACATATTAGATACAGCAATCAGGTTAGCTTTTTCTAAAAATTCGGAATGCGCAAATGTAACATGTTTCGATTTAACAAAAATCAACTGATACAACAAGGGTAATTTTACAGGGTGTTCTATATATAGGAAACTTAGAGCGGAGTAGAATTACATCGATTTAAAAAATCTAAAAAAAGTTATATTTGGTGTCTATTAGAATCAGCTGTTGAAATTATTTTATTATTACGTGTGAATAAAAGTTCTAGATAGTGAAGTGAATATCAGTTTTTTTAAATTAATTAATTTGAACCCACGGAGTTAATTGTAATATTTAGAATTCCTCCAAAATAATGTCGTGCCAACTTTGACAAACGTATATCCTGATCCAGTAAATCCAGAAGTTCATGCCAATACAATATGGTTTGAGCAAGATGGAGTACCGCCCCATTACGAAATCAAGGTCCGGAAGTACCTGAACAAATTTTTTTTGCAAATCGGTGATTGGCAGGCGCTGATAGATAAAATGGCCAGCACGATCTCCTGATTTGACGCTATTGGAGTATTTTTTGTGAATATATGTCAAACGTACTGTATACAAAACTAAACTCCTCAACTTAGATGACCTAAAAAGACGATTCACGCTTGCGATTGGAACAGTTACGCCTGAGATATTGAGTAACGTTAGAAGACATTTCTGTAGCAGATTAGCATGTTGCCAAGACGTTCAAGGCGAGCATTTTGAACATACATTAATGTTTTTTTTTTGTTTTTTTATATTATTAAGAAATAATCAGTATTACTTATTAGGTTTTTGGTGTAATCTAGTGAATTTGTGAAGTAACAAATAATGTTAATTTTTGTAATAAACCGGAATACACTTAATATTTCCGAAACAGTTGAAGATAGGTGTAGGACATTGTACATAAATTATGTCTAGAATTTTCTGGAGAATCCAAGAAATAAATAATATACAGGGGCTTGCATTTAAAATAAGAAAATTGGTATTGACCACTGTCACATGACACACTTTATATAATTTTTTTCTTGTTGAAAGAATGCGCATTCGACGTGTCAAAGCATTTTTCCCAACACGACCTGCTTTATTGGTTATCGAATTTATTCCATTTGGCTGTTCCACACCGTATGTAGGGCGTATCTTGTAATTGATTCCTTGTTTCCCAATGTTTGTTCGGCTGGAAACATCATCATTGAAAACTAAATATTTCCCAGTGATTTGCAACAATCTTTTTACATTTTACATTCATATTATCTGAGGTTTATCCATCTGTCAAAACAACTGATACGACACTACCGTAGAAACAAAATGTAAGCTTATATGATCTGCGACCCATGCAAAAGCAGCGGGTTCATTTGTGTTAAATTAAAACCGTTGTAATATTTGCAGAAAGTCAGTAATTCTTTCAGTTATACTACAATTACTACTTGAAATTAAAGTATATCATATTTTAATTTAAAGGTGGAAATTCTACTATAACATAAAGGATTGCGCAAAGATAATTTTCATTAAATGGTAATAATTTCACGTAAGTCAATCGCAGTGCCATAAGCCCAATTATATTTGTGTAGGGTATGTTTGCTTTTAAACTATTTAAATTTGCTGGTGGATTCAAGAATACTTTATTTTTTATATATACTCACAACATATTTAATTTACTTATTTAAAGGAAGTTTTTCGAAATCGTATAAGTAAGTGTAGCTAGCCAGTTCAGCTAGTTAAAGTCTTCTACATTTTTCTTTCGCGTGTACATAAAAAATATAAAATACCTGACGCAATTAACAAATTCAGACAACGAGTTACAATCAATCACTATTTTCTGACATATCTTGTAAATTTGGCAGGTGTGAGAATATGTGATATTTACTTTGAAGTTTATGGACTTAGACCTCTAGCTTTCCGATTTGATGAAAAATAGTATGTTTTACTTAGAGAAAAATGTATAGAATCACTTCTGAATACCAGCTTAATAAATACAACTTGTGACTTAATAAAAAAAAAACGTCAGAAACAAGCTCCCTTACGTTATTTTTCAGCTCTAAACGGGTTTTAATAGCTACTTTTTTTCACGCCAAAAAGCCTCTCTTATTCAACTCTCTCTAATTTGTGTTGTTATTTCTATTTTTTCCCACATATTTTTTAAGTTTTTTAATTTATTTTTTTATTATTATTTAGACCACTTTGCAAGTATACGTCTAATTCGCCCCATAATGCAATCCAATATAGTTTGAATCACCCTGTATACCTATAATTTTACTTCGCCCCCTATTTCAAGTATTCCATGTATGCAACTACCAATGATTCAACCACCCTGTCTATGCAACTGCTTCTAACATTTTGTGAACATATTTTTTATAACTATTACTAAACTCCGCCCTATACTTCAAATATCCTAACTACATATGCTTATATAACAAATTTGTGATTTACACTGTATAACTGCAGTTCTACTTCGTCCTTATATTCCACACTATATAAACGTTTTAAACCGCCCTTTATAACTATAATTCTATTCCACCTTATATGTTAACTATCGTGTATATGATATGATATGTATTTTGATCTACCCTTCATAAATATAAGTACCTGGGTGACCGAGCTTCACTTGTAAATACAAGGTTTTATCATAAACGTACATGTATCCAAATAATCGGACATTTGCTATGTAAACTAATTTAAACACCCTAACATAATATTTTTCTCTTACATTTCTTATTTAGATGGTGCTACTACAATTCAACGCACCCCTATATTTCAGTCACCCGATATATGCAACTTCTTATGAAAAACATTTTTTCCTAACATTTTTTAATCACGCTACAATTACACTCGATTCCATATACCAACAACCCTGTATATGCGACCGCTTTTGACCATTCCAAACACTTTTGTTTCCAAATTCTTTCATTTATATTCTAACATTTTTGTAAACACTTTGTATAACTATAATTCCGCTCCACCCTATAAATGCAACTTTTACATTTTACAGGCTACCTAATATAACATATTTTAAATCACACTGTATATCTATAATTTCACGCCATCATATGTTTTAACTACCCGTATATGCATTTGTTTATGGCCACCTATTGTAATTTTTTTGGAACCAACATGTATAATTAGAATTCCATAACATCCTATATTTCAACCAACCTGTAAATGCAAATGCTAATAAACTACCCTATAGGTAAAACATTCTATTAACATTTTTTAGCGACCTGCATAGCAATACTTTTACCCCGCCCTGTATGTCAGCTATCATTAATTTCCAACTGCTTATGGGGTACCCTACATAATTATTTTTTCTCGCTTTTTTCCAGTCATATTATAATTCCATTTGACGCTATATTTTAACCATCCTGCATAGCAACTCTTATGGACCATCTAACATATTTTGTTAGACCCTGTATAATTATAATTTTACACCACCAATTCATATTATATGCATCAAATTAACATGTGAAATCATGAGATCTTACTTATCCAAAAATGGCCCACCGGGCCAATTTTTTCACCTTGAAATCTTGAGATGTCTAATAAGCTACCCTATAGGCTATTAACATTTTTTTAGAGACCCTGTATAGCAATAATTTAAACTCAGTATGTCAGCTATCATTAATTTCCAACTGCTTATGGGGTACCCTATAAAATTATTTTTTCTCGCTTTTTTTCTAACTATACTATAATGCCATTTGACTCTATATTTTGACCATATCCTGCATAGCAACTCTTATGGACCATCTAACATATTTTGAAAGACCCTGTATAATTATAATTGTTACACCATCAATTCATATTATATGCATCAAAATAACATGCGAAATCATGAAATCTTACTCATCCAAAAATTGCCTACTATGCTAATTTTTTCTCCTTGAAATCTTATAATATCTAACTAGAAAAATATAATATGACGGAGGCATAAAATAGTTACATGTTCGGAACATATAAACAAATTTTTTATTGAAAGAACGTTTACAAAAAGTTTCATTCTCAAATAGGTCATCAAATCACCCTGTATTAAAAGAATTTTTACAACAGGACTCACTCTTACGTAGGTTACCAAATCACCCTGTTTTGAACGCCTTGAAATTACAAAGTCGCCGCCTTGATTGTCCCAAACTGTCAATAATTTTTTTAATAATTTAACTTCTCAGTAAAACGATTTTTCTCAAAAATGAGACCCTCACCAATCGATTTCTATCCATCGAAACTTCCAAATGGGAAAATTTCATAGAAATCGTTAGAGCCGTTTTCCAGAACTCAATTACAAATATAACGATTTCTATGAAATTTTCCCATTTGGAAGTTTCGATGGATAGAAATCGATTGGTGAGGGTCTTATTTTTGAGAAAAATCGTTTTACTGAGAAGTCAAATTATTAAAACAATTATTGACAGTTTGGGACAATCAAGGCGGCGACTTTGTAATTTCAAGGCGTTCAAAACAGGGTGATTTGGTAACCTACGTAAGAGTGACTCCTGTTGTAAAAATTCTTTTAATACAGAGTGATTTGATGACCTGTTTGAGAGTGAAACTTTTTTTAAACATTCTTTCAATAAAAAATTTGTTTTTATGTTCCGAACATGTAACTATTTTATGCCTCCGTCATATTATATTTTTCTAGTTAGATATTTTAAGATTTCAAGGTGAAAAAATTAGCACAGTAGGCAATTTTTGGATGAGTAACATCTCATGATTTCGCATGTTACTTTGATGCATATAATATGAACTGATGGTGTAAAAATTATAATTATACATAGTCTTTCAAAATATGTTAGATGGCCCATAAGAGTTGCTATGCAGGATATGGTTAAAATATAGAGTCAAATGGCATTATAGTATAGTTAGAAAAAAAGCGAGAAAAAATAATTTTATAGGGTACCCCATAAGCAGTTGGAAATTAATGATAGCTGACATACTGGGTTTAAATTATTGTTATACAGGGTCTCAAAAAAATGTTAATAGCCTATAGGGTAGCTTATTAGACATCTCAAGATTTCAAGGTGAAAAAATTGGCGAGGTAGGCCATTTTTGGATGAGTAAGATCTCATGATTTCGCATGTTAATTTGATGTATATAATATGAATTGGTGGTGTAAAATTATATAATAATTGTAGGTATAATGGGTGATTCAAACTATATTGGATTGCATTATTGGGCGAATTAGAGGTATACTTGCAAAGTGGTCTAAATAATAAAAAAAAAATAAAAAAGTTCAAAAATATGTGGAAAAAAATAGAAAAAACAACACAAAAAAGTAGCTAGTAAAACCCATTTAGAGCTGAAAAATAACGTAAGGAAGCTTGTTTCTGACGTTTTTTTTTTTATTAAATCACAAGTTGTATTTATTAAGCTGGTATTCAGAAGTGATTCTATACATTTTTCCTAAGTAAAACATACTATTTTTCATCAAATCGGAAAGATAGAGGTCTAAGTCCATAAATTTCAAAGTAAATATCAAATAATCTTACACCTGCCAAATTTTCAAGATATGTCAGAAAATAGTCATTGATTGTAAATCGTTGTCTGAATTTGCTAATTGCGTCAGGTACTTTATATTTTTTGAGTACACGTGAAAGAAAAATGTAGAAGACTTTAACTAGCTGAACTGGCTGGCCACATAATAGTTACACTTTCTTATACGATTTCGAAAAACTTCCTTTAAATAAATAAATTAAATATGTTGTGAGTATATTTAAAAAATATAGTATTCTTGAATCGACCAGCAAATTTAAATAGTTTAAAAACAAACATACCCTACACAATTATAATTGGGCTTATGGCAACTGCGATTGACTTACGTGAAATTATTACCATTTATTCAAATTTATCTTTGTGCAATCCTTTATGTTATAGTAGAATGTCCACCTTTAAATTAAAATATGATATACTTTAATTTCAAGTAATAATTGTAGTATAACTGAAAGAATTACTGGCTTTCTGTAAATATTACAACGGTATTTATTTAACACAAATGAACCCGCCGCTTTTGCATGGGTCGCAGATCATATAAGCTTACATTTTGTTTCTACGGTAGTGTCGTATCAGTTGTTTTGACAGATGGATAAACCTCAGATAATATGAATGTAAAATGTAAAAAGATTGTTGCAAATCACTGGGAAATATTTAGTTTTCAATGATGATGTTTCCAGCCGAACAAACATTGGGAAACAAGGAATCAATTAAAACATACGCCCTACATACGGTGTGGAACAGCCAAATGGAATAAATTCGATAACGAATAAAGCAGGTCGTGTTGGGAAAAATGCTTTGACACGTCGATTTGTATTTTTTAATATGCATTCTTTCAACAAAAGAAAATTATATAAAGTGTGTCATGTGATAGTGGTCAATACCAATTTTCTTATTTTAAATGCAAGCCCCTGTATATTATTTATTTTTTGGATTCTCCAGAAAATTCTAGACATAATTTATGTACAATGTCCTACACCTATCTTCAACTGTTTCGGAAATATTAAGTGTATTCCGATTTATTACAAAAATTAACATTATTTGTTACTTCACAAATTCACTAGATTACACCAAAAACCTGATAAGTAATACTGATTATTTCTTAATAATTTAAAAAACAAAAAAAAAACATTAATGTATGGTCAAAATGCTCGCCGCGAACTTCTTGGCAACATGCTAATCTGGTACAGAAATGTCTTCTAACGTTACTCAATATCTCAGGCGTAACTGATCCAATCGCAAGCGTGAATCGTCTTTTTAGGTCATCTAAGTTGAGGAGTTTAGTTTTGTATACAGTACGTTTGACATATCCTCACAAAAAATACTCCAATAGCGTCAAATCAGGAGATCGTGCTGGCCATTCTATCTATCAGCGCCTCCCAATCCACCGATTTGCAAAAAAAATGGTTCAGGCACTGCCGGACATTGATTTCGTAATGGGGCGGTGCTCCATCTTGCTCAAACCATATTGTATTGGCATGAACTTGTGGGTTTACTGGATCAGTATATACGTTTGTCAAAGTTGGCAAGACATTATTTTGGAGCAGTTCTAAATATTACAATTAACTCTGGGTTCAAATTAATTAATTTAAAAAACTGATATTCACTTCACTATAGAACTTTTATTCACACGTAAGAATAAAATAATTTCAACAGCTGATTCTAATACAATAGGACACCAAATATAACTTTTTTTAGATTTTTTAAATCCATGTAATTCTACTCCGCTCTAAGTTTCTTATATATAGAACACCCTGTAAAATTACGCTTGTTGTATCAGTTGATTTTTGTTAAATCGAAACATGTTACATTTGCGCATTCCGAATTTGTAATAAAAGCTAACCTGATTGCTGTATCTAATATGTGCGTGCGGTGGAACCAATTGAGTAATTGTATTACCCAACATGGTAGAAGTTTTTTCGTTATATCTACCGTTTCTGTCAATTTAGGGATATAAAATGTGTACCAGATTTTATGTCACATTAACCAAAAAAGATTCAGCAAAATCAGTTATGTAGTTTTTACTTGATGGTCGAACAAACAAACAAACAAACAGACAAACTGTCACAGCTCGAGTGAATTTGTTGTAGCTGGTTTTATGAGTAGTTCGTATTGTTATAAACTCCGTGGTTTCAATTAATTAATTTAAAAAAACTAATATTTACTTCACTTTCTAGAACCTTTATTCACGCGTAAACCTCAATCTGGTCGTTCTACCTTTGTTTGCACAGCATCCAGATAAGCAGTTTTTGCCCCATTCGAAAATTCCAGTTCTCTTGTTTTTACTATCCCAACGATTGATGTTTAATTGGGATGAATAAAATGCTTTACGGTTGCTTTAGTCAGGGACGGCGTCGAAAAATGGGACCTACGATATGATTTCCAATAATTCCTGCTTAACCATTAACTTTGTAAGATATTGCGTATTTTTCTCTGTCATCCAGTGAGGATTCTCATTAGACCAATTTTGACGATTAACATGACCGTGAAGTGTAAATGTGCTCTCATCAGAAAACAAAACATCTTCTAATTGGATTAAATTTGTTATCTAACCTTACCATCATATGTTCTCCTAACGAAATCGTCTTCCATTAGCTCCTATGCATTTTACTTTTCTTTAATACTCGGTAAATTGATGTCTGGCTAGCGTTGAACAGAGGGGCTGCTTTTTGACCAGAATTATGTGGATTTTCTTGAAAGTCAAGCATAATTTAATGTTTTTATTTTCACATTCGGGTTCAGTTTAGTTCTTGGATGTATTTAAAAACACAGTCCAACTCACTCAAATTTATTTCCACTACTTCTAACACAATTTATATTCACAGAAACTACTATTTACATTTTATCTTAACTGTACAATACGACCGTCGAAAACTGAATGCCTCCTATCGCCAGCTGTTCACATTTATATATTTCTCTTCGAATTGTCTGGTAAGTCCACGAACCAAATCAGTAAAAAGAAACGCAGGAATGCTTGTTGCTTACTATCTCAATATCAAGAGTTAAATAGGAATTAAGTATTGAATGTAATGTAGCGAATTTGTGAAATAAAATAATTTTCATTTCTTAATGTTAATTGTTCTAATAAATCTGAAAACACTTAATATTTCCGAAACAGTTGAAGATAGGTGTAGTACATTGTATATTAATTATGTCTAGAATTTTCTGGTGAATCCAAAAATTAAATAATAAACTGGGACATTTAAAATAAGAAAGTTGGTATTGGCCACTGTCACATGACAGACACTATATATTTTTTTGTTGTTGAAAAATGCGTATTTAAAAATGCCAATCGACGTGTCGAAACGTTTTTCCTTGCAAGTCCTCCTTTATTTGTTATCGAATTTATGCCATTTGTTTACTCCACACTGTATACTGTGTTACAGTGAAGACCAGCAATGATAAAGCTTGACCTGTATATATAATGCTTGTGAAAAACGGGGTCCGATCTTATTTTAAATAAAGGAAATTGAAACGTGAAATCAAGGAAGATTTTTCTGCATATCTTACCCAGTCACAAGGACGACAAACGGATAGCGCCATATAGCAGTTATGCCATGTCCCTACCACTATTTTGTAAGGCTCATGGACAAACACTTCTAATCTCGTCGATATATTAGTTATGAAGCATACATTTGAAGGTAAAGTAAAAAATTGTTAAGAATCATCAACGATAGTCTACTGCGCAATTAACTTCTCAGTAAAACGATTTTTCTCAAAAATGTACCCTCAACAATCGATTTCTATCCATCGAAACTTCCAAATGGGAAAATTTCATAGAAATCGTTACAGCAGTTTTCCAGAACTCAATTACAAATATATATATATATATATATATATATATATATATATATATATATATTTGTTTTTAAGTTTTCGCGGGCACTAAATGTTTTAGGTGGTTTCCGGGAATTCATCCGCATAGTTGGGTACTGAGTATTCGAGTAACTAGAAGCGAAAGCAGAAGGCTACGAGAATTATGCGAACCGACCTGAAGAGGGCAGATGTGACTTTGCCGAAACGTCGTCATTTTACCATCAATCCCGGCAGGGATCAGTTATCAACTATGCGGATGAATTCCCGGAAACCACCTAAAACATACATATATATATATATATATATATATATATATATATATATATATATATATTCAACCATTATTTCAACTACCTTGTGTACGCAACGATATAAATAGTTGCCATCCAACAAAATATTTCTTGAACAACCCTGTACAACTATAATTCTAATCTACTTTATATTTCGACCATCAAAATGGTAACTGCTTATGTACCACCCAATGCAATGTCAAATCTCATTTTAAGATTTTTTGAACCCACCTGTATAACTGTAATTTTACCTCACCTTATATTTCATATATGCTTGCTGCTCGTATTTCGATACTTACAGGAACGCACAAACACAAGTACAGTCACACACACCTACGACCCTATATCGCAAGTTAGATAAATATTTTCTTCCTCTGTTCTCTGCTGTAAGCCTCTTAAAAGGACTTCGTTTCAAAAAGAAATTGACTTCAAATGACTTAAAATGAAAATTGTTATAAACCACATGTACGGTATACTTTAATGATATATCTTGACATTTAAGATAGAGATTTATGCAGAAAATGTGACATTTTCATTAATCTTTACCGGTTTTCCGATTTTCTAAAAAATGGTATGTTTTATGTTACAGAAAATTCTTTGGAGTGTAGTCCCTTAATTATTTTTCTGATTTTCTGGAAAACCGTAAATCTCACGTTATAGGAAATTGTATTGTATTGTACTGGAATGAAACGAGGGCCGGCTTGCGTAAATTTCCTTACAATATCTTTTTGTAATATTCCTTAATACAATACAGTTAAATCATCACAATTGCTTAAGCGGTTTTTAACTGACTTCCAAAAAGGAGGAGGTTATTAATTTTTTTTCTTATGTATGTCGAGCGATTATTCAAAAACGCCTTGGGCAATTTTGATCATTTAAACTGCATTATATTAACAAACATTACAGAAAGGTCCCATATAATTGTCTATAATATGAGATTTATGGTTTTCTAGAAACTCAGAAAAAAAGTTAATAAGGGACTAGATTTCAGCGATTTTCAATGAATCTTCACTATTTTCTCTAAAACCGTTCAAGAAATTTGAATATTATAAATTGTATTCCACAAAATGTTCCAGCTTGATTCCGTATATTTTTCTATAACGTAAAACTAACCAATTTTCTGAAAATCGAAAAAATATATGCAAAAAAACTGTAAATGTCAAATTTTCATCATAAAATTAAATGTCAAGATTTGTCATGAAAGTATAGGGTGTGTGTAAGAGTTTTAATTTTGATTCGTTTGAACTAAGTTTCTTTTAGAGACGAACTTACGTTAGGAGGCATATAGGCGCGTGAAATGACGGAAAATATTCCGTTAGTTTATTGAAACGATAATTCATTTTATCGGCGAACTCTTCTATATGATATACGGTTGTATGTGTGTGAGTGTGTGCGTGCATGAGAAATTAGGTGGTACATATGCAGTTGTATACATAGGATGGTTGAAATATAAGTTGGAAATTAATTAGTTATACAGGGTGGTCCTAAAAGTATTGTATTGGGTGGCACAAAAGTAGTTTAGTATGCAAGGGGGAGCAAAACTATAGTTATAGAGAGTGGACGGAGAATAATTACAATTTTACACAAGGTTTTAAAAATTGTCAGAAGTAATTGTAATGTAAGCTATACAGGATGGTTGAAAAATAAGGTGGAGTAGAATTACAGTTAACACACCGGTTTAAAAAAGTTGCATAGTTTGGAACATAATAGTTGCTTATACAAGGTGTTTGAAGTAATGGGTAGGGGTAAAATTATTGTTATTCAGTGTGTATCAAAAATTTGTTATATAAGCATAAGCAGTTAGGATATTTGAATTATAGGACGTAGGACGGGGTATAATTATAAACACGGATTTAAACAATTTTAGAAGCAGTTGCATATACCGGGTGGTTGAAGTAAATAGTAGAGTAAAATTACTGTCATAAAATGTGGTTCAAAAAGGTGAATGTGGTTATATAAGGTAGCAGTTGCATAAATGTATAAAAGATATATGGGGTGAAATAAAATCATTGGTATACAGGAATAATTTAAAAAATGGACAAATTGAATGGGTCAATAGTGTGGACAGGAATTATTCTTATACAGGGTGGTTTTAAAGATATCAGGACCGTTGTATTATTGTGTTGAGTTGAAATATAGTTGTACAGGGTGATTAAGAAAATGATAGACCAAAAAGTTATATAGGGGTGACTAATACACAGAATCATATACAGTGTGGATGCAATATAGAGTGAATTAGAGTTACATTTATAGAAAGTGGGCCAACTAATCAAATAAATTAAAAAGTTAAAATATATTTGGAACATTGACAAAGAATAAAAATTAAAGAAAGAAAAAGAGAGGGAGAAAAAGAGAGAGGGATAAGAATACGCTAAAATTTTCAATTGAATTGTACCTTAAATTAGATAAAAAAGAAAATTAGTCTGAAAATAGTGGTTGATTGCACACGGTTTCTGAACGGTTTTTTATATTAAGTCTGCTGAAGTCGGTTCTTTTTTAAATATTGTTATAAAGTCCGTGGGTTCAATTCAAAATTATAATACTAATATTCACTTTCACTTTTCTAGAACTTTATTTACATTAAAACAGCTGATTACAACAACAATCCCATATACGCTAGTCGTTGCGGTATAACTGAACTGCGATCGTGGCGTGCTTGTTTTATAATAACAGCGTCGAATTCTCCAGTAAAAATCATCATCACTCCTTCCGCTGCCGAGTCTTTTCGAGAACCGTTTTTTTTATGTCAAAGCGTTTGTTGTCGTACTGAGATGAACAGGGTCGGCTTTGGGTAAATTTCGTAACACTGCCCTCCCTTTAATTCTGATCGTCCCGATCAAAAACATCCTCTCCATGGTAGGGAGCGAGTCGATCTAAATGAACCACCTTCAATTTAGCTTTGGAGTTTCGATGGATCCGGTAGACGACGTCATTCAGCCTCTTGACCACCTCGTATGGACCATCCCAGGCGGGAGTAAGCTTTGGGGATTTACCCTTGCTCCGTTGGGAGTTGTACAGCCAAACTTTGTCCTTCTCTTGGAACCCGACTGAATTGGCCTTGAGGTCGTATCGCGTCTTCATCCGGTCACTGGTGTCCAACATCTGCGTTCGGGCTAATTCGTGTATTGCCAGCATGTTATGTCGGAGCTGGTCGGCATAATCGTCGATGCCTTGGGGAGGTTCTTCTGGGGAGCCAAATGCCAAGTCGCATGGTAATCGCAGCTCCTTTCCGAATAGGACCCTGGCTGGGGTCAGGCCTGTACTATTAAGTACAGCAGAGCGAAATGACAAAAGGATTAGGGGAATCTGCTCATCCCAATCACGCTGGTTATTGCTGACGACCTTGGATAGGTATTGTTCCAAGGTCCTGTTGAATCTTTCCACCATTCCGTCTGACTGTGGGTGTAATGGTGTTGTTCTCGTTTCCCTGATCCCCAACATCGTGCAGACCTTCTGGAATAAATTCGATTCGAAGTTACGCCCCTGATCTGAATGTAATTCCATCGGGACGCCAAACCTACTGAATAGTTGTTCTACTAGCACCGTCGCTACCGTGGTTGCCTCTTGGTTGGTTATCGCATATGCCTCAGGCCATTTGCTGAAGTAATCCATTGCGACCAGAATGTATTTCTTCCCCCTCTCAGACTCGGCAAACGGACCGGCGACATCGATGGCAATTCTCTCAAATGGGACGCCCACATTGTACTGCTGCATTCTGCCCTTGGTCCGAGTCTTCGGGCCCTTACTGGCTGCACAGGTGGCACATTTGCGGCACCAAGCTCTGACGTCTTCGAAGTAGTTCACCCAGTAATACCGCTGGCGAACTTTGTCTAGGGTTTTATTCATGCCCAGGAGGCCTCCGATAATTCCATCATGTGCTTCGGTCAGGATGGCTGGTACCTTTTTTTTTCGGAACTACCAGTTGGGACTTGGTTTCTCGTCCATCAGCGCTTTCCCAAACTCCCTTGAGCATTCCATTGTCTACTCTTAGAGGGTCCCACTGAGCTCATAACGATTTCAGCACGCCGGAGTATCTAGCTACCTCGTCCCATCGTGGCCTGGGTGCCCCTCTCATTTTGAGTGACAAGATTGGTTCGATGTCTGGATCAGCCATTTGGTCCTGGATGCACTGTTCCGTTGTCCAGTCTTCATTGTCCTGCACTCGGATCTGCCTGATGGAGATACCCTCTCGCTGTTCCGTCTTCAGACAATGCTTGCATTCCGCTCTACAGGGTCTTCTGGATACGGCATCGGCATCATTGTGCAACCGGCCGGCACGGTGTTCCACCTTGAAGTCGTATTGCTGTAATTTATCCATCCATCTGGCCAGTTGTCCTTCCGGTGTCTTCATGTCCAGCAGCCATTTGAGTGCGGCATGACCTGTTCGGATTAAGACATGACGACCATAGAGGTATTTGTGTAAATGGTCTACAGCCCTTATTATTGCAAGAAGTGCTTTTCTGGTGACGCAGTAATTTCTTTCTGGTTTCGAGAATCCATGGCTGTAGTACTCGATCACCCTCTCTTCACCATCTTGCACCTGGGATAGGACGGCCCCCAAACCGGTGTTGCTGGCGTCGGTGTCTAAGATGAACTTGCCGGACTGTGTAGGAAAGGCTAGGATTGGGCTGGAAAATAGTGCTGCCTTCAGTCGTCTGAAAGATGTTTCGCAATCCTGATTCCAACGGAAGGTCTCCTTCTCTGTGGTCTGCCGATGTAGAGGGGCGGCAATGGTGGCAAATCCCTCAACAAAACGCCGGTAGTATAAACAGAGGCCCAAGAAGCTTCGGAGTTCATGTTTGTCCCTCGGGACTGGCCAATCACGAATCGCTTCTATCTTGTCCTCGTTATTGCGGATTCCTGACTCGGAAACGACGTGGCCCAAAAACTCTACTTCTTTTTGGAACAAAGAACACTTCTTCGGGTTGAGTCTCAGGTTGGTGTTATTAATTCTGGAGAATACTTCGCCCAGGTTCTTCAGATGGTCGTCGAATGTCTGGCCCATGACTAGAATGTCGTCGAGGTATACTACTAAGCACGTCCTCCATGTTAACCCGCTCAGTACATACTCCATTAGCCTCTCAAATGTAGCGGGTGCATTACATAACCCAAAGGGCATGACCGTGAACTGAAACAGCCCTTGACTGGTGGAGAACGCTGTCTTCTCTCTGTCGTTTGCGTGTAGACCAACCTGCCAATATCCACTTGTTAGGTCTAGTGTGGAGAACCAACGGGAGCCTGCTAGTGTGGTCAAAGTGTCATCGATTCGGGGTAGTGGATCTGTCTTTCTTCGTGACGTCATTCGGCTTTCTGTAATCCACACAAAATCGGGTGGTTCCATCATTCTTTTTAACTAGCACGACGGGAGCAGACCATGGGCTGATGGATGGCTCAATAACTCCATTTTGTAACATGGACTCGATGTTTTCCTCGACTGCCTGTTGTTGCCCCAATGGTAGTCGTCTAGGTGGTATTCTGATAGGTTGAGCCTTTCCGGTATCTATTCGATGCTGGATGATGTTGGTGCGACCCGTGGTTCCATTCTTACTGTTAAAAATTTGCCAGTGTTTTGTGATAAATTGCTTGGCTTTCTTCTGGTTCTCTGGTGTCAAGTGTGTCAAATGGTGAGCAAACTGTTGTAGGAACTCTTTACTGGGCCCTGTCTCCTTCACCGACTTCTGGTACTCTTCTTCGCAATTGATGATGGTCTCTACTGGCTCGAAACAAGCTATCTCTTGACCATTGGCAATTCTGATGTCGCTGTTGGACAAATTCAGGACTCTGATTGGTATATCTCGTCCGGTTTTAACTATAGCCCGTCCAACTAAGTAGTCATGAGCTGAGTGTACGGGCTCCACCATTCCAACGCAGCTCCCAGGATTGCTGTCTAGCTGCACATGAATAATCTGTTCCGTTCGACCGGGAATTCTAACTGAAGACTTTGCCACAATTTTTATAGGGGTGACTGATGTCACTATATGCCGGATCATGTTGTCCCCTATCTGTAGCACGACATCTGCCTCACCCTATATTGACATGGACTCGCCGGTGACTGTTCTGAGCTGGATGTTATTGCTAACTGGCCGAATTTCTGATGCTCTCAAGACCCTGGACTTGGCAATGGACACAGCGGCGCCGGTATCGATTGTGATGGTAACTCGCTCGCCCATTGATGGTGCCTCTTATGACTAGGCTGCTGCTATCTCGGCAAAATCCCCGGATGGATAACGTTTTGGGGGCTGTTGGAGGGACAGTCAGCAATCGCCCCCCTATGCTGACTGACTGACGGTCCCTGGACATGTGGCTGTTTTGTTGGTTACCCCTGGTCGGTGATCGTTCAGGTGGCCTCACTCGACTGTCACGTTGGAAGTATCCTGTCCGTCCGCAGCGGTAACATGCCCCTCTGGTGCCAGTTCTTTGTGACCGTTCTAATATTTTGTTTAGACCAGCCAGCAGCGCTTGAAATGGTGACTCTGACTCTTCCTGGTTAAAGGACACTGCTCGGACCCTCGGCTTGGACATGTTCATGACGGCCTCTACTTCCAAAGCCCGAAGTAGAGCTTCATTACTTTTCTTGACGCCACTTAGTCTTAGATTTCGTTGTACTTCCACATCTCTGATGCCGTTTATGAAACTCTGTGTGGCCAACTGGTCTTTCGTTTCCTCTGGCGGGTCTGGGTAGCAAAAGTGAACTAACCGTCTAATCTCCGCTTCGAATTCTTGGGGGTTATCACCGGATTTTTGCGGTTTTCCACTCAGTTGGACTTGGTATACCTGGCTCAAAGATTGATTGTCGTAGAGTTTGTCTAGGATTGCGATGATCTTGTCGCAATTGCCTTGTTCATCGACTGGAATGCTTTGGAGGAGTTCTAGGGCCGGACCTCTTAACGAAATTACCAGAGAAGTAGATTTTTCTTGATTATCCCATTCATTAGCTGTAGCCACTGCCTCAAATTGTCGTTTATACATGGGCCAAGATGAACTGCCGTCGAGTGTGGGTGGTTTACTAAAGTAACCTTTGGTACTCACGGTGTGCTGGTATTTTCCTCGCTGTAAGTCCTGTTGCATTTTTTTTATTTCTGTTTCTACTTTACTTTGAATAGCACTGATTTCAAATTTCACCTGGCTCTGTATGGAATCGATGTCATCTACTTTGATTTCAAGGGCCTCCACATTATTTTTTAGGATCTTTATGTCGTCGTTTATCTCTTTTATATCTGATTCTACTATTTGCATTCTTTCATTAACTGTTTCATTAACTTGTGATACTATTTGCATTAATTGTTCAAATTGCAATTGTCTTTTTTCTTCCGTTTTGCCTTGTTTTTCTTCAAATTTCGAGAATAATCCTTCAATTAAATTATGTTGTTCACTTTTCATCTTGGAAACAAGATTTTGTTGTTCGCTTTTCATTGTAGAAACAAGATTTTCTAATTCTATTTTACGTTTTTCATCGATGTTAGTGACAAGACTTCCTAACTCAACTTTAAGTTTATCATCAAAACATTTTACTAATCTTTGTTGAATTTCTTCTTGATGTTGTTTCTCCTTCTTGTCACGTTTTTCTAGAATCTGTGCAATTTTTTCGCCTATCTTTTCCATACTACGAGTTTCCATAATCAAATTACGATTTTAACAGCACTTAATCCTTTACTTCTGATCACCAAATGTTATAAAGTCCGTGGGTTCAATTCAAAATTATAAAACTAATATTCACTTTCACTTTTCTAGAACTTTATTTACATTAAAACAACTGATTACAATAACAATCCCATATACGCTAGTCGTCGCGGTATAACTGAACTGCGATTGTGGCGTGCTTCTTTTATAATAGCGTCGAATTCTCCAGTAAAAGTCATCATCACTCCTTCCGCTGCCGAGTCTTTTCGAGAACAGTTTTTTTTTATCTCAAAGCGTTTGTTGTCGTACTGAGATGAACAGGGTCGGCTTTGGGTAAATTTCGTAACAATATAAATTATTGAATAATCACAAACCATACATAAAAAAAGATGCCGACGAATTAATAACCTCCTCCTTTTTGGAAGTCGCTTAATAAAATAAACATTCAAAAGCATTAGTTGATTGCATTGGTTAATGTCAGATGGTTAACTGCAGCCAATTCAGCCATTTTATTTAAACAGATTTTATTCGATTTGTATTGTTTACCATGACTAACATGTCTGTTTCTTGATACTACCTATATTTTGCAGTCTCACATAATAATACCCAAAAATGATAGCAAAATTCGAGGAGTATGTCTATTAAAACAACCAGTGTAACTCTTATTTAATTGATACGTTTTTTTTGCGAAAGCGAGACGCATCAGCATATAATCAGAGTTATTGCCGAGACTTTAATATTTAATTTAGATATTTGATTAAGACAAATTAATTCTGGTTTATCTTCTCATTTTATTTCATATATAACTTTTTTTCATGCAATTTTCTATTTTTAGTCTTATAACTAATATTCTACAGAGTTTTGGAAGTTATGGAGAAAACTCGACTTTCTTAGACGGATAACCCTCAAGCAAAGAAATATGAAAAGTTATTCCCATCATTTTGCTCAACCTCCGCCGAGATGTTAACAAAACTCCACCCAGAATTACGATAACTCTGAAATTTATATAGGAATGCTTGAGTGAACAGGAGAATGCTAATGAAGGTCGGATATAAAATGATTGAATATAAAATGAGATAGGCCTAGAGGATCCGAAAGTACACAGCCACAAAGTCTAATGGCTTTCCGCAAAGTTATTATCTTTCTGGTTTGATCAGGTGTGCGACTCTTTTTATTGAGATTTTTTCAATTGTCTTTTATTTATTTTCGGAATTCTTTAAAAGTCATCCTATTTGTATATCATTTATTAAAAATATCGTAATATTTGTTGGAAACTGAAAACTAAATATCATAATTTATTATAGGGGTTAAAATAGAAATAAAGCTAATATAGCTGTCAGAATAATTGTATCCCACTATTTAAAATTAGGTAATAATGATAATTCACGGAACAATTTGTGAGAATACGATAATTATTGTCAAAGCGAAATGCTTGAACTAAACTTAAAAATGAATACTTCCTAATAACACGAAATGGTGGCGATTTTCAGAATTTCCGAATAAAATGTTAAAGTTAAGGATATGGCTATAAATTTGATTATTTTACACATTTTTATATTGTTAATGTTGAAACCGCTCACCTAGGTAATACTTTTGTAGCTTTCTATAAAAGAAAAAATATGCATCTTTTAGTTATATCTAAAGTATCTATAAAACATAAATTTGTACCTCACCTATTGTAACTTATATAAAATTTCTATCCACATCCAAAAGTTATATTGCCTTTAATTTAAAATTAATATCTTAAAAATTTTTGTCTAAATTTTCAATCTTAAAGATATATCTATAATTTGTATTTACAGTTGTATGTCAATCTGGTTTGAGTTATGTTCAAATATAAGGAAGGCTCACACCTTTTTTTAAAAATCAAGATGTTAATGGGGAGGTTGAAACACTCATAGTGAAAGAAGTTAGATATTTGTTTTAAATCAAATAGACTGTAGGTATTTCTCTTGTTCATTAACCTCTAAACATATAAAATGAGGTAGTGAAAACTGCACGTTTCGGTTTTAAGCTTTCATATAACCTATATCTGGAATAACACCTACCTGTTTCTGCTTGATTTATCCCTGAAGGCCATAACAGTTACAGAAAAGGAAAACTTTGATCTAGGAAGACACAACAGCCTACAGCTTCATTGATAAAGTAGTTCCTAGTCAATGGGCAGTTAATCCAAGACCACGATCTCATCAAGTCAACCGGAGTTATCACTTAGTGAGCCCACAGAGCTATTTCAGAATCACAATAAAAGAACAGCAAACAAATCCCATGGCAAGGGTAGCCTCTCAGTCAACTTACACATCCAGGCAACTTAAAGTGAGTCACAACTTTGATTTTTAATTTTTAATTGTTTCGACATATGATTTTCAGTTGTTTGATTTTGATAGAAGTAGTTATAATTTCAGTAAGGTTTTTTTGAAAAAACGGTTAATTTATTTGTTTTATTTAATTTTTTTTGTTTGTTGTCCTTTATTACTAAAGTCAGCGCAAGATTAGAATCCACACTCACCAGATACAATATTTTGAGAATTTCCATAAGAACACACAATGACATAGATGTCTAGCTGGCGTAGACAAAACGTGACATTACGCGATTTGAATACTTCGTTAGCAATAAGGATTCTTAGCTCTTTGTAGCTTATTGTGCCGCCTTGTAGAAATCATATGTCTATTAAGTCCAGATCGTCAATTGTAAGCCAAAAAAAAGGTTATTATTCAGTCGTTGTGCTATGCATTTACCTTCGCACCTTGATCGTCTTTGAAGAGACATGGACTAATGGTGTTTCCAATTTATCATACAGAGACTTTTGATCACTGCCGCAACCAATCTTTAATATTTAAAGATTTTTAGAGCCAGAAATTTGACTTTATTTATTGCTATAACCATCAAGCGAAAAACGAGCGTTTTCTCTGAATAAATTTTTGTTCGAAAAATTGTAGCTTATTGCTCCAGCACCGATTTGACTTAATTTTTAAGCTACAAATAATCAGCAGGCTTGCAGTATATGAGCTGGATTAGACGTAAGGTAATGTTGTAAATCTGCAAATACGTCATAATAGGCTCAAGGATAGGTCCAATGGCAAAAAACGTCCTCAAATGGGTATATTTCAGCCACACTTTGCTTTAGAGCCGCCAGTCTCCAGAAATCAAACACTGCAATGATGCACATGACATGACATTTACAGCAGCATTACGCTTCCACTTTTTCAAATTTTTTCGCTAACTATCGATCGATCCCTCTTCGTTAATGCTCTGAGGATTACTAAATTCTGTTTGGCAGATTTCAGAAAACATCCCTACACTTTCTAAACCACCAAGTATATAATATATTTTAAAAAAATATATTTATTTAGAAACATACAAAATTAAAATTGAATTGAACAATTAAAGTAGTTAAACTACTTGAATAACTTAGTAAACGGGCTCGTGTAGGTTTCCGGGAAGTTGTTTGCATATAATTCGAGATGAAATTTGATATCCCTGAGAAGTCACGTACGCTTTAAATTCCGTTCACTTCTCTACTGTGTGAACTAAGTGCTGATATATTTTGCATATAACAACTCCCCTTACATAACAAAAGTTGATGCTATAACATCAACTTTTAGGAACAGAAACATAAAATAATATAAAATGATGTTTGAATGGTATACATAATAAGTACTAAGTGTATAAAACGAAATATGATTCAAATAAAGTAATAGGTAAAAATCAAAAATCAATTTGTAAAATAAAATCAAAACATGTTAAAATAAATGAGGAACATCAACCTAAACATATCAAAATAAAATATAAAGTAAAAGGAAATGTGAATAAAAATACTGTGTAAAAAAAAATAAAAAGTTTAATAATATAAATCAATATTAAAAATAGGTGTTTTTACAGAACATAAAGGGTATACCTAAACTTGCGTCTCTAAGCTTTGTTCTGTTTTCAAAACAGGCCTAAGCTTGGGGAAGAATTTGAGTCTTGGCTGAGGCACTAAAGTCTGGTCAGGATTGCAGTCCTTTGGAGGTTTTACCATCCTCTTTTTGACAGCTTGGAAAGTAATGAGTGCCGCTATGATCATGAGAGCAGCTATGGTTGTATAGGTAAACCAAGAGATGTTTTTGGTTACAAACGGCTGGTTTATGAGACCATCGACGTCTCTGGAATATTGTTCCAATTTGTGATTTGCTACGTCTAATTCTTCTACATTAAGTGTGTTCAGCTTTAGGGGCTGAAGTTCTGGAATTATAATTTTTTCTGGCACTGCATCGCAACAGTTAAATGGCACTGTTACTAGTTGAAATGTTTCTAGAACATTGGTTTGTTTACCAGATTCGGCTTGAACTTTTGTAATTCCTATAAACGCACTACACTCTGATGGAAGACTCAATATGGAGTTGAGGGGGATTGTAAGAGTTTTTGTGTTTGTTTGAGCGCAATTCACTGGAACACTTAAGTCTTTGATAGGAATAAACATTAAAGAATCATCATTCTTTGCAAGATATTTTTGAGTGAAGGATAGCATATGATGTAAACCTGTTCTTTCATCGTATATAGGGATAGGATATAAATGAAAGACTGTGTAAGGATGTTGTTGGACTAAAGGGATTCTTAACACAAATATAAGATCGGTATATGTTTGAAATGCCTCTAGTTCAATGATTTCCAGATATTGTGCGATGCTCGAGTACTTTACAGCCAATGGAAGGTTACTTTTGACTAAATTTTGCGATATATCCTGTAATGAGGTGATAAGATGTTCTGGTGTTAAAATTGAGTGAATTATTTTCAAACGCGCGAATTTGATAGAATTTAAAATATCATTTAGATTATCTTCTAAGTAGAGATAATTCTCCATAAGTTTTTCACACATTTCAAATAATGCGAGTTTTGATTCGACGTAGGCGACCTTATCATTAATTTTTCCTATAGTGTTTTCCAGCTTTTTCATGTTATCGTTAAATAGTTTTTCGTCAATTATAAGATTTTGGATAGTTTCGTTGAAGTTTTTAATTACGGATGTGGTGACACTTATTTGTTTTTTTTTTGTAAGTCCTCAATTTGAAGTTGGCCTTGATTTAAGCGGTTTATGCTTTCGGTAAAGTATTTTCCGTCGGCGGCGTCTAAATTGCCGGTGATTGCCTTAAAAAGGGTACCTGCCCCATCAAGTATACCTCGTTTGTGTCTTTTAGTGTCCATATGAATGTCAGTAAATTTCTGTTTGATTGAGTTAGAAATTTGATTGAGAAGGTTAATATGGGTTTGTATGTCTGCGCGAAAGTAGTTCATAGCAAAAGAATTGAAGTTAACAGTTTTTACAAGAGTTTGTAATATTCTGTTATTTGTTGTAAATACTTGTTCTAGTGCAGAAATGTTCCTGTGTACTAAAAGTGTCCATTTATCATTGGATACAGTTATTTCTGCTTCGTTATGGAAGTAGATACCTAAAGTATTGGTTATTGGTTGTATTTGAAATTGGGCTACTGCTGACCCAAACAGCAGGCAGAACCTGAAACAGAAATTAACTTTCTGAGAACGGTTTCATTCAGTCGAAATTTGCTTTTGATTTTTGGTTGGTTTTAGGGTTTAGTACTGTTGCGGAGTTTCTGTGAATCTCCAGGATTTCGAAAGGACCATTGAATTTATTTTGGAGTTTGTCCTTGATCTGAGATTCTTTAATATAGACTTTATCGCCTATTTGATAGTTAAGGAGATTTTCAGAAACGTGTTCATCAAATTTGACTTTCGCTTTATGTTTTTGGATTTCCGTTCTTTCGCGAGCAATTTTATAATAGTGAGAGATACGATTATTGAGATCTCTTATGTATTTAGTTATCAGGGCTTGTTGGTTGTAGAGAGTTTCTGGAGTCCTACTTGAAGTATGTCCATATACAAGTTCGTAAGGGGTGAATCCATGAGTTTCGTTTACAGAATTGTTATATGCAATGATTGCATAAGGGATTTTCTAGTTTATGGATTCTAATCATCTCTAATAAGGTCGAGTGGAATCGTTCTAATGAACCATTTGACTGAGGATGTCCCACACTAGAATAAGATAGTTTGATGTCAAATAGTTTACACAAGTCTCTCATTAGTGTGTTGTCGAACTCCCTGCCATAATCACAATGTATCGGTAATGGAGTACCGAAGTGTTGGAAATAGAGTAGTAAGGTACTAACAACGGTTTTTGCGGATTTGTCGGTTATGGGGTAGGCCTGAGAGAATTTTGTTAGTTCGTCCCGGATAGTTAATGCGTAGTTTTTTGTAGGGACTTCTAGAATATCGATGTTGACGCGTTCAAAGGGTGTCCGTGGGGTTTCAGTAATGACAAGTGGGCTGTCGAGATTTTTCCGGTAAACTTTTGCTCTCTCGCAAGATTGACAGTTTTTGATAAAATTGTCAACGTCCTTAGTCAGTCCTTGCCAATTGTATTTTTCTTTTATTCTGCGGATAGTTTCATTGATACCTCGGTGTATATTATTTTTGCCGTTATGGAATTGGTCGAGAATGATGGGTATTTGGTCTTTCTCAACCGTTTGGACAATATTTTGGCAAACTTTCCATTTGATATCGATTTCGGAAAAGATAAACGAAAGCATTTCCAAAATGGGCAGTTCAATGTTATTCTCAACACAGAATATTTCATTTTCAGTGAACACATCTCTACTATTATACAAAGATGCAAAAAGAATCTCGTTGACTACTTCTGGGTCAGAAGGGAGAGGGACGATGTAATAGCGTCTTTTTGTGACACTTTTGCTTGCAAAGACATTTACTCTAGGGGTACGGAAATCAGCATTTTCCTCAAAAATGTCTTCGATGATGTCATGGTGAAAATCTTTTATGAGAGAGCCTTGGGGAAATACTAGGATGTTTTTGTTTCCTCGGTCTAAGAGTTGGCAATTAGAAAATTGAATTTAGTCGTAATCTATGAGTGAGACGGTTTGATATAGCTCGACAAAAGTTCTAAATTCTTCAGAGATTTGTTGGAGATTAATGAGACTTCTTGTCTGGGGTTCTTGTGAGTCATCGTCAGTTTCGTTTGTTGGGAGTACTGTAAATGGCGTTAGATGATTGTTTGCTTGAAATGATATGTATTCATTAAAGTTGTTAACTTTAATGCGAGAGAGAGGGTCGGCGTTTTTATTTACTTTGCCGTGTTTGTAAATTATTTGATAGTCGTACTACTCGAGCTTAAGGCGCCATCTTGCAAGTCTACTTCCAGGATCCTTTATACAAAACAGCCAAGTAAACGGGCGGTGATCGGTCAGAAGTAAAAACTTACGGCCAAAAATTATTGGACGAAAGTGTTTAACCGCCTACACTATTGCAAGGAGTTCTCGTTCTATGGTTGAATACTTAGTTTCAGCATTGCAGAGAGTTCTGGAGGCACAGGCTACGGGTAAATCTTTACCTACGGGGCCTTGAGAGAGAACTGCTCCGATAGCAAATGAACTGGCGTCGGTTGTAAGAATAAATGGCTCTTCAAAATTAGGGTATATGAGTATGGGGGTAGAAGTAAGGGCTCTTTTTAATTCGTCAAAAGATTTGACGCATTCTGAATCGAACTGGAAAGGTATGTCTTTTTGAAGTAATTTTGTCAAAGGTTTCGAAATCTTGGCGAAATTGAAAATGAATCGCCTGTAATAACCAGCTAACCCTAAGAAGGACTTGATATCTTTTGGGTTTTTCGGTTAGGGAAAATTTAAGATTGTAATCTACCTTTGAGTGGTTAGGCTTCACGCCTTCGGGAGTTATAAGGTGGCCAAGATACGCGACCTCTTTGCGAAGAAACTCGCATTTGTCAGGTTGGATTTTTAGATTGGCTTTTGCAATCGTTTGAAAACTTCAGAGAGTCGTTCTATGTGCTCATGTATAGTCGGAGAATAAACGATAATGTCGTCCATATAGACTAAACATCTCTCGTTTTGAACACCTAAAAGAATATTATCCATTACCCTTTGGAAGGTGGATGGAGCATTCTAACAAATTCAAAATGACCATTATCAATTGTGAATGCTGTTTTTTGGATGTCTTTTGTATCGATTTCGATTTGGTGAAACCCTGTAGCTAAGTCGAGAGTGGTGAAGTATTGGCATTTGCCAAGTTGGTCAAGTAAATCCGAAATGTTCGGTAGGGGATATTTGTCGTCAACAGTAAGTTCATTTAGTTTACTATAATCGACGACGACACGCCATTTTTGGGTACCAGATGCGTCTAGTTTTTTGGGGACTACCCAAACCGGGGATGACCACGGCGAATTAGACGGACGTATAATGCCTTGGTCAAGCATCTTTGATATCTGACTTTTTACCTCTTGTTTGTGCATTTATGGGTACCGATATGACTTTGTGAAAGAGGGTTTCGCGTTATTAGTGTATAATGAATGGTTGATTTCGTTTGTGAAGGTCAGTTGGTCACCTTTTAAATAGAATATATCAGAATATTCGAAGCAGAGTTGAGAAATAAGTTCGGCTTCCTCATCGTTCAGATGTTCTAACCGAAGTTGTTCCATGATTGTAGTTTGTCTATCAGGCTGGGTTAAGTTTTGTGAGTAGTTTTCGGAAAGAAATTCCAAATTGTCGAAATTAACAGTTTTGGGGATAGCATTCGCATTTAAAATTGAAGTAAGAAATTGGCCTTTTTCATTAAATTTAACAAGGGCACGGGGAAGATAAACTTTTTCTATTTCGGCAGATGATAGGAAAGCCTCAGTGTTGGTGAGGATACATTTTAATTTACATATCTGGTCTGTTCGGGGTTCTAAAGAGATTGTATTGATTGGGATGCAGTTAATGGAAGTTGAAGGGTTCTGAGTACGCATGACAGTATCATCCGTAACTTTGTAGAGTGGTAAGGTTTTAAAATTTGTGACAAGTTGTTTGCTGTTAAAGTCTATAACGCAGTTATAGTGTTCAAGGAAATCGGAACCCAGTAATCCGTCGAATTCAATGTCGATGTTGCAAATATACACCTTGTGTGGGTCGGCGACATTGAAAGGTACCAGGGTGGATTCGTTGATTGAGATTTTCTGATCAGTGATTCCTTGGATGACTACGTTTTCGGGAAATCGTTGTTTGTTGGCAGGTTTCAGGTTTAAAAATTGAAAGTCCTGCACCCGTATCGATAAGAAGTTTATAGGTGTTTGAAGAATCAGTAATATAATAAAGATTCTTGGGTTTGACGGAAAGAAGGGGTCTTACAGAAAGTTCTGTTCTGGGAAGTTGACATTCGGGCTGAAGTCGTCCAGATTCATTGTCTGAATTTGGGTTTGAATTTCTGAAATTTCTTGGTCTGGGAGTTCTGACTGAGTGGGGGTCAAATGAAAATTTACTTGAGAAGAATCAGGTTCGTCAGAATAATATTCCTTAAACTGTTCAGTGTTGAAATATTCTGGTTCATGGTTTTGTTCGAAATCATTAGGGTAATATTGTTGTACGTTTCCGTACTCATTGGGTAAAGGGTTGTATTGATTTTCGTTTTGAGAATAGTTATAGTCATTGTGATATGGTCCGAATTGCAGATTGTTCAAGTAATGAGTCATTGGTTGTTGGCTTTGTTGATGTTTAAAGAAACTGGGGTTCGGTCTGTAATTGCCAGACATTTGGGGTTGTCTACTGGTAGATGGACGAAATTGTTGCTGTGAAAATTGTTGGCTGGGATTAACATTTGTAGATTGATTAGCAGGTTGATTGGAAAAATGAGGGCGATAATTGGAATAATTCTGATTGGAATTCGGGTTGTGTTGAAATGGTCTCATCCTCAGTAAGCATTCATTGCTTAGATGGCCCATTCGTTTACAAAATGTGCATTGTTTTGGAGGTGGGACTTTATTTGGTTTACGAGAGGGTTGTTGGAAACTTCTATTACCTGAAAATTTCTGGGTTTCTAAATGTGATAGTTGTAGTTCTCGTTTAATTCTGGAAATGGCAGTAAGAATACTGCAGGGGTCGCTAGCGCGAACGAGTTGGCCAATTTTGGGCTCTAAACCCGTGAGGAGGCTATTAAGAGCCATTGACTCTGTCAAGTCAATCTGTGCTTGTTTTTCTTTAACAGTTAGGTTTTGTTTGTTTATGGCTGCTAGCATTTTTGCCTGATGCGTCTGAACTCTAGCAGAAAATGTAAGAGGGGATTCATTAGGAGTTTGCCGCATTCTTTGCAACTCCTGTATAAGAGCCGAGAGATCCCTATGATTTCCAAAATGATTCTCTAGGAGGGTTTGAATTTCAGCTAGTTGACTAGGGTTTTGCGAATTAATTAATTGAGCCGCTCTACCGCGTAACTTATTTTTGATGTGCAGAATTAGCAATACTTGCTGATCATCCGTTGCCATGCTGTAAGCAGTATTACAGGAGCATATGAAAGTATTCAAAAATATCGAATTACCATCATACTCAGGAACTATGGCAAATATTTCCGATAGCTTATAGGGTTCTACGATTGGTGTAGCTGCTTGTCTAGTGGTGGCCATTTTTATAATTGTGTAAATTCGCAAAATAAATAAAAATTAAATGTTGAGGTTTTAAATGTAAATGGTAAATATCTAGTTTATCAAAATCCAATATCGAGCAATGTTTAATAGAGTAATAACAATTTGAACTAGGAATGTATAAATGGTAAATTAGTAATAAACTTGAAATAATGTTTCAAATACTTCGAAATATGTAAGTCAAAGTAATGGAAATAAAATAATATAATTATGTACAATATATAGTTTCAAAATTATTTAGGAAGGTAAGGTTATGAGGAGTAAAATATTATATAAATGAAAGAACTGGTGGTCATTCAAAATAAAATCAAAATAAAAAGTAGTTACTTTATGTGATTTTTACGTTATTATTCCTCGCATCGGACTGTTCTCCGCGTCACTTAGCACTGGTTAGCCTGGTTGCGTGTTCCCTTGCTAGTACTTGGTAGTTGTTGTCCTTTTCAAGTAGGTTTTGTCCACGATGATTTGGAAATCTCCACAGTCAGTTAGTATGCACTAACTGTGTTGGACAATCCTACTGACTGCGCCAATTTTATATTCACTTTGATTCAATTCACTTTTTAAAAAATATATTTATTTAGAAACATACAAAATAAAAATTGAACAATTAAAGTAGTTAAACTACTTGAATAACTTAATACTAAAACTGATATTATTTGAGTGACAACACGAGAACGTTTCCAGTTGCTTTTATAACATTGACAAAAGTGCTGATGCAAGTCAGCGATTTTACTGGGTAAACGGACTCGTGTAGGTTTCCCGGAAGATGTTTGCATATAATTCGAGATGAAGCAGTCACGTACGCTTTAAATTCCGTTGACTTCTCGACTGTGTGAACTAAGTGCTGATATATTTTGCATATAACATATATATATATATATATATATATATATATATATATATATATATTTGCGGCCCGCAGAGGCGAACACAACTTGCATTTTGACTATCATGAGATAGATAGATAAATTTGGTTGTAGTGGCGCAATACTTTTCAAATATGTTAATTGATCGAAACGTACGTAAAATATAATAATTACCACGAAAAACTAAATTAGAATTATTTCAATATTTCAATGGTCCCAAAAACCCAAGATTTCTCAATAATATATATATATATATATATATATATATATATATATATATATATATATATATATATATATATATATATATATATATATATTTACAAGTGGTATTAAGGGCTGGAATGGTATATATCAGAATGTAGTTAACGAGAAGCAGCCAAAAACGTGCGAAATAGTAACAAGTTTACTCTTTTTAACCGACTTCCAAAAAGGATGAGGATATCAATTCGTGTCGTATTTTTTCGCTTTTTTTTGTATGTATGTTACCTGATTTCTTCTCCTGTGGTGCACCGTTTTGAACGAATATGGTCTTGTTTAATAGAGTATATATCCGGATTGGTGAAACTTCAAATTTTGGAAAAGAATTCTATTGGTAAAGTGATAAAATTTGTGAATGAACACATGCATGCATGGAAATCGACCAATATCCCTAATATTTTAGTCGATTTTTCGATAACTCCTTATGGATGTGTATAGTTTTTTAACGTTTAATCTATTAAGGAAGATCCTTAGGTGATCTCATATACTTTTCTCCGACGTGCAACTTGCAGTTTTGCAGAAAATCGCCGAAAATTGCAAAATTCTTATAAAAAATTTCATCGAAATGACAACGGACATGTCCTCATAAATATTTTAATTGCAACGTAATAGTGCGGTAATTTTAGGCACTGGAAGTTTTAATTACGAATTTGAAAATTTTCTATGTATATCTCAAGCATATATGTAATAAAGCATAGTATTTTCGGCTCCTTAAATCAATGAGTACCAAGCTCGTTTTGTTTGTATACCAGGTAAATACCTATTTAAATGCAAATTTTTCCATTTTGCGAAGACGGTACTTTTGGTTGTCACATTCTCCCGACCTAATAGAAAATTCAGTGACAACACATGTCAAACTTTAAACTGGTACTTGGTGGCTTATAGACAGGGTGTTTAGTTATAGCAAACAAAATCACAAAGTAAAGTGATAGGAGTTGCATTTATATGAAGATTGAAATATAGGACGGACTAGAATGATAGTGGTTCGTAGGCAGCCCTATATACAGGATGGTTGGAATTTAGGGTGGACTGGACGTAAAAAACGTATAAAAATGTTGAAAAAAATGTGAAATTAAAATTATATAGGGTGATTAAAAAACTGTTATATGATGTGGACATAAGCAAATCATATACAGGATGGTTGAAATATATGCTGGAGTTGAATTATATTTATACAGTGTGATTAAAAAATTATTTCTTTTATAGCCCATAAGAAGTTGCATAAAGTGTGGAGAGGAATTAATGTTACACAGGGCGATAACATAAAATGTTAAAAAGGAAATAATTTATGGGGTAGCCCACAAGCAGTTATATACCATGGTTGAAATATAGGACGGATTTGACTCCGTAAATATAGGATGGATTCTACTCCGTCCTATAGTTTACAGAAGGCAGCTAACAAATGTATGCTTGTCCGTGGGCAGTCGTATGTACAGGCTGGTTGGTACATAGGTTGGAGTGGAATTATCTAGTTATACAGGGTTGAAAAAAGTTTACATGGCGTAGTCCATAAGGCATAAATATATTTTGGGCTTATTAAGTCAACGCGTACTAGTACATTTTGTTTGTAAAGATTTACCTGTCAGTTTAAATGATAAAGTATCATTGTGTAATGTTGAGGCTTTCGATGTTACCTGGTTCTGTCTATTAAGGTTATACATACAAAATAACAAATAAAGAATGAAAACTACCTGAGTTCAAAAAAACTAAAAAGTTGAAAATAAAACATTTAAAAAAATATATAACCGTCTTCTACCTATAACTAAAAAGCTAAAAATAATTATAACAAAATACAACTCTAGCAAATAAATAACACATTCAATGTTGTAAGGTACCTACCCAGGAAGTAAAAAATGTAAACATTAAAAGGTGCTCATTCTGTACAAATTAATTACCTACCAATCTAGTATATTTTTGAAGTCGGTGCCAAGCAACAATCCTGTTTGATGAATTAGTAGATAAGTACGCAATGAAGGATTTTAGATTTGCTTGGCACCGACTTCAAAAATATACTAGATTGGTAGGTATTTAATTTGTACAGAATGAGCACCTTTTAATGTTTACATTTTTTACTTCCTGGGTAGGTACCTTACAACATTGAATGTGTTATTTATTTGCTAGAGTTGTATTTTGTTATAATTATTTTTAGCTTTTTAGTTATAGGTAGAAGTCGGCTATATATTTTTTAAAAATGTTTTATTACTTATGAAGAGTTTTCGAAATACATCTATTTCTTCATCTGTTCATTTCTAAAAGTTACACAAAATTAAAAAAAATAGAATAATATATGATGAAATAGAAAGACAACTTACTGTAAGTGAGGTTTAAATATTAAAACCAAACATTTCAGAGGATTGAGTATTAATATATAATGTAATTTAAACAAGGATCTTCAGGAAAAAACACAATACATCAACTTGACAATTAATTGAATGGTAAGTTGATTGAACAATTTTTTTTATGATGTGAAAGATGTATTGATTTTATAGAATTGTTGTTATATTGATACTAATTCAAATATTCTTTTCTTAATTGAATTAAGAAGAGTTACAAAATGGTAAATTCCTCAAAATAGTTTTATGCGTATTCATGTTTTAAATTAAATTAAGTTGAATTTTGGTATATTGAATATGTGTATACAAAATATATATTAACCCTTTTCTATAATATATATTTTGTTTATACTGCTGTATTTTATTAACCCCTTTCTATAATATATAAAATTTATTTTCAGTGAATTTCTTGTTTGGAATGTTATGTTAACATTAAATCTGTTGCACACACGTTTCAATCTTTCTGACGGACCCTGTATATATCGTATGGTTGTAACTTTAGGGGTTGAAACGTACAATTCATAAACTAAGTGATGTGTTGAGAGAATGCGATTTTTCTAGTGGGAAATCTTTGTTCTCCCCAGGGAGTTCTGAATTTCCACAGAAATAACAGTTGAAATATATAATTACTGGGAACCGGCTATTATAGTGTGTAAGAGCGATTGCCAATGAAAGAATGTTATAGAGAGAGAGAGGAGAGAGAGAGAAGCATATTTTTTTATTCTAACAATGCTATTATTACTTTCGGTCTTAAATTTAGTTTACCGTGCTTATTTTGTTTAACAGTGTACAAAGTCGATGATTTGTTTATGTATTACGTTTTAGAGGTTTCTGATATAAAAGTTTGGTTTATATATTTTCTGATTAGATTCATGCTAACAAGCAACAATATTCCTGCTTTAATCTACTATTTCTGAAAAGATTAATGCATTTTTGAATATTAAACTTGTATCTCTTTTAAGATATCAATGTAGACGGATCTAGTTAATTAGTTACGCGGCATTAATCTTCTGTTTTGAACCTGAATAAAAATTCTATCATTTTCTTGACCGATGGAGACGTTTCAAGTTTATTTAAATTTAAATAGACTATTCAAAAGTTTAAATTTTCAGCAGTTTAGTAGTTTTGTCTAAGTTGAATGCTTATTCTGACAGGACCCTAAGTGAGATTCGACTTAAAATAATGACAAATTGAACCAGAGGCCAATAAAGATATTACAATACATATTGTTTCTAAACTATAAATTTTTAAAGTAGGTAGGAATACTTTTTAATATGCTCTAAAAACGGTATTATTTGAGTTTTGTATTAAATCCCAAACAATTGTTCCATACTGAGTTGGAATGCAGTTATTTCTAAAATCCGGTCAGAAGTTCATCCTATAAATGCATTTTTGATATCGCGCAGATACCGAAACTAAAACTCAATGAATGACGTTATCCACGTGAGTACTACGCCTTCGCTACCATAGTAACAGATCAAACGAGTGGCCTCATTGACCCAATGTTACAATTATACGCCGGAGTTTGAATATACTACATTCAATTAAATATTTAACAGGAGTAGTCTGCACTCCAGCATTCTGTCAAGATAGGGCGCAATAGTCAATAATTGATGACCTATTTTCCATCCATTACAATTTTTACATGATAAGTGCAAAAGCAAAAATAAATTAACAAATAGAACCGTTTTGTCTAATGTTCAATATTATTATACTTTCCGTTATGTGTAAACACATAATCTGAAACAATTCATTGAAGATAAGTTGGTCAACTGACTAGAGATTTTTGCAACATCAACTTCACTAATTCTGAAAGTACACCAAAGATCCTTCTCCCGAAAATAAGATGGAGGGTTCAGTTAATATCTTGAAAAATATGCCACCAGGACCAATAATGCTAGCATAGGTTCCTACAAACCCTAATTCTTGTCCAAATATATTTAAAAAGGGATATCAGAAAAAAGCTTATGATAGTAGTCAATTTTTCAACAGCAAATACCGTCGGATTGCTAGTCATAGCCATTATTTAGCAGTATTTCCGAGTAGAATTAACACAAATGTGTATTTCTGGGTAATTCATTACTTATGATAAATGATGATGGTTAAGCAAAACTTATTGTATTTTCGCCCTTCCGGTACTAGGCTTTGTGACTGATAAGATCGATAATCCCGAAGAAGATTAGTGAGATCTTATCGAAAAGTCGAAAAAACTGCCTTTTCTAAGACATACAAGACAAACACACGAGAATTCCGAGAACTTTCATATATATCCATCTAAATAGCTTTCCAATTACCCCATTAAAAGTTAGCATTTTTTTTAAACGTTAAAATGTAGATAGTAAACTATCCTTAAAAGGGAGACATATCCGGAGTCTAGACCTGAGGACCAATTTCACCATACATGTTTGTTATATATTAAAGGTATTAGGGAGCATTTTTGAGGAAAGATCGCAGTCGACTTTATTTTTCCGATTCAACAATTATCGTCGTATTTCAACAAAATAACAGATATGAATTATACGCATAGACGTTTGAATCTCTCAGTCCATTAGAAAGAACCGTATGAGAATTTGTTCTATTGTGTTTGAATTTGATGCTTTTAGACAGGGCAGATGCGGCGGAGATGAAATCATTTAACACAAAAAAACAGCCGTATTGATGACTTCTTTGTTTTGGCAGTCGATTAAAAACTACCGTTTTCTATTATACACAACGCTTGATGACGACTCCAGATTAGGAATTTGAAAGGCTAAAAACTAGAGATAAGAATCCCAATATATATGCGCAGCAAATTTGGTGGATCATATTGTAGGCAACAGTTTGTTTCAACATATCTGTGAGGAATAATTTCTGTAGAGAGAATCAGTAATCCGGGTAATTTTTCGAATTTGCTTTACCACACTTTGTCCTGCCTTTAAATTTCAAATCTTACCTACAAACTAACAATGAAACATCCATGAACAGGCAAAACTCTTATAACATGTAAGGAAATAAGTTCGAAATGCCTTTTGAGGAGGTCCTTGATTATTCTATTTGTTCTATGGGTTTTTGTATCCTCACTTTTTTTCAGAATAAATTGAAAATACTGCAAGAGAAAAGAAATATTCTTTAATATGACTTAAATCATAATGTACACAATTTTGTTATGGAATTCTTGTGGGTGAACTAAATCTGAAATAATTGGTGGATAATTGGAGGTAGTTCATTATTCTGACCAGAAAGCTTTCCTGATATAAAAAAAGAAAGCTTGTTTAAAGAGTTATATATATATATATATATATATATATATATATATATATATATAAATAAATGCACAACTGGGAAGTTTTACAAGTTACAATATGGCCATTCACAAACCTTATACCATTTTTTTGTTGACTACACTCCCTATCAACTTTCAGCCTTCCACGTGGCTAGAAAATTGTGGCCATACTGTTACGTTTCCTTAAAGGATGACACCCCAAACTCAACACTTTGCATTCGGTGCATCATAGAATGCATTTAGTCAATATGACGGAGGAGAGAATATGGTGACAAAACATCTTTTTCGGAAAATGGATAACGAGTTTTTCCTTTATTAGCCAAGCGGTTCTCTCAGAAATTTATTCTCCAACCCCTTCGAGGCAGAATCAAGAAAATGGTGTACCAAAATCTGTCACCAGCTGACGGTAACTGCACCTTTCCGTTATATAGACAGCGTTCCCTTTCTGGACAACTTATATTAAAACGGCTATAATACCAAACTAACTCAAAAGAAGACTAGGCGCAATCATACTAATTAGTATCATATACACCATGAACACTCAAAAATTCTTATTAATTTCCTAGTATGAATAATACTAAGTTGAAACCATAACTACTTTTATGAAAGTCTGTTTACAAGTATCGAAAAACATTCCGAAATGCCCGTCTGATATATAAATATGGTTTTATATTGTACAGATTGTTGTTAACAATAATAGTATCTGCTACTTACTTTATTAAGTAATAAATAAAAAACGTTTTTGTGGGCAAAAGTTTTATTATAATTATTGTTTAGTGCTTTCGGTTTAAGATAAATCTGTATTTATTATTCTCTTGCAATCATGGTACGCATTCTACCTTGTGGCATCCCACGTTGAGGACTCGCTGTGGCGCCTACAATAAGCAAAAGGGCTGCTACCAAAAGCTGAAATTAAAGGTATAATTTTAAATATTACAGGACATAATAACTTCTAACTTCACTCATTCATTGTAAAAAGATTGAGTACATAAATGAACGAACCTTCTTCCATCAATAGAGAATATTTACCAAATTTCATTTACATAATGGAAATAAATAAGTAAAACAGAATCTGTTTTGAGATTTTCAGATTTGAAAATGACAAAAGAGAGTTTGACGAAACGTCAGATTAACTGTTCTTGTCAGAGCACAAAAGGATGTTTCTCATTTTGTGCTTCTTCTAGAGTTTTAGAACTATAAGAATGAAATTTGTTGTGGTTAATCAAAACTTCCAGTTTTACAGAAAATGAAAATTTCCAAAGCAGCACCCTGTATTTTATGTTTTGTTATTTTTGGATTTCAAGGCACATATTAATACAAGTGCATTATTGAAAAAAATCGCTTTCTTATTATTTTTACAATGATTTTAAAATTTTCTCTTAACTGGACAGGATACATATTAAGTCCTTCCAAGGCACTACAACAAATTAATCATTTTACTGTTATGATTTTTTTTTAGATTAAGACTTAATAAGATAAAATAGTTATACAGTGTGATTAAAACATGTTAGAAAAAGTTGCATATAAGGGGTGGTTGACCTATAAGGTGGAGGCAAATTATATTTTCCAGAATCGTTAAAAAATATCTCAAAAATGGTTATATTTAGCGTAGTCCATGAGCAGTTGCATAGATAATATAGTTGAAATATAGAGTGGATCAGCGTTATAGTTAAGTGTTTAAAAAATGTTATATTTGTTAATTGCCTTAGCATTCAATAAGTGCCTTTTGGTACTTATTAGACGAAATTTTAATTATTTTTATGTTTTCTTGGGAATAACACCACAATTGAAATAAAAGCGGTATATTGAAAGAAAATACCAAACATTTCAAAGTTTCAATTGTGGTGTTGTTCCTCAGAAAACATAAAAATAATCAAAAACATGCCACAAATAAAATTTAGAAGACAATACGAAATTTTCTTCATGTAGCACTAATACTCTAGAAGGCATAGCCTATCTAATAAATACGATCATAACCTGTATAAAAATATTGAGAGAAAATTAATTACATTACACTTTTATAGCTAATCATTTAATTTAAAACATTTAATATATCAAATACCTAAAAAAGTAGTAGAGTATTTATATTCAGTAAAAATGACATAGTATTTCAAAATTAAATTTTGATTTGCTTTAACAATAAACTTTAGTTCATAAATTGCGAATAAAATTATAAATGTATTTTAGGACAAGTAAAATAGCATACCTGAGAAAATTTTATCCACATTGTGCGAAGTATTTAATGTAATTGTAACTTTATCACGGTTATACATATATATATACGCTTCAAATTTGTCAGTATTTGTAAAATTATGTAACTTGGAAAATAAAAAAGTGATAGCATCTACGTATTAGAATTGATGAAAAGTATAATTATTTGCAAAATTGCAAGAAGGATTACAATTTTTATAGAAATTAGCGGTCAGTGGAGCATAATAGGAATATCTTGAAAATTATAATAAATTATAGTAATATTCTGAACATAAGAATTCACTATTATTGAAGATTAATGTCTTCTTTTAATTGTTATATATCCGGATACTAATAAACGTTTGGCAAATCATTGGTATAATATGAAAAACATAAATGCTTTCCAACTTTAGAACAAAGTCTTAACTAGCAAAGAATAAAACAGGATATAACTAATGTGAATTAAATCAATTTCAATCAATTTGTTTTGCTAATTTTGAACAGGTATAAGTAGTTTTTAAGGATCCGCAGAGTCTCGAAAACTTCAAAGGATGGAATACTTTTTTAGTGGCTGAAGAGTGGAGAAAACCATTAGACCAAAATTGTCTGAAGAAGTACACTTTACAAGATTGCTTAAACGGATGTATGGAGTCGATGACGATTTTTAATAGTCAAAATTCAACAAAAACCTAACCTATATCGCCTACCTACATACCACAAAACATATTTTTATATTATTAGTGACTTTTAGCGATGTGTTCCCTTTTTGAGACAGTATAACTGATCAAATTTTTATGTAATTTAAACTTACTTTTCTAATCGAGATTAATCGAACTCCCTTTAATTTAGGCGAGGGAGAATCTGAAGGCTCTTCAATTCGATTATTCTAACTTTTTTGAGCAAGACGCTTTGAAAACCGCCATATTTTAACATTTCTTTTACCATATAGATAAAGTACGTTATTAAAACTTTTGTATTATGTGAGTAAAATGCAAGTAACTGTAATTCATTATTTGGATAATTATAATGAATACTACTGTCATTGTAATTTGGAGATGTATTAGAGACCATGTTTATGGGTTTTATTTTTGTAATATAGCTCAAACTAAATACAGCTTTACCAGGTCATTTTTTACTAGCACGAGCAAAACATGCAAATGAACTTCGGAAACACAAAATATCTTATTAACATGCATACATAGTTTATCTCAAGAAATAACAGTCTCTACTGGAGCAATTTAACCAGGCCGTGAGGGAAAATGTGGAAAAACTGTTTTTCTTACTTATTATATTGTTACGAAATTTACCCAAATCTTTGAGATAAAAAAGCGGTTCTCTAAAAGACTCGGCAGCGGAAGGAGTGATGATTGATTTTACGAGAATTTTCTATGCTGGCTTATAAAGGAAGCAGCCACGATGGAGAGTTCAGATATACCGCGACGATTAGCGTATATGGGAATGTTATTGTAATATTTGAATCAGCTGTTTTAATGTAAATAAAGTTCTAGAGAAGTGAAAGTGAATATTAGTTTTATAATTTTAAATTGAACCCACAGACTTTACAACAATATGCAAATGTTGTAATTATTAGTTTCGGAAGCATGTAACAGCATTTGTTTTATTTCGTACCTACTGAGAATGATTTCTTTGTTGATCTGCTTACAACTTCTACAATTGTTATCACTACTGCATAATAATAGTATAAAGAGTATGTTATGTTGTTAATAGAAGATTTAAAAGGATTTAGTGAGTTGCATAAGATAAAAAGAGTCAATCTATACATCATGAATAAATGAAAATTTATATCTAAACGGAAACGGAAACATACTGTTTTATTTTATTCCTTAACCTACATTTGTTCCGTCTCTGCGTATGTGTAAAACAATGAACAAGATTTCAGTGCACAGTGGAAATATTAATATCTAAATCATTTACTATTTTCATTTCCATTTTCTACCGAAAAAATATTAAAGAAAATTTACAACAATCGAGCCACTCTCTCCGTATCACCGAAGTACTGAGCCTACAATTTTGAAAAAATGTACTGCAAAAATCAAGCATAAATCAAGTGAAAATAAATGATTTAAATATTATCAAGATCAGTATGTATTTTTAACTTAATTTGTTTAATAATTATTAACAAAATTATGTATAAAATCGGTCTTCGAAACTTAATCTACAATTAAAAAAAAAGGGAATCTAGGGACCCTGATATTAATTTTAGGGCAAACTATAAATTTAAATGAAAATTTAAGCATTCATTTATATTCAAAATCTTCAAATATTTTTTAAAACATTTGTTAATATATATTAAGGAAAATATTTAAACTTTGATCCATTCACTCCTTCATCTTCCAAAATTACTGAGACTACTACTTATTAAGAAACAAATCGAAAACTCCTGTCATAATTTTTGGGGAATAACTTGAAAATTCAGTTAAATACGGTAAAAGAATTAATGGCAACAATAAGTAGACCAAATGAAAAGGCTCGTAGTGAGGAATGAAAGTGTATATTTTTTGTCATTTTAAAACGTATAATTTATCAGATCTTATGGAAAATATAAGAAAATCAACTAATTGCCTGCTTATTTTCGAACAAATTTACACAAAAATTGTGAAAAAATGCAAGAAAAACTAAGAAAATTTTGAAGGCAAACTAGAAAATTAGATAAATCTTTTTAAAAGATTTGAAGACGCGTAGTAACAAGATACGTCTATCTAAGCTGGGAAAACTGTTATAATTGTTCCCTAGAAGAAGCTTAAAATCTCACAAACATTATAGGTTAAGTCAGTGATGAATCTATTAGATAGCAACGTCATCTATAGTCTTGTGATTTATAACACATAATAAACAATACAATTGTTTAGAAATATTAGAAATTATTCGAAAATTAAGAATTTTCTGCAATTCTTAATATGGAATTCTCGAGTCTTAAGAAAATAATAAGCTGAATAATCAGATAAGAAGCTTCCAAAAATATACTATATAACAATAGTGATATGAATAAGATGAGGAATAAAACACTGCATAAAATTTGGCAGCGATACGATTGGGTAAATATGCGTAGCCAGTAAGGACGCGAAGATTCGTACACAGGACAGGCTGCAGCAATACAATGTGGGCGTCCCATCTGAAAGAAATATTATTAATATAGCTGCGCCGGTCCATTTCCCGAGTCCGAGAGGGGTAACAAATACACAGTGATCGGAAGAAATGATTTAAGCAAAGACATATGCCATATCCAATCAGGAGGCAGCTACAGTGGCAAGAGTGTTGATAGAACAATTGTTCATGATGTTTAGTTGTTTAGTTCCATTCGCAATAAGATCGGAACTTTGAATCCAACTTATTCCAGAATGTTGGGCATCCAAAATAACGAGTACCATACTCTTGCATCTACAATCGGACGGAATGCTCGAAGAAACTTGGAACAACATCTACCCAAGGTCGTCAACAACAATCAGCGTGATTATGTCCACATCAGCATACGACAGACTACAGTCATAGTAGTGATCGGAAGAGAGTTGTGATTACCGTGTGATTTGGCCTTCGGCTTACAAGAGGAACCGCCAAATAAAGATGATGACTATGCCGACCAAACCAGAAAAACTTGCTGGCCATATTCAAAGTAGCCCGGATGCAGACGTTGGCAACCTAACGATAAGGTTTGGTTATACAATTCCAAAGGAAGTAAAGACAAGAGTGGTCAAGAGGATCAACGATCACATTCGACAGCATATGAGGCCGAAGATAAACGTGGTTCATTTGGATCGATTGACTCTCTACCGTTGAGACCAATCGGAACACTTAGAATTAAAGGTGACAGTCTTATAACATTCAATATTACACTACTAAAATAGGAACCTGTCTCGAGAAAATCATCGCTAACAAAAACTATTTCTCCGAATAGGCGAAAACACAACATTTTCTAAACTCACGATTGATAATAAAAATAGTGTTTCAAGATTGCAGTAAATTGTAAGAGTTAGCAACAAAATTCTTGGAGTCCAGTCTGAGTTCAAGCAAATGCAGCTGTTCTTTTCTTCGAATTCTAACATGAAGTGAAGACTAGGTTAGATGAAATTTGAGTGATTTAAAAACTTGAGTAAATCTTTTTTGCCAAAATACCAGACGCAAAATACGCCACCTACGTACCTAATTCATATATTTGGCTTAAACTTGCTAACTCTACTGCATTTTTCTGACTGGGCAACATATATAATATTAAAACATCATTTAAAACAGAAATACAATAAAATCAGTTATATCAAAATACAAATAATTGCATTTATAAAATTTCTTATGAATATAATAAATTCTATATTGGAGAAACTTCTAGCTCTCTAAATGTTCGAATAAACCAACACAAAACTTACATTATAAAACGACAGTTTGAAAATTGAAAAATCCCATATTTGTGAACATGCGTGGAACCTTGGTCATAAAATACAATTTCAAAATTCTGTTATATTACAGAAAGACGCACCCAACACGAAACGAAAACTAAAAGAGTCTACTTTAATGTTGTTAAATGAAAACGATCGTATCGCTACTACCCTTGTAGACTTCAATCTTTCCCTGTTGCTGATGACTAAGGAAGAAATTGCTAATGGTCATGTCCTTGAGAACAACCCAGTATCGAGATAGTTCATAAGGTTTTTCCTTGGTTTTCTCTTACGATTTTGTTGGGATCACTGAATCAACAACATTCTTTGATCGCATTTATTATATTATAACAAAGTCGCACCTAAAGTTCTGAAGGTCCCCCTCTCAAATTCTGTGCTACCCTGTATATTTTCAATATAAATTTCTCTTAGTTAGGTCACATATCGAACAATATTTTCAAAAATTGCAATTTTATATTTTCGAATTGTCCCTTTTTTTCATAGTTTCTTTGCCATTAACAACGGGTTCTAGCCTAGACCCCGAAATGTTTGGAAATATATAATAATTTCCTGAATTGTGGTGTTATTTCCCAAAAAGAGTTTAAATACAGTTCATACAGATTTACGATTTCCTTGCGTTATTATCCTAAAATACTACTGCTTTATCGGCCGTCAAATTTCATTTCTAATTATCATCCTTGTATCCTCTCGATGTCTGCAAATGACCATATTTATCTTCTGGTTTTCAAAAAAATAATGACACCTATTATGTTATAAAAGCCACAGTGTTCCTGATTCGTCTACATATTATTTAGATTCGAAAATTTTAAATTAAATATACTCAATAGTTCTAAAATCTCAAGAAATTTCTAAATCTTCTAAACAATTATAAAACGTTTAATAAATGTGAACTAAACCGACGCTTATGAATAATCAATGAAAAATTGTCATCATTTCCTATTTATTCAGCCTTCTCTAATTTATAATGTCAAAATAATTTAGTATCTAAACTATCCAAATTAAACTTTGGGAATCTTAGTATTAATGATATAGTTCTGAACAGGATTTTAGGCTTGTAAAACGTTTGATAGGCGCATCTTAGTTGCTTCATATTTTTAACAAAACCTCAATAATAAAAGAAAACAGTTTTCAGAAATTGTTCTCCAAAAGATCTACAAAAAAAAATTCTTAGCCAAGGAGGATTTAATTTTCCAGTAACCTATTACTAACTGCCAATTTTCATAAATGTACTGTTATTAACTAAAAAAATACTGGATTATTGATTAACAATTAATGAGAAAAACTATTGCCCTCATAAGGTTTAAACGAAATATGCGAAATGAAACGCCCTGTTTTTGCGTTTGCATTCTTAAAAATTATTATAAACTATTACTGATATTTTAAAGTACTTACGTTATCATCTGTAGACTATAAGCTGTGGATTTGCACTTAGGATAAATAGTAACATGTCACTGTTTGCTTGTTTCATTAATTATTGTATTCTCTAAATATAACGAAATCATACATTAAGAGGAGATTTCAAAGCCGTTGAATATAGTTTATGTTTTTATGATTCAGTATATCCAATATGCAGAAACACTTAGAAAATCATTCCTGATTTCGTCTTTTTCACATCACAACAATTTTCGCCGAAAGTACTGAACTGGAAAGATTGAAATTTGGTATAGTTTGGTGACAGTATTTGGAGTATGTATCGTAAATGAAGAAATTTTGAGGGAAAAATTTACAGTAATCGACCATTCTTCCCTCTTTTACTTTAATATCTTTAAACATATGATTTTAAAAATGCGAGTAATATATATTTGCCTGTTCCATGACGAGATCTTTTATTCGATATATTATTTGCTTGAAAATATTTAACGTTTTATTTTTCATTTAATTTTAGTTGTCCTCCAAATTTCTTTTTTTCCGTGTAAACATTGAGTGACACCCTATTACGAATATTTCTTTTTTTCAAATTTGTATGCTCAGTAGTTTTCAAGGTAAATGGAGAATGGGTTGATTAAAACAACAAATTATTTTTTCGTTTTGGTTGTAGGATTGAAGATTCAAAGATTGTCCACAATTCTAAGAAATATTTTTGGGTTTATTTTGTTAATAGAAAATAGACCCAATTTAAATCATTATCAGACCGATTGACCTACATCTTTAGTTGAATCAACGAGAACCGCGTAGTTTCGGTAATTATCTTCGTATATGTGTGTTTACTCTCAGACGTACAAAACTCTGTTGCATTTTTTAGAGCATTTATATTTCATACAAATTTGATTAGAGAAGAAATAGAAAAATATCTATAAATCACTAACAAGCGCAAAAAAATATGTTTTTTTGCTGTGTTACTAAGCGCGTTAGGGGCTTGACTTTTGTTCAAAGTTGAGTAGTTAAAATCCTCTTTCGATACCATGCATGCCAACAGTCTCAAAATCACAAAATATCAAAAACTATTTTATGGTAATATTGTAACTACCACACCTGTAAATCATAAGAGGCAGATAGCAATTCTATAATTGTATATATATTTTTTCTGTTTGGAGCACTTTACCTTGGTCAAAGTTGTAGGAAAAATATTGTTTGTAAGGCTATAGGATGTTCCAAGTCTTATGAAGCAAGGGGCAAAAATTATTTGTCAGAACTGAATACCTTATTTGTAATAAATCATGAGTTAAAAACTAAAACCCGTCTACTGAAAATAACAAAAAAACACAACAAAACAGAAAAAGCACACCTACGTTGAGTGCACTAAAAAGAATGGAACAAGTAATTATTAGTTTTTAAGATGAATTATAATGTATTTATGAATATTTCACTGCTAGACGACCTCTGGTAATTAAATCATGCAACAATATGAATACTAAAGATTAAGTAGGTATCTACACGAGTGCTAGATAGTTCTCCAGTTATACCATATCAAGGGTAATAACCATCTTTTGTATATAACTTAGTTTACGAAGTAACATGCACCTAGTGCTATTGTCTTCTAAATTTGTGGCATATTCTTGATTATTTTTATGTTTTCTTGGGAAAAAACACCATAATCGAAATAAAAATATTGAAAAAAAAAACAAAAGTTGCAAAGTCGGTTCTGACTTCGTAGTCAATGACTTTAAAAAAATTCTAAAGGTCATGCATGTATTATAGTTAAACAGCTTTCAAGTTGGAAATATTCGAAAGAGTTGTCTTCAGAATTTATAAGTGGTACACCTTTGTTATAACAACCTAGTATCGGGATAATTCATGTAAAAACATAGGTTTTCCCTTATGAAGTTCACTGACACAGCAGAATTCTTTGATCGCATTTTTGGCGAATGCGCTATCTTATAACAAAGTTGTACCTAGGAACGCCACTTATAAATTAAAATTTCAAATTCTTCTAACTTGAAAGCTGTTTAACTATAACATATGATCTTTAGAATTTTTTGTGCTATCTATATATCTAAAAACAACAAATTTTTCTTATGTCAACTCAAATGTCATAAATCAAACTTTCAATTTGCAATTAACATTTTCAATACATATTTTAGTCAGAATCAACTTTGAAACGTTTGGTTTTTCTTTCAATATACAGCTTTTTATTTCGATTGGGGTGTAATTTCCCAAGAAAACATAAAAATAATCTAGTGCTATGTCAACTAAATTATTACGTTCACCCCAATATATATCTAACAACTAATATCTACTTTTATTTATTTGTATGTCACAGCAGACGGGCCGCAGGAGTGCACAGAATATTGTTGTTTTATTTTTCTGGGGTGCTGCTGGTGATGGAAATATTACTCAATAGTAAAAATAATACAGGTACTATATGCAAGAATACTAGCATTGAGGGGAAAATTAAAGTAAAATAAAACACTCTCTTCGAGGTGTCATTCCTTTGTACGCAAGACAATATATATTATATATAATATATATTGTTTCTGGTCGGGAACCTTCATCAGTTGTGCTTCCCACAATTGAATGTCCTCTCGAACACTTCTTTATGTATTTGATGCATTTAGTTAAAGTTGAAGACGCGAGATGTCTGTTTTACATCTCGCGTCTTAAAATAAAACAGTTGAATTCGAGAGTATTTCAATCTTCTGCGACGTACAAGTAATTAAGAGTAGTTATTAGTTGTTGGAGTGAATGTAATAGTTTAGCTGACATAGCACTAGGTGCCTGTTACTTAAGAAACTAAGTTATATACAAAAGATGGATATTACAGTTTATGTATTATAATTGGTCTAGCACTCATTTAGTTACCTACCTAACATTTTGTATTGGCAATGTTGCATGGTTATAATTACGAGAGATCGTCTAGCATAAATACTATATAATTCATTTTAAAAGCTAACAATAACTTGTTTCTTTCTTTTTAGTGTCCACAACGTAGGTGTGCTTTTTTTGTTTTGTGATATTTTTTATTGTATTCAGTAGTGGGGTTTCAGTTTTTTAACTCATGATTTATTTTAAAATTTTTTGAACCACCACCACACGACCAGGGTTATTTATCACATTAGAACGGAGTACAAGTTCTTATTATTGCTGACAGACTGTTAACATTGATTTTTATTCAATTCCTACTAAAATTATTTAAACACTTAGCTATACATATATGTAACTTTTTTGTATGCGAAATTATTATGTATTTTTTATGAAGAAGCAAATTTGAAAATTCATAAATTATTCAGAAAATCTCATGAAAAATCGTTTTACTCAGCCATGAATTATTTTCTTTGTCAGCAATTTAGTTCACTCAGTAGTTATTTAAATTATAAAGTTAAAGGAGAAATTAATCTGCAGTAAATATATCAACATGCACAACAACCAAACAAAAAACCATACATTTTAATAGACACCATAAACTAAGTTTTATTCGAGTGATATTTACGTTGGCATTTACTGATTTTTTCCCATGTTTTATATTATAGAAAAGCAGATTTTAGTTTCTATTTTTTTCTTTTTATTTTCAACTTTTTTCTACATTTTTTTCTTATTTAGACCTTTTTCTATAAGTATAGCTATAATTCACCCTGTATATGCTGCTATGTATTTATCACCGAATATATCTTATTTGTCTATCATTTTCTGAACCAGCCTTATTAAACAGATATTGCAACCACCCTGATATTTTTAGACCACCCTCCTTCTCGACCCAACTGATTATTTATATTATTGTTTCTATCACCCTGTATAACAATAATTTTGCTTCGACCCATATTTCAAGTATTCCATATATGCAACAGTTTAAGGTCTACTATATATAACAAAACTTTTCACATTTTGAACCACCCTATATAGCTTAAATTTTTCTCTACGCTTTATTTCAACCACCCCATATATGCAAGTTCAATCTAGAATTATATAAACTATAATTCTACTCCTACCTTATTTCCAACACATTGTGTAAGCAACTATTTATGTGCCACCCAATACAATTTTTTGCGAACCACCCTTTGTAACTGTAAATCTTCTCCATATTATACTTTAACCGTCCTCTATAGGCAACTGCTTTTAAACCACCCAATATAACATATTTTTAAAGATTTATCAAACCCACCTATATAAATGTAATTCAAGTCCTCCCTATAATTCAACCGCGCACAATCTTTGCTACTCGACTCTCGATACTCGCCTGGAACGGACATAATAATTTCTTGTTACGGTACACTAATAGAATTTTTTCTTTCATTTCACTTTATTGTAAAAGAACTTCGTTTCAAAAAGTACTGAGTACAAATGAATCAAAATGAAAACCGTTACCAACACCCTGTACGATAAATATACTTTTATGACATATCCTGACATGAGCGTACCCAGCTTTTGGTTTAGGTAGGGGCAAATCAGGAAGAAAATTGTCCTAGATTGGGGCAAATAAGCAACTTTTTTGGCTTATGGGGGGTTTTAAAGAAGCATTGAACGCTGATGGCTTGTTGTTCGTGTCTAGAGGACATCCTAACATTTGAGAATTATCTAGAAAATGTAACTCACATTTATTTTGACGTTTACCGTCGTGCACATTTTCTTTCAGAATTCCTGGAAATGATATATTTGACGATATGAAAAAATTATACAAAATCAAGTCGGAATATATCTGTGTAAAATAAAATTTTACCGGGCTCCGGTATAACATACCGGCACAGATTGTCAAATATGATTGCTTGATATATTCAGATAACTCTAGTAAAATTTCTTCAAGTTCAAGGGCGGTACCGAAACGTAGTGTAAACGTGTAAAATTAATCTCTCTGTATCCTGATGATCCCGTTTTTCAGGAACAGAAAAAAAATTATATGGATGAAAACTGCGAAGGGTTTAGCGGTGCTACTGAGACACTTTAGTACTGAGTAGTAAACACGAAAATTAATTTTCACTCTCGGAAAAAATAAAACTGGTATTATATTATGTCTGCAGAAAAAACATTTGCCTTCACTCAGAAACCTGAAAATGGAATGCAAAGCACCGTCGAAGAGAAACATTACAGATGATGCCAAAAAAAAATCCAACTAAATGGAATTGTTTAAACAATTGAAACAAAAACGCAATATATGCTATATAATTTTAGGTCACAAACACCATTACTTAATTGTGTGATGAATAGAGATGAATAAAACTATAGATTATCTAATTTTTTATATAGCAGTTTTCTGTTTATAGTTATTTACTACAGCCATTACTGTTAAAAACGCAATAGTTAGTTTGGAAAATGAGATATTACTTAGATTTCTAAATGTATTTTAAATAATTGAAATTTTTGTTGTGGGTGTTAATAATTTGTATTTATCTAAAATTAAGAAATGATTTTTTTAATTTTCCTATTAACATAATAATATTTTGTAAAAGATTGAGTCAATAAAATTCCGTCAAAATGTAATACAATTTGTATTAACAATAATCCCTAGAACATTTTTTTTGTTTAGAGGTATCTCATAACGTAATGTAAGGGCTTGAATCCTTCATTGTAGCTGTTACGGGTTAAAATATTCAAATTAATTAAACTGTTTTGGAGTAATGAGTGAAGTTACATTGAAGTGTAGTATTTATTTGTTCTGATAGTCTGGTAAACGATAAACTTTCCTTAAAGCATTCATGGCATATCATGACATTTAAACTAGATACTTATGATAACAATTTGACATTTACCTTGATGTTTACAGTTTTTTTGCATATATTTTTCCGATTTTCAGAAAAATAGTACATTTTGGGTTATAGAAAAATGTACGGAATCAAGCTGAAACATATCTTTGTATAATACAATTTATAATATTCAAATTGTGTGAGCACTTTTAGAGAAAACAGTGAACAATCATTGAAAATCGCTGAAATCTAGTCCATTATTTACTTTTTCTTCTGAATCTCTAGAAAACCATGTTATGACAATTATATGGGACGTTTCTGGAATGTTCCTTAATATAATGCAGTTTAAATTATCAAAATTGCTTAAGTCTTATTTGTGTAATCACTTAGCCTGCATATAAAAAGGTGCTGATGGATTGATAACCTCCCACTATTAAATACTATAAAATTCCAATTTTTGTTTGCTTACAAATTAGTCAAGCTCAGCATATTACTATAGCAGCACGTAAATAAAATACTAAGCAAAATATTTCTGTTAAACCCGTCGACTTCCTTATAATTTATCAAATTGATCAGCTACTTATTTAAAAGCTGATGAGTTAATAATTTTTTATATGAACCATAGGATTGTGAAAAATACTACAAAATTAATCAATATCAATTACAAAATTTTGTGGCTCCATCTACATGGGGTAGCTAAACTATAGTAAAACATTAACGGCCAATGTAAATATTACAACTACCAACCGATAGATGTGGCATTGCACTAAGACGTATTATTTGATTGATTTTATTATTTCCACATAATTGGAATTAAACTGCTATTATAATTAACTATCTGCATCTGCCATCTTAACACCAATCTTGATGACTAAAAATATAATCTCCTAGGCGGTTTCACCCGCGTACGGTATGTTCAAGTCTTTGCAAAAGAAATAACTTATGAAAGATAACTATAAATCCACCAATCTCGAATATAGTTCACCCATACTGCAAATGCTTATGGGCCACTCTATATAACAATTTTATTCCTTGAATAACTGTAACTCTACTTCACCCTATATTGCAACCATCCTGCATATGCTGCTGTTTATTTGTCACCCAATATAACTTTTTGAACACCTGAGTATAACTCTTCTCTACCCTATATTTAAGCTATGCAACTGCTTATAGTTTACGCTGTATAACAATTATTTCTGATAATTTTGAACGACAGTTTAAAGTAAAATTTCTCTTTACTCTACAATTTAATCAACCTGTATATGCAGCTTATTCTAACATTGTGTTAAACACACTCTAAAACTATAATCTTGCTTCGCCCCATATTTCAGAAATTCCATATAGTAGAATGCAACTGTTTATGGTCTACCCTATATTATATATTTTTTAAACTTTATTTTTTAATATAAAAAACAGTTTTGCACCCTAACACCAAACTTTTATTTAAACCCTCACCCACACTGCAACTACTTATTGGCCACCCTAAATAACAATTTTTTTAACGGCTTTGTATAACTAACTCCACTTACATCTACGTTAAAACCATATTGTATACATCGCTGTCAATTTGTCTAACAATACAATTTATTTTTGAACCACCCTGTATAAGCATAATTTTACTCTACAAAATATTTCAACCACCCTGTTTGTGTATCTGCTTAGGGGCCAACCAATATATAATTTTTAAACACTTAACTATATCTCTGGTTCACTCACTATCTTATATATGCATCTGCTTATGGACTACTCTATATAACCATTTGAAGCACCCTTGAAAGTATAATTTGTCTCCACCTTGTATTTCAACAACACCCACATTTGCAGCTTTTTCTAATTTTGTTTTAATCACACTGTATGAACTATAATTTTACTTCGATCCAAGTTTCAGATATTGCACATATGCAACAGCTCATGTTCTATCCTACGAAAAAAAATTATCCAACCTGTTTGAACTCCACACTGTATAACTATCAATCCATCAATGCCAAATATACTTCACAAAAAACGCAAATGCTTATTGGGCACCGAATATAACAATTTTGTTCAACATGTTTTTGAATCACCTTGTATTTATTACACTACCCTGTATACCTATGCTACTGCTTACTGGTCAACTAATATAACATTTTTGAAATAACTATCATAACACTTCGTCATCCTACATTTCAACTATCCTACCTTTGCAACTTATTATGAACTACGCTATTTTACATTTTTTCAACATATTTTTTCAAGATATATTAAAGTATAATTTCTCTCCACACTTCATTTAAACCACCCTTCATTTACAAGTTTTTCCAACCATATTTCAATGACACTGAATAACTATAATTTTACTGCGCACCATATTTCAGGTACTCCATATATGCAACTGCTATATAACAAAATTTTTCTCGCATTTTTTACCCACCTTGTATAATTATAACTGTACACCACCCTATATTTTAACAACCTTTTATATGCAACTACTTATTTGCCACCACATATAACATTTTTGTACGACCCTGTATCCTTAGAAACCTACTCCACCCTATATTTCAACTATCCGGTAAATGGAACAGCTTGTAGATCATAACATTACTTTATAATATTTTTTAAACCCACCTGTATAGCTGTAATTATACTTTGCTACATATTTCAACCGTCCTATATATGCAACTACTTGTGGATATAAAACAAGTTTTTAACCACAACAAAAACTATAATTTCACTCCATCTTATATTTCAAACACCTTGTATAAACAACTGCTTCTAACATTTCTTCAACGCATTTCATAACTATAGGATCTTATGAGCATAATTCAAAGATCCTAACTGCTTACCTAACACATTTTTTTAAGATTTTTTATTCACTGTATAAATATTCTACCCTTTTTCAACCACTTGGTATATGGAACTGTTTATGATCCACTCAATATTTTGGACCACCCTGTATAACTAATTCCACTCCTGTTATTTCCACCACATTGTATATATCCAGCTGCTTATAGGACACCAAATATAATTTTTTAAGATTTTTTAAATCCATGTAATTCTACTCTGCTCTAAGTTTTCTATATAAAGTACACCCTGTAAAATTACGCTTGTTATATCAGTTGATTTTTGTTAAATCGAAACATGTTACATTTGCACATTCTGAATTTTGATTAAAAGCTAAACTGATACCAGTATGTAATATTTGTGTGTGTGGTGAGTAATTGAATTACCCAACTTGGAAGAAGTTTTTTTCGCTATATCTACCGTTTCTGTCAATTTAGAGAGATAAAATATCACCAGATTTTAAGTCAAACTATAGAACTCACAAAAAAAAAAGATTTAGCAAACTCAGTTAAGTACCTAGTTCTTACCTGATGCCCGAACAAATAAACAAACAAACAAATAAACAACAAACAAACAAACAAACAAACTTACAATTTTATAATAGTATCTATACTAAACAAACAAAGCGACAAACTTACAATTTTATAATAGTATCTATATTGTCTAAGTGCTTCTTAGGAAACAACACCACAGTTTAAAGAAAACTGCTGTATATTCCAAACTTTTCGTCTAGATCAGACCCCGTTGTCAATGGTTAAGAAACTGCTGATTAAAAAGGCACAATTCTAAGATGTAAATTAAAATATTTGACACTGTGTATTAATTGATTTTTGACGTAACTAAGAGAATTTTATTTGTAATATACAGGGAAGCACAGAAATTTGTAAAGGTCATATAATCATAAATTTCCTTTCAAATTGGAAGAATTTGAAAGGTAGATCTTCAGAACTTTATGTGGCGCTCCTAGGTGCGACTTTGTTATAAGTGCATTCGCCAAAATGCGACCAAAGAACTTTGTTGATTCAGTGATCCCATTAAAATCATAAGGGAAAACCTAGGAAAAACCTTATGAACTATCCCGATATTGGGTTGTTCACAAGGACATGACCATTAGCAATTTCTTCCTTAATCATCGGCAACCAGGAACGACTGAATTCTACGGAGGTAGTAGCGATACAATCGTTTTCATTTAACAAAATTAAAGCAGACTCTTTTAGTTTTCTTTTGGTGTTGTGTTGATTTTATAAATGCAATTTTTTGTATTTTGAGTTGTGTTATTTGGTTTTTGATATAATTGATTTGAGTGTATTTCTTGTTTTAAATGTTGTTTTGATATTATATCTGTTTCCCAACCCTTTTTTGTCTTTCTGATAGACCCTGTATGTATGGTATAGTTATTGTATTAATGTGATTATCTTGGGAGTCAGTGCTGCTTGGTGAAGTTTGATGTTGGTTGTTAGGGATTGTTTGGTATTCCATTTTGTTTAACTCGTTATTAATAAATTTATTTGGGTAATTATTGGCAGAAAATACATTTTTTATAAACGTTTTTTCTTCATTGAATTTATTGATATTAGAACAGTTGGTTTTTCCTCTGTCATATAGAGATTTAATGATACCTCTTTTTACTGAACTTTGACGATTATAGTTAAAGTTGAGATACCTGTTAGTATGAGTTGGTTTTCTGTAAACTTCTGTTTCAAAAGTCGATTGTGTTTTGGTTATTAAAATGTCTAAGAATGATATTTTGTTATTGTGTTCAAGCTCTAGTGTTAACTGAATAGTTGGTTCTGTGTTGTTTATGTCGTTAAGTAATGCACGTAAATCCTCAAGATTATGTTCCCAAATAACGAATATGTCATCAACATAACGCCACCAAACCAAAGGTTTAATCTGTTTGCAGTTTGTTCTATAGCAAATTAAACAATAGTGAAGCTCAAGAGTATCGAATAAGAACAAAAATTGAACTAGAAAAACCTATGCATAAAAAAATAACATTTCGAAAAATGAATTACATTCAATTAAAGTTTTTAAAAAATGACAGCACTATTAAGATTTTACCTGCAGATAAAGGCAATGCTACGGTTATTTTAAATAAAGACTACGAATCCAAAACTCAAAACATAATAAACCATGGACGATATACAAAATTAAACAAAGATCCAACAACTTCTATAGAAAACAAAATATACCGCTTACTTTACAATCACAAACATGAATTTACAGAACAACAACGTAAACATCTTACTCCACACTATTCTAAACCGCCCCATGTATAAGGGTTACCTAAAATTCATAAACCCAACATTACATAATCATTAGGATTTACATGCATTATTTAACGACATAAACAACACAGAACCAACTATTCAGTTTACACTAGAGCTTGAACAGAATAACAAATTACCATTCTTAGACATTTTAATTACCAAAACACAATCGACTTTTGAAACAGAAGTTTACAGAAAACCAACTCATACTAACAGGTATCTCAACTTTAACTCTAATCATCCAAGTTCAGTAAAAAGAGGTATCATTAAATCTCTATATGACAGAGCAAAAACCAACTGTTCTAATATCAATAAATTCAATGAAGAAAAAGCGTTTATAAAAAATGTACTTTTTGCCTATCATTCCGCAAATAAATTTATTAATAACAAAACAAAATGGAATATCAAACAATCCCTAACAACCAACATCAAACTTCACCAAGCAGCACTCACTCCCAAGATAATCACATTAATACAATAACTATACCATATATACAGGGTCTATCAGAAAGACTAAAAAGGGTGGGAAACAGATATAATATCAAAACATCATTTAAAACAAGATATACACTAAAATCAATTATATCAAAAACCAAACCAAATAACACAACTCAAAATACAAAAAATTGCATTTATAAAATCCCGTGTGAATGTAATAAAGTCTATATTGGAGAAACCTCTAGACTTCTGAATGTTCGGATAAGCGAACACAAAAATTACATAAAAAAGACAATTTGAAAAATCCAAAATTTGTGAACATGCTTGGGACCTTGGTCATAAAATACAGTTTCAAAATTCAGTTATATTACACAAAGAAGAACCCAACACCAAAAGAAAACTAAAAGAGTCTGCTTTAATTTTGTTAAATGACAACGATGATTGTATCGCTACTACCTCCGTAGAATTCAGTCGTTCCTGGTTGCCAATGATTAAGGAAGAAATTGCTAATGGTCATGTCCTTGTGAACAACACAATATCGGGATAGTTCATAAGGTTTTTCCTAGGTTTTCCCTTATGATTTTAATGGGATCACTGAATCAACAAAGTTCTTATAACAAAGTCGCACTTAGGAGCGCCACAAAAAGTTCTGAAGATCTCCCTTTCAAATTCTTCCAATTTGAAAGGAACTATATGATTATATGATCTTTAGAAATTTCTGTGCTACCCTGTATATTACAAATAAAATTCTCTTAGTTACGTCAAAAATCAAATAATACACATTGTCAAATATTTTAATTTACATCTTAGAATTGTGCCTTTTTAATCCGTATTTTCTTAACCATTGACAACTGGGTCTGATCTAGACTCCGAAACGTTTGGAATATACAGCAATTTTCTTTAAACTGTGGTGTTATTTCCCAAGAAGCACTTAGACATTGAAAAATATGCTACAAGTATCATTCAGAAAACAAGTATCTAAACTATTATAAAATTGTAAGTTTGTCTGTTTGTTTGTTTGTTCGGGCATCACGAAAGAACTACTGAATAGATTGTGCTGAATGTTTTTTTATTGCAAAGCCTATAGTTTGACTTAAAATGTGGTAGATAATTTATCTCCATAAATTGACAGAAATGGTAGATATATCGAAAAAACTTCTACCATGTTGGATAACACAACTCAATTGGTTCCAGAGATACTTGAATCAGCTTAGCTTTTACTCAAAATTTGGAATATGCCAATGTAAGATGTTTCGATTTAAGAAGAAATCAACTGATATATCAACTGTAATTTTACAGGGTGTTCTATATATAGGAAACTTAGTGCGGAATACAATGACATGGATTTGAAAAATCTAAAAAAGTTATATTAGGTGTACTAAAGCAGCTGCATATATAAAACGTGGTTGAAATATAGGGGAGTGGAATTAGTTATACGCGGTGGTTCAAAGAAGTTAAATTGAGGGTGCCATAAATAGTTGCATATATCAGGTGGTTCATAAACGGGCGGAGTAGAATTACATATATATTGTTTGGCTCATAAGTAGTTGAATATACAATATGTTTGAAATAAGGGTAAAATATTTATACAGGGTGTTTAATTTTTTTTGAAAATAATGTGTTTAGTAATCAGTAATTTTGGAATTATGTTCTTGAGTTATTATAGTTATGAAATGGGTTGAAAAAATGTTAGAAGAAAATGTTTGTACAGGGTGGTTGACATAATATATGAGATCGAATGAAATTGCAGTTTATAAAGTAGTTGAAATATATTGTATACCCACCAGTAGTTGCATATATAGGATGGTTGAAATATAATTATAGCTATACAGGTGGATCTGAAAAATATTATAAAGAAATTTTATGATCTACAAGCTGTTCCATTTACCGGATGGTTGAAATATAGGGTGGAGTAGAATTTTAAGGATACAGGGTAGTACAAATATGGTATATTGGGTGGTAAATAAATAATTGCATTTACGAATACAAGTAAAATTATAATTATTCTGGGTGGGTAATAAATGGTAGAAAAATTTTGTTATATAGCAGTTGCATATACAGAGTAACTGAAATATGAGACGCAGTAAAGTTATAGTTACACAGTGCGATTCAAACAAAGTTAGAAAATTTGCAAATGAAGGGTGCTTTAAATGAAGTGTGGAGAGAAATTATACTTTATAATGTGGTTAAAAAAATATGAGGATAGTTGAAATATAGGGTGAAGAAGTGTTATAGTTAGGTATTTAAAAATGTTATATTAGTTGACCAATGAGCAGCAGCGTATACAGGGTAGTTGTAACACATAAAAGGTGATTCAAAAAAAAGTTGAACGAAATTGTTATAAAGGGTGCCCCATAAGCAATTGCAAGTTTTGGTGAAATATATTGGAGATGGATTTATAATTATATAGGGCGGTACAAAAAATGTTATACTGGGTGGCTGATAAGTAGTTCCATATACAAGGTAGTTAAAATAGAGGTAGAAGTATAGTTAAACGGGTTGGATTTTTTATTTGGAGGATAAAACATGTGCTGTTGCAATATCTGAAACGTGGATCGAAGTAAAATTGTAGTTATACAGTGTGATTAAAACAAAGTTAGAAAAAGTTGCATATACGGGTGGTTGAAATATATGGTGGAGACAAATCATATATTACCCGGTGGATAAAAAATGGTTATATAGTAGTCCATAAGCAGTTGCGTAGATAAAATAGTGAGTGGAATAGAGATATAGTAAATTGTTTAAAAAAATAGTATATTTTGTGGCCCCTAAGCAAATAAATATGCAGGGTGGTTGAAGTATTTTCTAACGTAAAATTATGGTTATACAATATATTTCAAAAATAAGTTATAATGTTTGACTGATTGGCAGCAGAATATACATCATGGTTTTAATGTAGATGGAAGTAGAGTTATAGTTATACAAGATGGTTAAAAAAATTTTTATTTTTACTGTTTACATTTTTACTTCCTGGGTAGATAACTAACAACATTGAATGTGTTATTTATTTGCTAGAGTTGTATTTTTGTTATAATTATTTTCAGATTTCTAGTTATAATTGGAAGTCGGTTATATATTTTTTTAAATATTTTATTTACAACTTTTTAGTTTTTTTGAAAATGTACTAGTACGCGTTGACTTAATAAGCCCAAAATATATTTATGCCTTATGGACCACGCCATGTAACCTTTTTTCAACATTTTTTTGACAACTCTGTATAACTAGATAATTCCACTCCACCCTATGTACCAACCATCCTGTACATACGACTGCCCACGGACAAGCATAAATTTGTTAGCTGCCTTCTGTAAATTATAGGAAGGAGTAGAATCCATCCCATATTTACGGAGTCAAATCGATCCTATATTTCAACCATCGTATATAACTCCATGTGGGCTACCCCATAAATTATTTCATTTTTAACATTTTATATTATCGCCCTGTGTAACATTAATTCCTCTCCACACTTTATGCAACTCTCCTAAACGGCTGGACCGATTTTGATGAAATTTTTTGTGTGTATTCCAGGGGGTTTGAGGATGGTTTAGATTCACAATACGGTCAACTAGATATTGTTTTTTTAGATAAATTATTTATTTAAAAATTGTTGTTGATGTTAGCTCAACATACATAGGATCCGGCAGACTGCGCTGTAGTCGCTGTGTCAAATATTCAAGAGTGTGCTTTAGTTTCAGTTACGTACGGTAGATGGCGTTCAGATTATATTGTTACAGCTAATTTTTAAAAGTTTACAAGGGACAGGACAACGTCTGTCGGGTCCGCTAGTGGACTATATAATAAATAATTTTTTAATCACACTGTATAAATATACGTTAACTCCAGCATACATTTCAACCACCCTGTATATGATTTGTTTACGTTCACATCATATAACAGTTTTTAATCACCCTATATAATTTTAATTCCACATTTCTTCCCACAGTTCTTTACCACCAAACGTCCACTCCACCCTATATTCCAACCATCCTGTATATACGTGTGCCTATGGACCACTATCATTCAAACCCATCCTATATTTCAATCATCATATTAATGCAACTCCTTCTATCACTTTACTTTGCGATTTCGCTTCTAGGACAAAAAATGTTCTCGAAATGGCTCGGCGCCTGTGGAGTCGATGATTGATTATACGAGAATTTTTGATGCTGGTTTTAAAAGGACCAACCCAAAATCGCATCAGTCAGTTAGTACAGCGAAGAACTTATATGTAGAAATGTTATTGTGATTTGAATCAGCTGTTTGTATAATTTGATGTAAATATAAGTTCGAGAAAAGTGGAAGTGAATATTAGTTGTATAATTTCAATTGGAACCACGAAATATATAACAATTTGGTGTGAGAAGAGGGATTTTGCTGAGATAGCAGCAGTCTAGTTGTCAGGGGCACCATCAATGGCCGAGCTATTACCATCACCATCGATACCGGCGCCGCTGTGTCCATTGCCATCAGAAATTCGGCCAGTTACCAATAACATCCAGCTCAGAACAGTCACCGGCGAGTCCATGTCAATACAGGGTGAGGCATATGTCGTGCTACTGATAGGGGACAACATGATCCGGCATAAGGACCTTGTAGCAAATATTGAGGACGATTTTATACTGGGTATGGACCTAATTAGCCAGCATGGATTTATGTTCGACCCGAGATATGATGTTCTTTGGGTCAACTGTTCAGTCACCTCCATAAAAATTGTGGCAAAGTCTTCAGCTAGAATTCCCGGTCGAAGGGAACAGATTATTCATGGGCAGCTAGACAGCAATCCTGGGAGCTGCGTTGGAATGGTGGAGCCCGTACACTCAGCTCATGACTACTTAGTTGGACGGGCTATAGTTAAAACCGGACGAGAAAAACCAATCAGAGTCCTGAATTTGTCCAACAACGACATCAGAATTGCCAATGGTCAAGAGATAGCTTGTATCGAGCCAGTCGATACCATCATCAATTGCGAAGAAGGGTACCAGACATCGGTGAAGGAGGCAGGGCCCAGAATTCCTACAACAGTTTGCTGACCACTTGACAAGCAGTTTTTCACGAAACACTGGCAAATTTTTAACAGTCAACAGCAGGCAGTCGAGGAAAACATAGAGTCCATGTTACAACATGGATTTATTGAGCCATCCATCAGCCCATGGTCCGCTCCCGTCGCGCTAGTTAAAAAGAAGGATGGAACCACCCGATTTTGCGCGGATTACAGAAACTTGAATGACGTCACAAAGAAAGACAGCTATCCACTACCCCGAATCGATGATACTGTGACCACACTAGCAGGCTCCCGTTGGTTCTCCACACTAGACCTAAAAAGTGGATATTGGCAGGTTGGTCTGCACTCAAACGACAGAGAGAAAACAGCGTTCTCCATCAGTAAAGGGCTGTTTCAGTTCACGGTCATGCCCTTTGGGTTATGTAATGCACCCGCTACATTTGAAAGGCTAATGGAGTATGTACTGAGCGGGTTAACATGAAGGACGTGCTTAGCATACCTCGACGACATTCTAGTAATGGGTCAGACTTTCGACGACCATCTGAAGAACCTGGACAAAGTATTCTCCAGAATTAATAACGCCAACCTGAGACTCAACCCGAAGAAGTGATCCTTGTTCCAAAAAGAAGTAGAGTTTTTGGGCCACTTCGTTTCCGAGTCAGGAATCCGCACCAACGAGAACAAAATAGAAGCCATTCGTGATTGGCCAGTCCTAAGAGATAAGCATGAACTCCGAAGCTTCTTGGACCTCTGTTCCTACTACAGGCAATTTGTTGAGGGATTTGCCAGCATTGCCGCGCCTCTACATCGGCAGACCACTGAGAAAAAGACCTTCCGTTGGAATGAGGATTGCGAAACATCATTCAGACGACTGAAGGCAGCTCTATGTTCCAGTCCAATCCTCGCCTTTCCTACACAGTCCGGCAAGTTCATTTTAGACACCGACGCCAGCAACACAGGTTTGGGGGCCATCCTATCCCAGGTGCAAGATGGCGAAGAGAGGGTGATTGAGTACTACAGCCGTGGATTCTCGAAACCGGAAAGAAATTATTGCGTCACCAGAAAAGAATTTCTTGCAACAATAGGGGCTGTAGACCATTTCCACAAATACCTCTATGGTCGTTATTTCTTAATCCGAACAGATCATGCCGCACTCAAATGGAATGGCTGCTGGACATGAAGACACCGGAAGGACAACTGGCCAGGTGGATGGAGAAATTACAGTAAAATGATTTTAAGGTAGAACACCGTGCCGGCCGTTTGCACAATAATGTTGATGCCCTATCCAGAAGACCCTGTAGAGCAGAATGCGGAGATTGTCTGAAGACGGATCAGCGAGAGTGTATCTCCATCAGGCAGATCCGAGTGCAGGCCAATGAAGACTGGACAACGTAACGGTGCATCTAGGACCAAATGGCTGATCCAGACATCGAACCAATCTTGTCACTCAAAACGAGAGGGGCACCCAGGCCACGATGGGACGAGGTAGCTAGATACTCAAGCGTGCTGAGATTGTTATGGGCTCAATGGGACTCTCTAAGAGTAGACGATGGAATGCTCAAGCGAGTCTGGGAAAGCGCTGATGGACGAGAAATCAAGTTCCAACTGGTAGTTCCGAAGAAAAAGTTACCAGCCATCCTGACCGAAGTACATGATGGAATTACCGGAGGCCACCTGGGTATGAATAAAACCCTTGACAAAGTTCGCCAGCAGTACTACTGGGTGAATTAATTCGAAGACGTCAGAGCTTGGTGCCGCAAATTTGCCACCTATGTAGCCAGTAGTTGCCCGAAGACCCGGACCAAGGACAGAATGCAGCAGTACAATGTGGTCGTCCCATTTGAGAAAATTGCCATCGATGTCGCCGGTCCGTTTCCCGAGTCTGAGAGGGGAAACAAGTACATTCTGGTCGCAATGGATTACTTCAGCAAATGTCTTGAGGCATATGTGATACCCAACTAAGAGGCAACCACTGTAGCGACGATGCTAGTAGTACCACTATTCAGCAGGTTTAGCGTCCCGATGGAACTACATTCAGACCAGGGGCGTAACTTCGAACCGAATGTATTCCAGAAGGTTTGCCCGATGTTGGGGATCAGGAAAACGAGAACAACTCCATTGCACCGATAGTCAGACGGAATGGTGGAAAGATTCAACAGGACCTTGGAACCACACCTATCCAAGGTCATCAGCAAAAACCAACGTGATTGGGATGAGCTCATTCCTCTATTCCTGGTGGCATATCACTCTGTCGTACATAATAGTACAGGCCTGAACCCAGCCAGGGTCCTATTCGGAAAGGAGCTGCGATTACCCTGCGATTTGGCTTTTGGCTTCTACGAAGAACCTTCTCAAGACATCGACGATTATGCCGACCATCTCCGACATAACAGTGACCGGATGAAGACGCGATACGACATCAAGGCCAATTCAGTCGGGTTCCAGGAGGGGGACAAAGTCTGGCTGTACAACCCCCAACGGAGCAAGGGTAACTCCCCAAAGCTTACACCCGCCTGGGATGGTCCATACGAGGTGGTCAAGAGGCTTAATGACGTCGTCTACCGGATCCGTCGAAACCCCAAGGCTAAGTTGAAGGTGGTCCATTTAGATCGACTCGCTCCCTACCATGGAGAGGATGTTTCTGACCGGGACAAGCAGAATTAAAGGGGGGGCAGTGTTATGAAATTTACCTAAGCCGACCCTGTCTCATTTCAGTACGACACCGATCGCTTCTAGGACAAAAAAAGTTTTCGAAATGGCTCGGCGGCTGTGGAGTTGATGATTGATTATACGAGAATTTTCGATGCTAGTCTTAAATGGACCGACCCAAATTCGCGGCAGTCAGTTAGTACAGCGAAGAGCTTATATGTAGCATTGTTATTGTGATTTGAATCAGCTGTTTGTTTAACTTGATGTAAATATATGTTCTAGAAAAGTGGAAGTGAATATTAGTTGTATAATTTTAATTGGGCCCACGAACTATATAACAATATATATATATATATATATATATATATATATATATATATATATATATTCGATTTTCGCAAATACAGTATTTTTTGCATAATAGAAAAACAGATTCATTTCGTAATAGACTCCACTTTAAAATATTCAAATTAAATAAGCCGTATCAGAGAAATCAAAGAAAATTTACTAAACGGCATTCTCTTAACTTAGGTTATGTCCTATTTGCTGTAAAAGTATATTTCTCAAGTTATTATATACCTGTCCATTCGTGGTACTTCTGACCACAATGTCATTTAAATGATCGAAATTGATTTTGCCGTTTTAGAGTAATCGAAGAGCCAATAAGAAAGATTTCCACAAAATGATAACCTCCTCCTTTTTTGAAGTCGTCACAGAGGCACACATTTATCAATTTTTCTTTTATTTAACCTAAGATATTGTATTACGACTGGGTCAATCAATTGAAAATGGTTTTGTCTGACTGCGAGACAAATAATTTTCGTTAATTTGTCCTTTGCCCACCCCCTAAAACAGTATTCCAGGCCTTGAAATTTTACTTCGCATCTTCCAAACCTATAATACTTAACGTTGAGGCCTAAACATTGATAATTTTCACGTAATTTTTATTATGCAACTGATTTGTCAAAATTTACTAGAATCCGGATACATAACAATCATAATAAAATATTATTCTTATTCTAAATAGTGTACACTATTAATATTTGGAATATTATCATAATTTGATATAATTATCTAGATTTTATCATGCTTCACTGACCGCTAATTTCTATAAAAATGGTTATTCTTCTAGCCATTCTGAAAATTATTATACTTTTTATCAATTGTAATAGTTATAAGCTATCCCCCTTTTTATTTCAGATATTACATAACAGCACAAACAATGACAAACGTGTCAAATATATAAACGTTGTAAAATTGCTAACATATTAAGTATTTCATTAGAACAATGTGGATAAAAATTTCCCAGGTATGTTATTTTACTTACCATACTATATATTATAACTTTATCCGTAATTTATCAACTAATCCTTGTACATTTAGTTTACTGCCTAGAACGTTTTGTTTTATTATTTTATTCGGCATGTCAAAACATTATATAATGAAAGACTAAATCATATTTACTGAGTTTAATCTTCGAGTCGATTTTTAATTCCTTGCTATATCAATTTAAACTATAATTGATTTTAAAATAATTAAAATTAAAAAATTTTTTTACTCTTAGGCAAAATTTTAAATCTACATCTATGTTTCCATGATCGGTCTTCAAAGGTACTAAAACAGTTATAAAAAAATCAAATAACTAATTTTTCCAATAATTCTAGTAAGATAAATCTCGTAATAAATTCAAGGATATCATTACGTTTGAAATAGATTAAGAAATAAACAGACTCAATCATTGTAAAATTGTGACATAATTAGAACACATAAAAAAATAATATTATCAAATTGGCGTAAACTGTGCAACACTAATAATTAATTCAAATATTCAAAATTTAATGTTAACCAGACCAATTTGGATAAGTTCTAGCAGTAGAGAAATTTGTGCTTATAGTTTTAGGTGAATCGTGACATTTCGTTTGTCCTAAACCTAATTTTTTAATCAGTCATAACTTATTTTTACTTGGGAGATATTTCATAAATTCTCCAAAATCTAAATACTAATTTCCTTATAAACACCCCTTCCTTATTTCAGTCCGTTAAAGGACGAGTTTCAGAAAATTCTGGTAGAACTCTATTTTATTTAAGAGTGCCTAACACTAAGTTTCATTAATAATCACGAACTTCCAGACAACATTAATCGGTTATTTATGTCCCTTAAAGGGAACCTCCCTGGTCTTTGGAAACGTTTTTTATTGTTATAGACCTACTCACTAAGCGTTGAGTAAGCTCAATCATATATAAATAAGTGTAATGAAAACATATGCAAACTTATACCTGAATATTATATGCACATTTTAACAAATCGCCCAGTTTTCATTTACACTCATATATTTAGTAATACCTTGTGTGTTAAATTAATTATAATTTTTATTAACAAAGTTGAAATCATAAAGAAAATTTCTTTAAACGATTTTAAAAAAATAAAGATTTTTAAAAATCAAATTTTTTAAATTCATAATGTTTATAATATGCAGAATTATTATCATCAAAATTATTATGATATACACAATTAAAATTTCGTTTAATATTTAGTCCTAGATGAGTTTTTGTGTTTATATTTACCCATTTGTTTCTACAACTAAAATGAAATTTTCATAAACAAAACCTAGATTGTTAATTTTTTGAGTTTATATTTCTCACAATGGTTTCTGAGAAATACAGGTAATATAAAATCAAGGTTTAGTACATAAGGGCATTTTGTGGAAACTGCGTGGAACAGTAGATAGACTGTCTCGCAAGAAAACTGACAGGAAGTAGGTGTATGAATATCTTAACTAGTTTTTCTATATAATATATTTGGATATATATTGTATTACTCGTGTTTGTGATTGATGTGACGTCATTCCTGTCATATTTAATCATAGTGTATTTTTTTTAAATTGTTATGTGTTTGTATTTATTTCCAACATGTTTAATTTTTGTGTGTTGTTACCTGTTTGTGCGTTGTTATTTTTTAGATATTGTTTTGTTCCAAAACTCCCTTCAATAAACGTATACCCGTCGTCCTATCTTTTATAGATTTTTGACGTTAATTGACAGTGAAAATGAAATATAGGGTGCCCCAAGTTTATTTTAGAATGGTAAAATAACATCAATTTTTGTGTTTGAAGAACGTTGGTTTTGGATAATTTATATCAAATTGAAACAAGAATTGTTAGTGTTAGTACCATTGTATGGCTGTACAAAGTGTGTACTCGACGGAGTAAAAAGTTATATTTTGTACTGTTAAATAGTGAGCTTAAATCATAACAGAGCTACATAGAAGACCAAGAGTAGTGTTGTACTCGAGTCGAATATTGTAGGTGTATACTATTACTTTTTTATTTGTGTATTCCGTTAGCAACTAAAAAAAGACAACTATACTCTCAACATTTCTAATGTCACAACGTCCATTCCAAAATAATTCTTGAGCCATTCTTGCCTTCTGTCGGGTAATTGCTCCAGTTGCTATTTGCGGTCCACTTTTCTATTTTTCTACAAGTTGTCACATACGCTCGTGCCGTTAAAGCTGTCTATTACAGTTTAAAATAAAACTTTCGAAAAAAATTCCACTAGACCACGGCAAAAGAGCCCAGAAAACCGTAGTTTATCCAATAACGTATAACTGTTCAAATGCTAACATAAAGGTTAACCTGTGAATAAGAAGGTTTGCTTAACAGGTTGATTAAGTAAAGTATCGAGTTTCTCTGTACTTTTCTAGGCGCCCATTACGTTTCATTTATTAAAAACACACAAACTTCAACAATAAAAAAAATTGTACATTTTGATTGAAAAAAATTGATAATATATTTTATATAGGGTAATAGTGTTTTATGTGATTTAATGAAATTTTTTCGTATAATCCTGTCAAATATTTGAAATTGAATATAATTAGTTCTCTTTTACATTCATAAAGAGAGTCGAAAAGAAAGTCACATGTTCACATGTAAATAATTAGGGTAGAATTGTTGTTTGTTCGCCCAACCAATACGTCCACAAACAGAAGTTAATTTCCATTCTCTATTTCAGGAGTATATTTAATTGTTGATTCGCTACTACTAGTGGAACCTAAAAAGGTTTAGGTTTTATTTTAGAATTAATGATGCATACTATAGTTAATAAAAACGGAACCAAAAATTGTGGTGTAATACATATCGAAAATGTGTTGTTTTCAAGTTCGATAAGGCTTTGTTCTTTGAACCCAGTTATCAAGTTCCAACTAGCTGTATTTTTAATTTCACTTGTTTATAAATGTTTCTTAGTTTTGTGTATTTTTGGGACATTTTATATATGTTGTGGGTTACTGTAAGTTGTTACCATTTGTATTTGTAATATGAAGTAATGTCTATGGCTGTTTTTTCTAGGTTTGATGTTAGATTTTTGTTAAATTTTGAATATGTGCCTGTGTTAATATGTTCTGTCGCTTTAGTTTTGTTTTCTTGTGTATCTAAAACTACAGTTGCATTGGTATTATCGGCTGGTAGAATCTTAATAGTATTATCTTCATCAAGTGTTTTGATAGCTTGCTAGTCTACTGGCGTTACATGTTGTTCTGTTCTGTTGTTCTACTTCTACAACTAATTTGTTTCCAATCCGATATTCACTTAATACTTCTGGTGGTAAATTTTACCAGCATCGCAGTTAATTCTAATAAAAGAATGCAACTAGTATTCCGGGCAGTTTCCACAAATTACTCCCAGATACTAAACCTTGATTTTTAATTATTTAACTAATCTGTATTTTTCAGATACCATTAGAGAAGAAAACATAAAAGTGAAGAACAAAAACAGCTCTTTAGTTTCTCAGTCATTCAGAATCTTTTTAGATAGACTAATCTATCTGCCTATAGGAATACCTTCTTATTGTAGCCAGCTCCTTTTACAATCAACCTGAATGAACATAGACAAAGACCTTGTTCTCTCCTATAATATATAAAATCATACATTTAATTTCAGCTTCTGGTAGTAGCCCTTTTGCTCATTGTTGGGGCCACTGCGAGCCCTCAACGTGGGATGCCCCGAGGTAGAATCGGAACCATGATTATGAGAGCCTAATAAGTATAAAGCAGCTTTAATCTGGATGAACCGCATTATGCCTTTAAATAAATAATGTTCACAAACGCCTCCTTTTTATTTACCACCTGATTACCATACAGCAAATATATAAAAATATTTACTGTATACAACAGTGATTTTCAAGTGATATAAAATATTATTCATACTATCATTTAAATAATAGTTCATAGGGAATAATTGAGCTCATTTTTATTTATTTAAGCAATAAAAATCTATTTGCTTACATTATGAAAAGTTATGCCGGAATCTTAATATTGTCAATTGAAAAGCTGTAGGGAATTAGAAGACTTTCAATTATGGGCCCTAATATAATAATAATTTTAAAAATATTGAACTCAAGCGTAATAGTTTATTGTTGATTATATTTGAACAATCTATATCTAGAAAATTTTGTAAATTTTATTCATAACATATCCAATTTTCTAGAGTAGGAAAAGTATTATTATTATAATTTATCCATAATTTTACCTACTTAATTATAAAATATAGATTTAATTTAATTTAATATTTAGAGATATTTCATTACTGTATAAAATATTGCAAGTTTTATTAGGGCAATCTAAAAATCCTATATCTAAATAAGACTTAGGCACTTAATACTGAGCAACCAGGTGTGCGCAAACCAATTTGCCCTCTAATAGCTGGGCAGTTGACTGACTGCTTAGCTCCTCCTCCCCTGTCACGTACTTAAGAGTTTGACTCAATGTTAAACGAAAATCCAAGCTAGAGAGTAAACTGTTGGAAGTTCCAACGTGTAGATGCCAAGCAAATTAACCAGCCAACATTTGCGCCAACGTTCCGGCGTTATACGAATTTTCAAAAGATCTGAGAAATATTCCAAACGAAAGAGCGTGGTTAATAATGCGTTTTGCAAGATATTTAACCAAATTGTTTAATTTGCAATTCTGTAAATAGGACGCATCCTAAGAATAATAATGAATAATGCAATAGAGCAAAGTTATAAAGTTTTGTAAAAATCTTAATTTTTTGATGGTTTTTCCAGCTTTACTTGGAAGACAATACTCCGACCGGGACACATCTACGCTTAAATCAAAGGTTTTCTAATTCCCTTTGTCTTTTCCAGTGATAAAGTTATGATTCATTCATAAATTTAAATGTTAGCCGAAAATGAAAAAAATATATATACTTTTCGATTTTTTATTGTTTAAAAATGAAATCGTATTTAATCTAGCTTCCGATATTATTGAAGTAATATTACAAGCGGTTTGCTTTTTATGTTCCAAAATACCTTCTAAGTGGCTTTATTGACTTATGTTCATAGATAAGATAGGCATTTCGAAAAAGTAGTCCATATTTATAAACCGAATTTCAAAACCGTGCTTATAATTTCATACTGGCCTTATTCTTATTATTAGGAACCTGATAGTTGTAACTATGATTGTCCCTAGGGTTCTTTTGAATTAGTTTGAAATTATACCATCTATGAGACAAGCCGGCCTCTTTCTTAGTGCAGAGGAGCCTGGGAATTTATTATTCTTTTTAGGAATAGGTTTCTTATCTTCCTTGTCAACATGCAAGCTGATCTCATTGTAAAAAAGTCCAAACTTAATGAACCGACTTCCAAAAAGGAGGAGGTTATCAATACTGCACGTATTCTTTTCTTGTATGTATGTTACCTGATTTCTTCTTGCCCACCGATTTGAACGATTATTGTCATGTTTAATAGAGTATATATGCGGATTGGTGAAACTTGAAACAGTATTGCTATAGTGATGAAATTTGTGAATGAACACATGCATGCATGGAAACCTAACTTATTGGATGATTTTTTCAAAACTCCCTATCAATGTGAATAGACTTATGAATTGTAATATATTAAGGAAGATCCCTAGGTGGGTCTCATATACTTTATGCCACTGGCAACATGCAGTGTAGGAGACAAATCCAATATTGATATAAAAAATTCGGGTTGATTAGGCCTGCACAATTTATATATTTTTTAATGAATTTCCAGGATATATAAAATTGTATAAATCGAAAATTTATTCTTATAAAAAAGATGGTTAATTGGTGTTGTGTCCCCGCAACTTGTTTATTCTTAGTTTTTAATGTAGATTGAATTAGTCAATTGATTTTTAAACTTTTTCACCTTTTTCGAAAACTTCGCCGCGACAATGCTAATTTATATTTGTACGTTTTGTGACCGCCGCCGAGTTTGTAAGCTTACCTTTTTTGATTCGTGTTTTGACTTCCGATCTAATCCGACGCTGCTTTTGATTCCGTCTTAAGACAGCCGCTTTTTGTTGTTATTGTGTTACGATTTCGCGAGTTATTAGTTCCGGACGTAACAACCGCTTAACCACTTTCTTTTGTATTTACAAAAGCGATCATTTGTTTCTTAAAACCGCATTTTTTGTTTGCTTAACGATGTACATTACTTCGCTAATTTTTGTGTAACGTGTCGTGCAGGTTTAGTTTAAGAACATTGAAATCCTCAACACCTTCTTCTGCTGCTGCGGGGCTAGCCTCTGAAGAAAGAAGAATCAAGAAAACACCACCTGTAGGGCTTCGACTTAAAAGGTCAGTGATTAAAATTTAATCACTGTTGGTGATTTCATTTCCGCGACGGTACATTGTTTTATCGATTGTTCCGCTAAAGGTCCTTCGTCAATTACATACTTGCTTTGAAGCAGCATTGAACTAAAACCGCAACATCCAATTCATACATTTTTTTGAATATTATATGTAATGTGCCATCGAAGACATTTCAGTTGGTTAACAATGAATTTTAAAATCCAAAACCCCAAGACCCCCTCCCTAATAGTTACGGCTTTGAAAAATTCCAACGAAGTCACATAGCAGAGATTTCCTCATAAATATTTTTCAACCTAATAGTGTGGGAATTGTAGGCACTGGAAATTTTAATTTGCGAACTTGAAAATTCTCTATGTACATTTCAAGCATATAGGTCGTATAGTTTAGTATTTTCGGCTCCTTAAATCAATGATTACCAAGCCCATTTTATTTCTATACCTGACAAATACCTAATTAAAACAAAAATTTTTAATATTGGGAAGACGGTGCTTTTCGTCTCACCTACTCTTGGCCTAATAGAAAATGCGGTGACAACAAATGTCAAGCTCTATACTACTATTGGGTGCGATTATGTACAGTTATAGCAAACAAAACCACAAAGTACAGTGATAAATGAAAGCAATGAGATAATAATAACAAATTCAATCTATCTCTCTACCTATATAAAAAAAAAACTGAATCCCTCTCTTCATGGCATCACCTGTAAACGGCTGAACCAATTTCGATATTTTTTTTGTTGTGTTTATTGTATTGTGTTAGGAGAAGAAGAAAATTTTAGAAAGGTGTACGTTGAAAATTTAAGAAAACTTAACGACCATATTAACTTATCTAATGTAACCTTATGGCGTTACATAGTTGTTGACATAACTATCAGCGATTTTCAGAATGCGATCTGCAAATAGTTTAACACAGACCGATGCGGTCGGAATTATATCGATATATGAAATAATTAATTTATCAATTCTTAGTGCATATTTCACAGTCGATTTAATTATACTGTGAACTTTTTGAGAAGTGTTCATCACGGTAAGTTAAGAGCAATCGCTCCTAACATTAAAAGTTTAATTTAATATGGAGTTTTGATAGACTGTTATGGTTGGCTAACGCAACCGACAGAAAAAATAATTATTATGAAGTGGCCATCAGTAGATGGAGAAATTGTAGGGCGAACTAGAATTATTTTTAACTAGGGTGATTAAAAAACGTTAGAATAATGCTACACCTATACGGTAGACAGTCGAATTTGATATTTTGAATACATGTTGGAATGAACATGGTTATTAACAAAAGTTGTGTTGGGAAGCAATGAGTAGATTTATATTCAGTGTGGTAGAATTATAGTTCTACTATGTGAGTTAAAAATGAGGAGATACTTTTATGCAGGGTGATAATGAAAAAAGGTTAACGGAATGATGATTTATAGGGCGGTCCAAAAATAGTTGCATATATATATATATATATATATATATATATATATATATATGATGGTTGAAATATAGGACGGTGTAGAATGACAGTTACAGAAGGATATTAAAAAGTTTATGATTGCCCATAGGCAGCCATATTTACCTACCATATGGTTAGAATATAGGGTGGAGTGGACGTTTGGTGGTCGAAAATTTTACAAATCAACATTTTTTTAAATCGAAAATGCTTTAAAACTTGTGCTATTGGTCTTTTATAATGCTCAAAATTAAGCCTGTAACATAGTTCTACTACAACTTTAATATAACAGAAATTAGAACAAAATTAGAAATTTCATGGCTACAATACTGACACCAAAATTAAATATTCAAAATACTTGCCTAATAAATCTCTTTAAATTCTTAAAATAATTAAACAAATGACAAATTATAGGACTTTAATAATCATACAGAGACATTTACGGTATTTTATTTCTTGACTTTAGCAATCTTTAAAATTATTAACAGTAGAATTAAAATATTTTTTATAATTGTCTTAATATTAGTTAAATAAATCTATTATTCCTTTCTACCAGTCAATATTAGGGTGTAATCAATCGCAGCCTAATTCGATAAATTATACAATTTATTTTAGTTATAAAAGCTAAACCTTATAAGACGACTATATAGAAATTTTTACATTTTTTTAGGTATATTTCTGTAAGTTATTCATAATCCATTAATACTTATGTTTAATATACTATGTCGACGTTAAAATACTATCAAATTAATCATTTATATATAAATAGGCAAAGACAAAACGATTAGGTACCATTTTCTCCTCTGTCTCTCAACCGATTTTCTTCATTTTTGTTTTGTTTAGTAGCTTGTGACGACCTTCAGTGCAGAATGCTAATATTAATTTATAATATTGGTTCATTCATTAAATAAAATATAACAAATATTTATTATTTACGTCTATACTGTCAACGCCAAACAACTGATAGTGCCGCCGCCGCCAAACCGTCAAAACTCAAAACATTGAGTAAGTATATATGGAGGAACCGATCGTTAGATGCTTTTATATACTTCGAGCATGTACTTCTGCAAGTGGGATGCAAGAGTTGTTATTGTTTACTGGTAAAATAGTCAATGTAGTAGATCAGTATTGATTTTTCGGACGCGTTGCAGTAACTTTCATATTAAACATTATGTTTTTAATGTGAATTTAATTATTTTATTAATATATTATTAGTACAACCCTCCCGAAGGTATTGTGTAAAAAATTGTCAGACAGCGGACAATAGAGAATGTATTAAATATTTAAGTTCTCCTAGTGTTGTTGGTCATCTATTTTCTTTAATATTCCTGAACTTGATTGAAACCGCAAATGACGAAAACTTTTTGGTTGCAAAGAACAATTTTTCAATTATTATATCGAATATTTTGCCAGGAGCGGTTCCAGTCAAAAATTTGGGGGCTCATTCATTTGTAAAAAATATTTTGAAAACCGATATTTGATTAGATTTTTGTTTTCTTTTTATTTCAATAGATTTGTCAATATGAGTGAACAATTTGGTCATTACATCCACTTCACCGATTTGTCCACAACTCTGTTTTTTATAAAAATAAACATTTACAATTTCATGAAATAGGGTCGAATTTCGACTACTAGTGTTTATAATTTTCTGATGAAAAAAAATCATGCTGAATAATAAATAAAATACTAGACATAAAAAATCACAGTTATCTAAGAACCATCCCTGTGATAGTGAAACATAGGTAGGAGTAGAATAATTGTTATACAGGGAGGTTAAAAAATGTTAAAACGATGTGATCCCTATAAGGTAGTACATTAGTAATTGCATATACAGGGTCTTTGGTATATAGGTTATACAGGGTTATCAAAAAATTGTTAGACGGCCTGGTCCAAAAGCCGTTCCATATACAGAATGTTTCAATAAAAGAGAATTAAAATTAAACTGATTAATTTCGTCTTGAAACAATTAGGTTACAGACCAAATGTCCACTACAAAAATTGTCATTCGGTTGCATATTTTAATTAAACGTGTTGTAACAATAATTTGATTTTATTATTTCTTACTATTAATTAACACAGTTTTAAATTTTTATTTAACATATTTAGGCTTAAAGTATTCAGATATATTCACATGTTATTCAGAGGTAAAGTTGTGTTAACTGTACGTGTGATGGCGTCAGTTACAATCCTTATAAATCGTCTGGACAAGGCAACGTCTGTAGGGCCAGTTAGTTAAACATATTTATGGATTATTAAGTCAATGTGGACCAGTTAATTTTGTTCGTGTTACCTGTCCAAATATAACTAATAAGTTGAAAATAATTATAACAAAATACAATTCTCGACAATAAATAAGACATGTTGTGAGTACTTAAAAACAATGTAAAAAATGTAAACACTAAAAGATGCTCCTTCTGAACAAATTAATCACATACCCATCTAGCATATTTTTGAAGTCGATGCCAAGAAACAATTAAGTTTGATGATGTAGTAGATATGTACGCAGTGCAGGATTTTAGATTTGCTTGACTTGCGCTGATTTTTCTAATTTAATAACTTCCCTAACGAGCCTTGGTTTATAATTATCTTTTTTTTGCGAACGTCTTCATCTGGTCTAAATCAATTTGGTTGCCGATACTTAGATTGTGTTGTGACAATGCATACGTAGTTGTTTTTTGTTCTACTGCATTTCTGTATGCCTCTCTACTGCCATTTGCTTTTCTGTTGGAACTTTTCCTCAATGTAGTGGGGGGCCTCAATGATGAGTACCTGTGTGAAAAGGAAGACGACATCGAAACTCACTAGTATGTTGTCCTTGTTCATACTTTGTATTATGATCATTAGATGTGAGTTTTGACGTAAGATGTTATCTGATCTACAAAGAGTTTGAGTTCTTTAGCCAGGAATATTGCCAAAAGATATGTCGGAGACCCTATAGAGCGGACTATAGGTCCAAGAGGAACACTTGGCTTGTGTATTTTGGGGAGACGATACAACTGCGGATATCTCGATGATTTTCCCTTGCCATTATATTTTTCTGAATTTCTTCACTTACTTTCATGGATTGTTCCAAGTAATTTGTAGGGTCATTTTTAACCGACTCACCGACTTGTACTAGAAAGTCTCGGATTTTCTTGTCGTAATTCTTGGTATCCAAAACTACGGTGGCGTTTCTCTTATCTGATAGGAGTATAATATTCAAGCCAAATGGAAATATTGTACAAATCACATCGTCACATAAACAGAAAATTCCCTTCGAAGATCAAGGCGTAAATGAGTTACCGTGCAAGGACTGCTACCTCGCGTATGTCGGCCAAACCAACAGAAAAGCAAGGACCCGTAGAGAGGAACACAGGAATGCAGCAAAACAAAAAACAACTACAGATGAAGTTGAGAAAATTATAAAACAATGCTCGTCAGGGAAGCTATTGAAATAAAAAAAAAACAGAAAATAAATCGTAACAAACGGGACAATGCGCATCGGCTCCCACCAACATGGAGAGCCACACTAAAAGACCGCTATATTAAAATCCTATCAAAAAGGTCAAATACTTCCGTGGGCAATGGCCAGCTGATGAACCCGTCAAAAAGCGAGAATTCTAATTGGCCAAAGTGAACAATACCACGCCCCTTCTGACCGATAGCATAAAACTAGGACACAAAGCAGCACTAACTCATTTTGTACTAGGCTCAATGAGTGACAACATCGTATATTTCGAAGATGAGTGAGATCTCGTAAAACTGTCTTTTCTAAGACAAATAAACCATACACACTAGTACCCCAAGAAATATTTATCCGAGAATACATCTGTTCTTAATATGAATCCAGTTTTAAATTCGCAGACGTTTCGCCTATGTCACCTGGCATTCTAAATGCGGTGTTTCGGTGACCGGTTCACGATTTTTATTATACCGGTATTTATTTGACGTAGATAATGAATAATGCTTTGCTTCGGTAGCATTGTTGAACGCTGCAGTCTTCTGTACATACCCTTAATAGCATATTTCAAGAGATTTAACTGTCATATTATTGGAGAGGGATTTAAATAACCTATATTGTTTACCAAACGTGTATCAGAAATATATTTTACTGCTAATTATCATTTATGACAGGTGGTTATAAAATACATACAGCTCGGTTTTATATCAACTCGTATTTCTTTCACAATAGAGATAAGAGTTATTGCGAAACCTTGCACTCGGGGGGAGTTCTATCTCCCAAGGTGAAGCACTACCAATTTATCTAAAAGCAACATGAGACGTCATAAAAACAACATAAACAACCCGTAATTTTGAAGTTCCGTTTCCTTGTTAGCACTTACTGTAAGTTACAATACTTTATTCACTATTTTCTAAAACTCGAATAACAGTAGAAACTATTTACAAAGATTTTTGTGTTAAAAATACTAAGTGACTTCATTTTAAATCTGAATTCCAAAACAATGTCAGACCAACCATATGTATGGTAAAAAAATATTTTCTTAAATTATGCTAAACAAGGGAGAAAGTAACTATTTAAATAATTTATAATTAAATATGTTGAAATCTATTTCACTTAATATTCTATCCATCTCTATATTTTGGGACTCTCGGACAAAATAAATAAATAAAAGTGTGGTGTATTGTATATCATTACTGTCAGTCGATTGGAAAGTGGATGGGTAGCAATTTTTTATTCCGCTGAGTAGAACGATCTAACATGGCTTTAAAATTGAGTTGTGGGGTCGATTTGTTGTTTGGCCACCATACTGAATACAAAAGGGTGTTTAGGTTGTTTAGTTTTTGCAGCTATATCCTCGTAACCGAAAGTTTATAAAACTTCTCATAAGAACGTTCATGTCGAAAATAATTATCTATATCATACTACTTAACGATGTTCAATTTTTTATTTGAGGGCGGTTTTCAGTTGGATATTTAAACAGTTTTAACAACATAATATTTGACATCTATTGATAATCCTAAGATACTTGTGAAAAATTAAACTGGCATTAGTTTTATTGCAGCTTGTTAGTGAAGTTATGAGCAGAATTATGAGAAACTGGGTAACAGTGAAACAGGGGTAATAGTGAGATTATCAAAATTATTTATTTGTGTAACATTACATCATACATAACAATATGTGGGCATGTTAACAATCACCTGAGTTAATTTTCTTCCCTACCTTTAAAGATCCGACAGGTTTATTGTTCAACTTATGCTGATCGTGTAAGTATGATGTGCCACAAGTACATTTTTAACTGTTATTGCTTTTTTGTATTTATGGACTGTAACCATTAGCCTTAAAGAGTGTTTGGTGTGGTTAAAATTAATAAATCATATTCAGCTTAGTATTGTTATAATGTTTTCATATTAACAGCACTGTGGGTACCAGGGACACATTTAAAGCAATGTGACATAACCCAGTCTCAATAAAACTTTATTTCTATGGAATGAGCTAATACCTACTTAAGATATTCGTTTTGCTTCAAATATATTAACGTGTAAAATAATATCAGAATGCCTAAATACCCGTCATTAAATACAAAATTGGAACATTCTCGGTCGGAAAATTAGGAAGAGTAGTAGAATCGGTCCTAAATAGGCATAGCATTAAGTATGTAACAAAAGAAGCAGATCTTAGTTTTCAGACATTTTTGAGGTAAGTCGCTAAGTTATCTATTATACTATAACCTATTATTACAATACACAATCCATATTTATTGATACTTCATGATTTAATTGGGAATTAACACCACCCTTGAGAAAAAAGGCTGTAATTTAAAGAAAATTCAAAGCCTTTAAATGAAATTTATTGTTCTTTATAGGTAGAGGTTAGTAAAAATCATATATAATATGAAAGTTGCTTTCGAGTTGGAATTTTGTTGTTTCAGTGATTGTATAGTATTGCTGAACTGTCATCAATTTTAGGATTTTCGAATTGTTGTTTCTTTATATAAATTGTGTGTTAATCGATTCATAGATTTGGAGGTCTAGATGTTTCTCCAATGGAAAATTTATTCCATTTGTAAGAAATGTCAATTTTTTAACAATTATTTATTGGTTTCGTTTTCGATATACCTGATGTTGGCTTATTGTTGAAACATTCTCGGAGATAGATTTTCATCCATGTTCTGTAACCTATTACAAAAACGATCGGGAAACTCCTCATAAGTTTTGTTCAACCAACAAACTTTAGCTTTCCAACGTTGCACCAGGGCAACGACCAACTTGACTATGTAGAAACATAAATACGATACTCCCACACAAAAACAAATGTTCAATGTACTAAATAAAAACAAACTCCAATAGAAAACAGACAAAAAACGAATATGGTTAAATTAGAAATATGAGGCAACGCACAAGAAGAGGACTGGAACTATGATGGTTCATCAATTATGAACCTAAAGTC